>JAOTQR010000011.1:20649907-20695468 GCA_025774065.1 Solanum ossicruentum | reverse complement strand
GCTGCGTACATCCGACCCCCCCTAACCCCGCAATGAGCGGGAGCCTTTTTAGGCACTGGGGTATGTTGTTGTTGTTGATACAAGGCTTAGATCAGGTCTTTGGAAGGATAAAAAAGGTAAGACTAGTAAAGTTCTTCTTTGTCCGCGATAGTCTCTCCTCTATCTATCAACAATTTCATTTTGAAACTTTCTCCTCGAGCTATGGAACTTAAGAAAGAAAGTTTTTTTCCTTTTTGTTCTCAAATCTCTATTAAAAAATTTAGCTTTACTTTCGAAGACTTACCTATAGATAGCAACGAATTGCTTTCTGTTAGGTTCGAGAATTCCAGGTTCTATTCTTTTTGCTTTTTTGTTTTTTGTAAGTAGTGGACGACGAGCTATCACCTAATTTACAAGAATGGTCTTATAGGTAGGGTGGTGATTTTGAGCTTTTGAATTTATAGAACGGTGATTAGACCAACGTTGGCCTATTAAAAATGCTTATGTTCATAAGATGCAGGTTGCAGAGATGAGGATGTTAAGATGGATGTGTGGTCACAGCAGGAGTAATTTTGAGCTTTTGAATTTATTTACTTCACTACATATTCAAAGAAAAACAAATAACGGTTAAAAATTCAAGATCGTTCATTTTTAAAGTTATTTAATGTAATTTATTGCTCTTTATCTATTGGGTAGCCAATCATACTATAATGGGCCAAATGTAAGGTCCATATTCCAAGCCCAACAAAATGTAATAGGCCCACAAGAAGCAATAACCTCTTTACATGCAAGATAATCAAAGTGATATCATCTCTTTTGTTCAACCAATCTAAAATGTTTCTTGTTAAGTCATCTCCTTACTAACAACATAAATTAATCAAAAGTATAATTTATTTTGTATTTTTAAATCACATAATCAAATTACTATTTAGTTATAGACAAATTATCATACAAGAATTGCTTAAAATCATTTGCTTCACTAACTAATTATCTAAAAAAATACATTATAATCACTTTAAGTCCTTAAATTGTTAATAAATATATCTTATTTCACGTTCTATCTGACATCAAAACAATATATAAATTCTTATATAACTTATACTACTCGCTTTGTATTGTTTTATATAAATGATTCCTCATTCTATCTCATATCATTACGTGATTATTCTATTTTTTATCTTTAAACACTCGATGTCTTACTTAATCGAATTACTTTAAACTCTCATAATACAAAAGTTTATTTTTTTGATGACAAGTGGAATCCGCATTCACTACTTTTTAGGTACCCACAGGGCAAACTTCAACTCCTATGCAATAACTTACAAACCATACAAGAGAGTAACTCACACTAACTCACAAACCACACAAGAGAATAACTCGCACTAGATAAACTCGGTGTGACGAGCTCAACCTAAAAGCCAAACTCTTTGCTTTTTGTTGGCAATAAATTTCAAACTTGAGACTTTTAATATGGAAGTTTCAATCAGAAAAATTGAGTTGTCCCTGAAGAGTCAAAAGTTTATTATGAAAATCTTGTTTCAAAAACATAAAACTTAAAACTTAAGCATATTTGGCTAATGATGAATCTTTAATTTTTTCCTTTAGATAAAAGCATCCAATTGGTGCATTTTTATGGTTGAATATAATTGGACATTGAGTGAGGGTCACTATAGTCATTTAATTTAGTTCACAAAAAAGACAAAAGGGGAGTGTGGTGTGGGGGCATTGAATTGGAGAGTGAAAAGTGAAAAGAGGAAACATTTTAATTTGTGGTGGTGATTTAGTGTGCTTTTCCAATTTGACACCTGTCCTTTTATTTTTATTTATTTATCCTTAACTATTTTTTTTTAAATTTAAATTCTTTATTCCTTTTGTCTCAAAATATTTTAGTGATTTTAAGAATAATTATTGTTAAACTAGGTATTTGGCTTGTAAATTATCAAAAATAAGCATTTTTTGAAACTCTCAATCAAATATTTAATAAACATAGATTGGTTAGATTATGGAAAATGTTAAAATAAAAGATTTAGCGGAAACTCAGAGCGAGGAAGATTTTTTGGTTATAATTTTTAGAATTCAATGAGATTTTTGGACGTTTTAAATATTTTTTTTAAAACAATTCTCTTCAAATTTAAAAGTTAAAGTTTATTAAAGTATTTGATCAAATTATTTTAGATAACTTAGTTGATTGATTATTTAAATTTTTATATTATTGATAAAGGTTTAATTTTGTTGCCTTGTAATATCCTCCATCATTTTCCCTTTTCATATATATATTTTTTAAATTTTTAAAAAGACCAATATTTGAGGGATTATTTTGAATAATAATAATATTTTTGTCACTTTCTCACTCTTGAACTGAAGATAGAAAATAATATATTAAAAAAATTTTAAAAAGAGAAGTCTCTATATAGAACTTTTATTTTTGTAAATCAGAAAGCTACCCACCATTTCTTTGTATTCTTGATTCCTTGATGCAATTCTATTGTCCTCAAGTCTAAGCTGATATCAACAGTATATAAGGCTATAAGTTCTTGAAAAGAACAGGATTAGATAGTGGCTCATTTCACCTCATAAACTAATTTTTATTTGTTTTTGTTTTTACATATTGGTGTCATCAATTGTTTGAAATTTTGAAGAGAAAAGGACTATTTTTTCAAAGAGGGGTTGTTATGAGTTGCCTCAGATCCAGGGTACTGAAGTTTTTATGAGAAAAAGGTACTTGCTTTTTCAGTGATTTCCTGTGATTCTTGGATTGGCTTTGCTTTCTACAGGTTAATTCACATGACCCTTTTCTTGTTACCACTTTATCTTTGTGTTTTAAGGACTAAAGATTCATGTCAAGGTTGGATTTTTGCCTCATTTACCTACTCGGGGTTTAGTAATTGAGTGGATGAAAGAATCTTTTGTGGCTATAGTTGCTGGTGGGTAGATAAGGAAGAGGCCAAAAAAGAAAAAGTTGAAATTTTTAAGGGAAAAAAAGGTTCTTGTTGTTGTGGTTAATTATTATGTTCTAGCTATAGTTGATAGTTGGGTAGATAAGGAAGAGGACATAGAAGAAGGGTTCTTGCTGTTTCTTAACGGGGCGTGTTGAAATGTAAAAGAATGCTCTTTTTACTAGTTGATTCTCTAGGCAATGGAAATGGTCTGTTGAAGCTCATGGTAAGACAATTACTTATTATAAAGAGAGGTGATGAATTAGTTTAACAATGAAAGATACTGTAGTTTTAGAGTGGTTGATGGTTAACTTTTACTGCATTCAGTTTAGTTGTTTTGATGGAGGAGATGTATATGGTTGCAGTGCCGTTTGTATTTGGTAGTTTGATCTGTCACAAATCAAGCATAGGAAGTCATATGGATGTAACTAGGATAAAATCGATGGATGATGCAATGAGCTTATGTTCTAATTCTGGCTCTAAAACGTTGGCAGACACTGTTTCTGGTGGCAATGATGATTGCAGCTCTGCTGATTCGGAGAGCGACCTTAGTATTACAGCATCATCTGTGCCTGAAGAGAGCAGAAGTGAAGGGACTATGTCGCTTGATGTGATATCTGAAAATGAAAGCAACTGGATTGCTGGTGATGCTGTTGTTAGGGAAAGTGAGGATGATGATTCCTTATCACTGGAGGGTGATCAGATTCCCGATAGTTCGTGTTCCCTGTCTGTAGTGAGCGATTGTAGTAGTTTATGCGCTGATGATTTTATAGGCTTTGAGATAGCATCTGACGTAGAAGGTCAGGATTTTGTGGATTCTCAGAAAAGCATCAACCAGGTCGAACTTATTGCGAAGACTGGGGTTTTGGTTGAGTCAGACGTTGAAGATACTTTGACCAGACCTGTGGCTGTTCCGGTCGTACTTGAGGAGCAGATCACTGATAAAAGTCTGAGTGCAACAGTCAGCCGCAGTGTTTTTGAAGTGGACTACATACCCCTATGGGGATGTACATCTATCTGTGGGAGGAGACCAGAAATGGAAGATGCATTTGCCACTGTTCCTAGATTCATGAGAATTCCTCTACAGATGTTAATTGGTGATCACGTGCTTGATGGACTGTCTAGACGCTTAAGTCATTTGACGACACATTTCTTTGGAGTTTATGATGGCCATGGTGGTTCTCAGGTCTCTGCCTCTCTTTCTTTCCGTTCACACAACTCCTTGTTAGCTATATGAACAAAAATAAATTGATTCCTTTTTTACTTTTCCCTTTTCAGGTGGCAAATTACTGCCGAGACCGGATGCATGCTGTATTGGCTGAGGAGTTGGAAACTTGTGTAACGAATCTCAGCGATGAAAGTATTAGACAAAGTTGCCAAGAGCCCTGGAATAGAGCATTTACCAACTGTTTTCATAAAGTTGATGCTGAGATTGGAGGCGGGGATACTCACGAGCCTGTTGCCCCAGAAACTGTAGGCTCCACAGCCGTTGTTGCCATTGTTTGTTCATCTCATATTATAGCGGCAAACTGTGGTGATTCAAGGGCTGTTCTGTGTCGTGGGAAGGAACCCATGGCTTTGTCAGAGGATCACAAAGTAAGCGAAACTTTGTATTAAACTTACTTGCATAGAAAATAATCCGTGTGTAATTATTTTCATTTCTGTTCTCTTTTTTCAGCCAAACCGAGAAGATGAATATAAAAGGATTGAAGCAGCTGGAGGTAAGGTGATACAGTGGAATGGTCATCGTGTATTCGGTGTTCTTGCAATGTCTAGATCTATCGGTATGTTTTCTCCTAGCTAACCTTTCTAGCATTTGCAATATACTTTAGTTATTTATAGCTAATAACATAAATCCCTATCTCTTTCATTACCTCCTTTGAAAGCTTGATCAGCAAGTCTTGTGTCGTTGTAGCAAAAATATACATTTGCAGTTGTCCCAATTACTAATGAGCAAAAGAAGGAAATCCTTTTAGAGGTCTTGGGATTGGACGATCATTGTTAGGCTTGATTGGACTATCACTGACTTGGCTTTTGGGCCATGTATTCAATCTGTCCTATAAGGCTCAGTTTCATGCATCGGTCATAGGTATGATGTAAGAATACTAGTCTGTTGGACCGTGTGATATCAGCCATAGTATGCAATATGACAATATCTAACTAATATATGTGATATAAGACCAATTTGCAGAAATGGCAAAAACATCCACACTTAGTGCTGTATGGATTAGGCGGGACTGAAATGTATCATGAGTGTCACCTCTAAAGCCTGCACGAGCCAGAGAATCTTGACAAGTGGAGCTGTAGCAAGGAATTTATATTTCATACAGAGGAACTAAAACAAAAAAAACTGGAATGTCACACCTAGGATCTGAACCAATGAAAAGCAATTTGTGAACCCCCTTGTCCACTTCATTAGAACTCCCATTATATCAAGGGGATTCAACCATTTATGTATAACCAAAAAAGATCATTGTTTCCCAATTTATACAGTAGAATCTCTCAATGGAGGTCATCCCTTTTCTTTCACAACGCTCCGCCCCTGCTGTCAAGGTGTCAGGCCCCAAAGAGATGGTTATTGTGGCACACATATGGATTGTCTACTCTGGCTGTGAGAAAGTAGAACAATGACTAGATGATGAGTGGCTACCTGTTTGGGCTATGTAGTATAGCCTGAGGCATGGTGTGACCATCTGTGCTATAATGCTTGTCATCTTTGATTTGCTTACCACAAAGCGAGAACCTGCTGCATATGCTGATTCCCCTTTTCTGAAGATTGTTGTGTGCAATACATGCTCCATATGTCACCAACCACAAATAACATTCCACTTACGTTGGTTCCCTGTTGCGCCAAATGCTCCATAAAGACATTCTACAAATTCTTCTATTTGTAATTTGATATGAGAAGTAACCTGTGGGTGGCTTATGTGTTCTCTTGGGGCATTTATCAGTTGGACAGACATCCTAATTGTTGTTAGTAAATAGGCCTTTCATCTCTTTCTTTAATCCGGTTATTAATTGCAGGAGATAAATACTTGAAGCCTTGGATAATTCCTGATCCAGAAGTAACGTTCATACCTCGAACCAAGGATGACGAATGCCTTATTCTTGCCAGTGATGGTTTATGGGACGTCATGACAAATGAAGAAGCTTGTGATATGGCTCGTAAACGTATACTTATGTGGCATAAAAAGTATGGTGCAACACTCCCCGCAGAAAGGGGTGAAGGAATTGATCCAGCAGCACAGGCAGCAGCAGAATGCTTGTCAAATCGAGCTCTTCAGAAGGGTAGCAAGGACAACATAACAGTGATTGTGGTGGACTTGAAAGCTCAAAGGAAGTTCAAAAACAAAACTACAACACAACTGGCCTCATAATCTGCTGTTTCATTTATAGATTTGCAGTATAGACTGAAGGCATAACACACAGATAGACACATTAACTTGGCTGCAATTGGCAACTAGACACGTCCCCAACTATGTGTCATGTCAACGCAAGGGTCCACAAAACACAGTGGGGACGAGTTGAGTTGTCTAGATGTATATTCTCAAAGTTGAAGTGTTTGATAGTCCGTCGAGGCCAAGTTAAATAGTCTATTTATGTGTTATGCCTAAACTGAATATGGGGCTCAAAATGTAGTCAAGCCCTTGTATTTTTTCCTGGGATAAACATAATGGCTCATATTGGAGTAGGTTTCTGTATGTATATTAGTACATGCTCCATTATGTATGTAATTTTCTTCATAGCTATTTGAAGTAGCAACAACTACATTATAATCAAATGTAATATGGTCATTATGCCTCCATAATTAAAATGCTCTATTGTTTTAGATTCATAATAAGTAATTCAGAGTAGAAAGTTCTCTTCCAAAGTTGTAGTCCCTCCACCCTTCATGTCTTGTACTTTATGTGTCATATTTTGAAGGATAATACATAAATATCCCATGAATTTTCATTGAAAGGGTATTTTATATGCTAACTTATATTTTAACATGGAAAAGTACGATCTAGTGGTCAATAAAGTTCGAGATATTAGTATCACGTGCAAATATCAGGGTCCCATTTTTTTCCTCAAATCTTTATTATAAGCACGCTATTTTACCTTCACTTTAGTATTTATAAAAAGACGTACTGATACAATAAACATCGTCATGCAAAAGGTTTAAGTGATCACAATCATATCCATGCGAAAGGGGCTCTATGCGACCACAAGTAAAGACGCGAAGAATACCATAACACAAAAGACACATGCACAATATATAGAAGGTTTAAGTTATCACAACCATAGCCATGCGAAAGGGCGCTATGTGATCACAAGCAAAGACGTACGGAACACCACAACAAAAACGACACATGCACAATATATAAAAGGTTTAAATGATCACAACCATAGCCATGCGAAAGAGGCTCTATGCAACCACAAGCAAAGACGTGCGGAACACCATAATAAAAAAGACACATACACAATGTATAGAAGGTTTAAGTGATTACAACAATATCCATGCAAAAGGGGCTCTATGCGACAACAAGCAAAGACACGCGGAACATCATAACTAAAAAGACACATGCATAATATATAGAAGGTTTATGTAATCACAACCATATCCATGCGAAAGGGGCTCTTTGCGATCACAAACAAAGGCGTGCGGAACACCATAACGAAAAAGATAGATGCACAATATACAAAAGGTTTAAGTGACCACAATCATATCTATGCAAAAGGGGCTCTATGCGATCACAAGCAAGGACGTGTGGAACACCATAAGAAAAAAGACACATGCACGATATATAGTTGATGTGCGAAACTCGTGAGAAATAAATAGTACTGTATTTTTTAAATATTAAAAAAAAGGAGTTAAAACATTACCATAGAAATTGATCCCCAATTTTTTGGAGGACAACACAAATCCTTTTGGGTAAAAATAATGGCATTCCATTCCATTCCGTGGAGCTTCACCAATTTTCCCTTTTTGTCAAATCTGAAAAAAACTAAAAAGAATTTTTTGGCCACCGTTATGGTGGCGGAAAGGGGCGGAGCTGGTGGCGCTAAGTAGCTGCAGCCTCTTTCTGATTTGTTAATAGCAAAATGGGTTCCCAAATTCCGGCAGAAGATTGTATTGTTGTTGCGGTAGATAAGGATAAGAATAGCAGCTCTGCTGTGAAATGGGCAATTGATAATCTCCTTGGAAACAATCAAATTCTTGTATTGGTTCATGTTCGGGTGAAGAATTCACCAAAGAGTAGGTACCTTCTCTCTCTTTCTCTCTTTCATTTACATTTCAAGGTTTTGTTTGACCTAGTGGTTAATGAATTGAAAATACGTTATGATGGAAGATAATTAGTTTTGATTTAGGAAGACATTTTAAATTCATTCATTTGATAGTGTGAAAAGGGTATTGCTGTAACTGGTAAAGTTGTTGTCGTATGATTAGCATGTAATGAGTGGGTTCGAGTTATGAAAACAACCTCACATATTTCGATCTTTGTGGTGTGGTCATTCCTTGGATACCATGCATAGTGGGAGCTTAGTGCATTTCTTTTGGTTTATTTGATGATGTAATTGGGATCAATAATTTGGTTTGGGAAGAAATTTAAAGTTCTATTTTCTATTAAGAAAGAAGTCTTTGTAAGGGAACTTAATGCTGTTTAGTACACCTGTGAATGTTGGTTAGATGTGCTTTTGGTTCATCACCAAGGAATAATAGATCGATAGACTCCCTCCATCGATACTAGTGCTAGTTGGAGTTGACAAGTAGTGGAATTAATTGAGGTGCATGCAAGCTGATTCAAACATTACTATTATTTTTTAAGAAACAATTACGATCAATAATGTGGTTCTGGGAAGAAATTTAAAATTCTGATTTCTGTTAGCAAAAAAGTAAGGGGAATGTAATGCTTTTTATTGCGTCTATGAATGGTAGTTGAATGTGCTTTTGGTTTATCAAAAGAATGGTAAAATCAATAGAATCTCTCCACCCTAAACCAAAGGTTTCATATTCGAGCTTCAACATGGAGAAACTCCTACTAGGGTGTGGGGTTCCCTTTTATGGGTCCTATAGGGTGCGAAACCACATTAGTTAAGCTCGTAGGCTTTGAATATTGGATGCTTAAATTAAAAAAAGTGTTTTTGGTTTTCCAAATCGTCATCTTTCTATACCTCAAATAATTTGAAACTTTTAGTTGTTTATTGTGACATTGATGCTACTTTGTTGTGGTTGGTGGGAATGAAGCTGCTTTAGATTCAAATGGAGGATTAAATGATGAAGCTACTCAAAACGTCTTCACACCTTTTAAGGCTTATTCTGAATTCTGATTTCTGTTAGCAAAAAAGTAAGGGGAATGTAATGCTTTTTATTGCGTCTATGAATGGTAGTTGAATGTGCTTTTGGTTTATCAAAAGAATGGTAAAATCAATAGAATCTCTCCACCCTAAACCAAAGGTTTCATATTCGAGCTTCAACATGGAGAAACTCCTACTAGGGTGTGGGGTTCCCTTTTATGGGTCCTATAGGGTGCGAAACCACATTAGTTAAGCTCGTAGGCTTTGAATATTGGATGCTTAAATTAAAAAAAGTGTTTTTGGTTTTCCAAATCGTCATCTTTCTATACCTCAAATAATTTGAAACTTTTAGTTGTTTATTGTGACATTGATGCTACTTTGTTGTGGTTGGTGGGAATGAAGCTGCTTTAGATTCAAATGGAGGATTAAATGATGAAGCTACTCAAAACGTCTTCACACCTTTTAAGGCTTATTCTGCACGTAAAAGGGTATGTTAATCAATCCATAATAAAGTTGGCACTCTCTTTTCCTTTCCAAGCATGGGTTGATACTTTATTTTTATTTGTCTTTTATTGTTAGTGACTAAGAAGTTTAATCGCACATTGTCCTCTGTATGATCTTTAAGATCACCAGAAATGTAGGTGTTTTTGTCTCGTAAAGTCTGTCCTCTGTTCTTCTTTTCTCCTTCTAAAACCTCTTCCTCTACTTAGTATTTTGCACCTTCAAAGTATTTTATAAATTATCTAGAATAGCATCAAACGGTCTTCTTTAGTGCTGGAAATTTAACTAAATCTTACTTTATTCCAAATGGCTGTTGAGGTTATTGCAGATAGTAGTGAAAGAGATTGTCGTTGAGAATACTGAAGCATCAAAGGGACTTCTTGAATACATCAACAGTCACAGTGTTACCAACATAGTTCTTGGTGCATCATCTAGGAGTGCTCTTGGCAGGTTATTATCTCTCAGTTTATCTTGTTGCTTATTCTTCATTATGAAGGAAAGAATTTGGCTTATTACTTCCGTTGCAGGAAATATTGGACTCACGATGTGCCAACAATAATAAATAAGTCTGCACCTGAGTTTTGTTCTGTCTATGTAATTTCAAAAGGCAAGCAACAATCTGTCCGACCAGGAGCAAAACTTCTTCCTTCCTCTACACCAGCAAGACAACCATCCTCATCGGCATGGTCAGCACCTAGGTTAAGTAACTCAGGATCAGAAGATTCATCCAGGTATAAAATAATGAAGTGGTTATATAAAGCTGGTCAATCTTATTTTCATTTTGTTTCCTTGTGTTTGATGGATTTATTACTACTTTCTGAAACCGTGGATGTCGTTTAATACTTCTGAATTGGACCCAAAGCATCAAAAGAAAATTTGTTTAGTTACACCTATATTTCTATCAAATAATATTATTTGGTTATAATATATATAAAAACTAATTTCTTAATCAAAAGGTAACACAACTAATTCAAAGTGGCGATGTGAAAGTAAGAAGTAACAGTAACTTGATTTTGATTACTTGATACTTCAATATGTTGTATCACCATTGTATTTGGAGTTAAAAGTTTGAACTGTTGAACTAAGAAAAAGATGAAGGAACAATTAAGTTTCCTTATGCTCTCGGCAAAAGTTTTAATTCTTTCTGTACCAGTTTTAATTCTTTCTGTACTAGCTAACTTTAGTGAATCAATGGTAAAAAGTAGGTTATCATACACGAGGTCAGAGCAAAAGATTGTAGAATCTGAGAAGACGAGGCCTGAAAAAGGACCATCTATTGTACCGATAGATAATCTTCATGCTCTCGAGATGACAAATCCATATAAGCACGCTTCTCAATCAGATGGTAATATTCGGTATGCTCGTATTGGCCCTAGATCAGTTGATATGTCAGCTGAAAATCTTGACTTTACACAAGTTGCAATCAAAGAACCTCCAACAAATGCAAGTTCCTTATATTCAGTAAGTGCTATATAATCATAGAAACTACATTGCAGCACAAATTTGTTGCTTAATAGACATTATAAGCATTTCCGTTATATGATAAGTATCAGAGTTGCTTAGTAATAACCTCTATTTCATCATATCTGATGATGCAGGTGGACGCTGAGATGAAAAGACTAAAACTTGAGCTAAGGCAAACTATGGATATGTACAATGCAGCTTGTAAAGAAGCTATCATGGCCAACCAAGCGGTAATAGACCATTTTCTAACTGCCTAGAACTATAAAGATGAAGACCATCCAAAATAGCGAGCGAGAGAGAGAACTATCTGCAAAAAGTATTAAACATAGAACTTGCATTGTATAACACAAATCATAATTACAAGAAACCTTGTTTAATAGTTCAACGATTTAAAAAATATTATAAAGGAACTCATGTTTCTACAAAGTTTACTACCATGCATGGGATCAAGCGGCTCCCAACTCCCAAAACTACATGGATGCATTCATCATTTTTATGGGAAGTTATTCTTGCAAGGAATATATAAGGTCTGATAAATTTTTATCGACATATGAGTAAGAAATAAGATTGCATGACCACTATGTGTATACATCTCTGAGAAAATTGTTAATATGTCTCTGATCTCATACAAGGCTCTTGGAAACACGCGTTACAAATTTATGACATTAAACTTAAAGACCAAGGCTTTCTTCCCTCTTCTTATCCTGGAATAAGTTTTTCATGTATCATATGTCTACTATGTTTCAGGCTGATGAGCTTAACAAATGGAAAATTGAAGAATCTCGCAAGTTTGAACAAGCCCGTTTTGCTGAAGAGGCGGCTCTCGCAATTGCCGAGACCGAAAAGGCTAAATGCAGAGCTGCTATTGAAGCTGCTAAGAAAGCACAAAAGGTGGCTGAAATAGAAGCACAAAGAAGGAAGTATGCGGAGTTAAAAGCTAAGCGAGAGACAGAAAAAAAGAAACAAGCAATGAATGTTCAATCTCAGAATGATCTACGTTATAGGAAGTATACTATAGAAGAGATTGAGGCAGCCACCAATAAATTCTCAAATTCACAAAAAATTGGAGAAGGTGGATATGGACCTGTTTTTAAGGGAAAACTAGATCACACACCTGTTGCCATTAAAGTTCTGAGTCCTGATGCTGCACAAGGGAAGAGACAGTTCCAACAAGAGGTGACCCTTCATATCTCTAATTCCATGATCCCCTCTCTTTTACAATACATATTAAGATATTGAACATCCTGCATTATTTGGCTGAATAACTTCATTTTCCACAGAAGTTTGTGCATTCATTGAGTCACTTCTGGAGTTAATTACACGCTATGCAATCGAGGGAATCATGATGAATTCTAGAAAGCAGACAAATGCATGTATACTGATGCAGTTTGATGCATGACATGTTTTCTTTTGATCAATGTATAAGGGGAATGTTTACTAACGCATAACATGGTAGTTTTTTCTTATTTTAAGTATGCATGCTTTATCTTAAAGCTTCTCTATTATGCACATAAGCTTTGTGTAGAAATTTTTTACCTTTTCATTTATGAGCTCGTCTCAGAGATGTCCAATGAAACTTTGTTCGAAAATGATGGTTTACTAATGTAAATGGGATAAATTTTCACTTACTTCTATACTAGAATGTCTATGAGTTGTTGTAGCTTGTATTCTCTCATCTATGCTAATACTTTTAAAAGCCTTCTTTTTTGTTAAATTGTTGGCTGGTGTTAGTATGGGTATTTGACAAGCCGCCTGCTGAAGCACATGATTTTTTTTTTCATTTACAGGTTGAGGTGCTCAGTCTCATTAGGCATCCGAATCTGGTGCTACTATTAGGTGCATGTCCTGAGTATGGGTGTTTAGTTTATGAGCTTATGAATAATGGCAGCTTGGAAGATCGTCTTTTCCGGAAAGGTAATACCCCTTCAATTCCATGGGAAATTCGCTTCAAAATTGCTGCTGAAATTGCAACTGGGCTTCTATTCCTTCACCAAGCAAAACCAGAACCTCTTGTTCACCGGGATTTAAAGCCAGGAAATATTCTATTGGACAAAAATTATGTCTGCAAAATCAGTGATGTTGGTTTGGCAAGGTTAGTGCCATCATCTGTAGCTGATAGTGTGACACAATTTCACATGACTTCAGCTGCCGGGACTTTTTGTTATATAGATCCTGAATATCAACAAACGGGGAGGTTAGAGACTAAATCAGATATATATTCGCTTGGTGTGATGTTGCTCCAAATTATTACTGCAAGGCCTCCAATGGGTTTAACTCATCATGTTGAAAGGGCCATCGAGAAAGGTAAATTTGCAGAGTTTTTAGATCCAACAGTGCCAAATTGGCCAGTGGAAGAGGCTCTTCAGTTTGCAAAATTGTCACTCAAGTGTGCTGAGCTGAGGAAGAAAGACAGACCAGATCTTGGTTCAGTAGTAGTTCCTGAGCTTACTAGGCTTAGTGAATTTGGAATGAGTAGCATGCCAAGTATCGGTAGCTAAACTTTGCCCCCTGTCCTTCTTTAATACTCAAAGATTGCTCCCACAGACGATGGATAAACTACTGTCAACTCAGGTCTGTGGCTTCTTCTCGTTACCAACATCTAATCGAGTGCAGTAAACATTAGCTAAATAGTTCATTTTCTGTTTTCACGAGATAAAAAATAACCCTTTGAGTATTCCCTCATCGAAACACTTCCATCAAAATCACAGTGAGTGATGATATGATTGACATATCGACATTTTTATCTGTTCTTGGACGACTTCTGTTATATAAATTGTTGTTCCAATCTTTCGAAATGCTGCTTCTGTTTCTCTTTTTTGACCTTTTTTATACTTCTTAGTAGCAATGACTTGCATTAAGCCTCTATTATTCGTATTTATGGCGCGAAATATATTGGCTGAAAAAAAAAGGAAAAAAAAAGAAGAGAGAAAAGACTAGGTAAATTCAAATTGTCATCATCAACTATTGTCTGAAAGCTTCATTACCAGAAGACAAATCAATAGTGGTTAAAAGTATTCAGTAGCACTGGAGAATGTGTAGATAGAAACAAGGGATTCATTAATGTTATGTTAACATCACCACCAAATGTTGTTCTGGAGGTAACTGCTAGAGGTTTCCGGTTTGAATCCTGGATATGAAGTTCATTTTTGATAGGTTGCGCTTTTACCTCTAAAGTGGGACTTTCCGACGCTATTTCGGATTAGATGTTCACTTTTACTTGTCTAGTTTAGAGAACCAAAAGATGATTTGTCACGCAGTTCCTAATTTATCCTTATTATTTACTATCATCATTTTCCAATGCATCTTCTAAAACATTGAATTTATTATATTCGAATGGTTATATAGTAAAGTTAACAACAACATCCTCAGTATAATCTCAAAGAGTGGAGTCCCCACAGATCTTATTCCTATCTTTGAGATAGAGAGTTTGTTTTTGATAGACACTCAACTGATAAAGTAAATTTATTATTTTATTTAGTATTTCTTTAGGAGCGTGTCAAGTCTATATTGGACAAATATAAATGAAAGGTGGGATTACTATATAAGTTAATCAAACTGAACATATATGATGAAATATATAGGACATGCTGGTATTCTTGCGTACTAGCAGCAAAAAAGAAAGGAAAAAGAGTCAAAAATACCCCTCAACTTTTATTTAATAGTTAAGTTCATCCTCCATTAATGATCCATCACCCAATTTTAATCGATGTCGGATATTATCCAAACATAAACAACAATATTAAGAACAGAGAGTAAGTGGATTTCACTTCTAGATAAAGAGGTGGGTATTGAAGGACTTTCGACTCAAATGCAATAAATTAAAATGGTTATAAAAAAAACTAAGAAAAATATGACAATTAATAAGGAAAACAATACAAAATATTTGGAAAAAAAACATCAAAATAGTGCAATAATTGATATAAAATAAACAACAAATGTAAAAGCAAGAAACAACATGAAAAAAGCTAATATTATGACAAACACAGACACCATGAGGAAATCAGTATAAAATATTTAGAAAAAAAATAGTAACAACAACCAAATAGTGTGACAATCAAAATGAAATAAACAACAAATATAAAAGCAAGGAACAACATGCACAAAGCTAATACTATTATTAACACAAGTCCGGCGGCGCTAGCGGAAGCCTGACAGAATTTTATGAGCCAAAAAAGCCAAAACAGGCGATTTCGGTAGTTTTCTATGGGTGCTAGCCTATGAATTTTGGCACTGCATGGGGCTCCAGCGCAACATTCCTGAAAAATCATATGGATGGGTTCGCAATGAGCTCGGCAAGAGGCCCAGGTGGCCCGCTGGCGTTGGCCTAAACAAAGCGATTTCGACAGTTTTCTGTGGGTGTCAGCCCACAATTCTGACGCTGCATGGGGCTCTGTAGCAACATTCTTGAAAAATTATACAAATTGGTCCATAACAAGCCCGGCTAGAGACCCAGGTGGCCCAGCAATGTTGGCAGAGCCGTGGTAGGATTTTATGGGCTAAAGAAGTCAAAACAAGCGATTTCGATAGCTTTTGTGGGTGTTAGCCCACGGATTCTGCGCTGCATGGGGCTCCAGTGCCACATTCCTAAAAAATCATATGAGTGGGTCTGCAACGAGCGCAACAAGAGGTCCAGGTATCCCGATGGCATTGGCGAAGGTCTGGTAGGAGTTTATGTGCCAAAGAAGCCAAAACAGGTGATTTTGGAAGTTTTTTGTGGGTGTTAGCCCACAAATTGTGGTGCTGTATTGGGCTCTTATGCAACATTCCCAAAATATCATATGAGTGGATCCGTAACGAGCTAGGCAAGAGGTCTAGATGGCCCGGCGGCATTGCGGAGGCCTAGTAGGATTTTATGTACCAAGGAAGTCAAAACAGGCAATTTTGGTAGCTTTTTGTGGGTGTTAGCTGCACAGATTCTGGCACTACGTAGGGCTCTGACGCAACATTCTTGAAAAATCATATGAATGGATTTGCAACGAGACTGGCAAGAGGCCTAGGCGGCGTTGGCGGAGCCCTGGCAGGATTTTACGGGCCAATGAACCTGACACAGGCGATTTCGACAGTTTTCTATGGGTGTTAGCCCACGGATTCTGGCGCTGCATGGGACTCTAGCGGAGCATTCCTGAAATATTATACAAGTAGGTCCGCAATGAGCCCGGCAAGAAGCCAGGTGGCCCGATGGCGTTGGCGGAGTCCTGGTAGGATTTTATGGGTCAAGGAAGCCAAAACAGATGATTTCAGTAGTTTTCTATGGGTGTTAGCCCATGAATTCTGGCATTGAATGGGGTTCCATCGCAATATTCCTTTAGAATCATTCGAGTGGGTCCACAATGAGCCCGACATGAGGCCCAGGTGTCCCGGCGGCGTTGACGGAGGCCTGTTAGTATTTTATGGGCCAAGGTAGTCAAAATAGGCAATTTCGACAGTTTTCTGTAGGTGTTAGCCCACAGATTCTGGTGTTACATTGGGCTCCGAGGCAACATACCCGAAAAATCATATGAGTGGATCTGTAACGAGCCTGACAAGAGGCCCAGGTGGCCGACGGCATTGGCGGAGGCATGGTAGGATTTTATGGGCCAAGGATGCCAAAATAGGTGATTTCGATAGTTTTCTGTGGATGTTAGCCCACGAATTCTGGCGCTACATGGGCTCCACCATAACGTTCTCAAAAAACCATATGAGTAGGTCTGCAACGAGCCCGCAAAGAGGTCCAAGTGGCCCGACGGCTTTGGCGGAGGCTTTGTAAGATTTTATAGGCCAAGGAAGCTGAAACAGGCGATTTTGGCAATTTTCTGTGGGTGTTACCCACAGATTCTGGCGCTGCATGGGGCTTAGACACAACATTCTCGTAAAATAATACGAGTGTGTCCGCCATGAGTCCGGCAAGAGGCCCAGGTGGCCAGGCAGCATTGGCGAAGGCCTGTTAGGATTTTATGGGCCAAGAAAGCCGAAACAGGTGATTTCGATAGTTTTTTGTAGGTGTTAGCCCATGGATTCTGGCACTGCATGAGGCTCCAGTACAACATTCCTAAAAAAATCACACAAATGGATCCGCAACGAGCTCGACAAGAGGCTTAGGTGGCCCGGCGGCATAGGCGGAGGCCTGTTAGTATTTTATGGGCTAAGGTAGTCAAAATAGGCGATTTCAACAGTTTTCTATGGGTGTTAGCCCACGGATTCTTACGCTTCAAGGGGCTCCAATGCAACATTCCTAAAAAATCATACGAGTGGATCCGTAACAAGCCCGGCAAGAGGTCCATGTGGCCTGACCCTATTGGTAGAGGCCTAGCAGGATTTTATGGGCCAAGGAAGCCGAAACAGGCGATTTCGGTAGTTTTCTAGCGCTACATGGGGCTTCAGTGCAATATTCCCAAAACATCATATGAATGGGTCTGTAACAAGCCCGACAATAGGTCCAAGTGGCCTGACGATGTTGGCAGATGCCTGATAGGATTTTATATGCTAAGGAAGTCGAAACAGGCGATTTCGACAGTTTTATGTGGGTTTTAGCTTACAGATTCTGGTTCTTTATGGGGCTCCGGCGCAACATTCCTGAAAAATCATACAAGTGGGTCTGCAATGAGCCTGGCAAGAGACCCAAGTGGCCCGACTGCGTTGGCGAAGGCCTGGTAGGATTTTATGGGCCAAGAAAGCCGAAACAAGCAATTTCTATAGTTTGCTGTGGGTGTTTGCCCACAGATCTGGCACTGCATGGGGATCCGACGCAACATTCCCTAAAAATCATATGAGTGGGTCTACAACGAGCCTGGTAATAGGTCTAGGTGACCCAGTGGCGTTGGTGGAAGCCTGGTAGGATTTTATGGGCCAAGGAAGCCGAAATAGGCGATTTCAGTAGTTTTTTGTGGTTGTTAGCTCATGGATTCTGGTGCTTCTCTAGCTCGTCATTCTCGAAATATCATATAAATCGGTCCGCAATGAGCTCAGCAAGAGGCCCAGGTTGCCTGGCTGCATTGACGGAGGCCTATTAGGATTTTATAGGACAAGGAAGCTGAAACACACGATTTGGGTAATTTTCTGTAGGTGTCAGCCCACAGATTCTGGTGCTATATGGGTCTCTGGCGTAATATTCCTAAAAAATCATACGAGTGGATCCGCATCTAGCCCAACAAGTGCTTCAAGTGGCCCGACGACGTTGGCGGAGGCCTGCTAGGATTTTATGTGCTAAAGAAGCCGAAACAAGCGATTTCAACCATTTTCTGTAGGTGTTAGCCCACAGATTCTGGTACTGCATTGGGTTATCGCGCAACATGTCCTGAAAATCATATGAGTGGGTCCGTATCGTGCCACCAAGAGGTTCATGTGACCCTTCGATGTTAGCGGAGGCTTGGTAGGATTTTATTTGCCAAGTAAGGCACAACTGGCGATTTTGGCAGTTTTTGTGGGTGTTAGCCCACAGATTCTAGTGCTGCTTGGGGCTACGACACAATATTCCCGTAAAATTATACGAGTTGATCCGTAGAGCATGGCTAGAGGCCCAAGTGGCCTGGCAGCGTTCGCAGAGGCCTGGTAGGATTTTATGGGCCAATGAAGCTGAATCAGAAGATTTTGACAGTTTTCTGTGGGTGTTAACCCATGGATTCTGACGCTCCATAGGGCTCCGATGCAACATTCCAGAAAAATCATACGAATGGGTCTGCAACGAGCCCGGCTAGAGACCTAGGTGGCCCGACGGTGTTAGCGGAAGCCTCATAAGATTTTACGGGCTATGAAAGTTGAAGTAGGCGATTTCACTAGTTTCCTATGGGTGTTAACCCATGGATTCTGGTGCTGCGTGGGGCTCTGTCGCAACATTTCCAAAAAATCATACGAATGGGTCTGCATCGAGCATACCAAGAGGTCTAGGTGCCCCAGCGGCGTTGACAGAGATCTGGTAGGATATTATGGGCTAAGGTAGCCGAAATATGCAATTTTGGCAGTTTTCTGTGTGTATTATCCCACAGATTCTGGTGCTACATAGGGCTCCAGCTTATTATTCCTTAAAAATCATATGAGCAGGTCTGCAATGAGCCCGACAAGAGGTCAGGTGGCCCGGGGGCGTTGGTGGAGGCCTGTTAGAATTTTATGGGCTAAGGAAGCCGAAACATAAATTTTGACAATTTTCTGTAGGTGTTAGCTTACAGACTCTAGTGCTGCGTGGGGCTCTGACGCAATATTTTTGAAAAATCATACAAGTGGGTCCGCATCTAGACCAACAAGTGGTTCAGGTGGTCGGGCTACGTTGGCAAGGCCTGCTAGGATTTTATGTGCCAAGGAAGTCGAAATACGCAATTTCAACAGTTTTCTGTAGGTGTTAGCCCACGAATTTTGGTGCTGCATGGGGTTCCGACGCAACATTCCCGAAAAATCATATGAATGGGTCCATATTAAGACCAGTAAGAGGTTCAGGTGGCGCGGCGATGTTGGCGGAGGCCTGTTGGGATTTTATGTGCCAACGAAGCCGAAATAGGCAATTTCGGCCGTTTCTGTGGGTGTTAGCCAATGAATTTTGGTGCTGCATGGGCTCCGATGTAACATTCCCAAAAAATCATTCAAGTGGGTCTGCAGAGCCCGGCAAGAGGTCTAGGTGGATTGGCGGCATTGGCAGAGGCTTGGTAGGATTTTATGGGCCAAGCAAGCCAAAATATGCGATTTTGATAGTTTTCTGTAGGTATTAGCCCATGGATTCTGGCGATACATGGGGCTCCGGTGTAACATTTTTGAAAAATCATACGAGTGGGTCCGCAACGAGCTTGGCTAGAGACCTAGGTGGCCGGGGGGCATTGGTTGTGGCTTAGTAGGATTTTATGGGCCAAGGTAGCCGAAATAAGTGATTTCGGTAGTTTTTTGTGGGGGTTAGTCCACGGATTCATACGTTGCATGGGGCTTCGGTGCAACATTTCCGAAAGGTCATACAAGTGGGTCCACAACGAGTCCGGAAAGAGGCCCAGGTGGCTCGGTGACATTGACAAGGCTTGGTAGGATTTTATGAGCCAAAGAAGCCAAAATAGGTGATTTTGACAATTTTTTGTGGGTGTTAGGCAACGGATTCTGGCGCTACATGGGGCTATGGCCCAATACTTCCAAAAAAAACATACGAATGGGTCCGTAATGGGCTTAGAAAGAGGCCCAGGTAGCCGGCGGAATTGGCGAAAGCCTCGTATGATTTTACGGGCCAAGGAAGCCAAAACAAGTGATTACGATAGTTTTCTGTGGATGTTAGCCCACATATTCTAACACTGCATAGGGTGCCGGCGTAACATTTTTGAAAAATCATACGAATGGGTCTGCAATGTGCCCGGCAAAAGGCCTTGGTGGCCTGGTGGTGTTGGCAGAGGCCTTGTATGCGTTAAGGAAGCCAAAATATGCGATTTTGGCAGTTTTTTGTGTGTGTTAGCACATGGATTCTGGCGTTTCTGACGCAACATTCTTGAAAAATTATATCAGTGGGTCCGTAAAAAGCTCAGGAAGAGGCCCAAGTGGTCCATTGGCGTTGGCGGATGCCTGGTAAGATTTTATGGGCCATGGAAGCCGAAACAGGCGATTTCGTAGTTTTTTGTAGGTGTTAGCCCACGGTTTTTGGCACAACATGAGGCACCAATGGGACGATCCTAAAAAATCATACGAGTGGGTCCGCAATAGCCCAGCAAGAGGCCCAGGTGGCCCGGCGACATTGGCGAAGGCCTGATAGGATTTTATGGGCCAATAAAGTCGAAATAGGCGATTTCGACAGTTTTCTGTGGGTGTTAGCCCATAGATTCTAGTGTTGCATGGGTCTCTGGCGCAACATTCCCAAAAAATCATATGAGTGGGTCCCCAACAAGCCTGGCAAGAGGCCCGGGTGGGCCGGCGACATTGGCGAAAGCCTAGTATGATTTTATGGGCCAATGAAGCTGAAATAGGCGATTTTGATAGTTTTTTGTGGGTGTTAACCCATGGATTCTAGCGCTGCATGGGGCTCTAGCGCAATATTCTCGAAAAATCATACGAGTAGGTCTCCAACAAGCCCGGCAAGAGGCCCAGATAGCCCGGCGGTATTGGCGGAGGGCTGGTAGGATTTTATCAGCCAAGAAAGCCTAAACAGGTGATTTAAGCATTATTCTGTGGGTGTTAGCCCACGGATTCTGACACTACATGGGGCTCCAAAACAATATTCTCAAAAAATCATATGAGTAGGTCCATAATGAACCCCGCAAGAGGCCCAAGTGGCCCGACGACATTTGGCGGAGGCCTGGTAGAATTTTATGGGTCAAGGTAGCCGAAATAGGCTATTTTGATAGTTTTCTCCTGGTGTTAGCCCACGAATTCAACGCTGTATGGGGCACTAATGCAATATTCCCAAAAAATCATATGAGTGTGTCCGCAACAAGCTTTACAAGAGGCCCAGGTGGCCCGGCGGATTTGGCAGAGATATGGTAGGATTTTATGGGCTAAGGAAGCCAAAATAGGCGATTTTGGCAGTTTTCTTTGGGTATTAGCCTACACATTTTGGCGCTGCATGGGGATCGGGCGCAACATTCTCAAAAAATCATATGAGTAGGTTTGCGACGAGCCCGACAAAAGGCCCAGGTAGCCCAGCTGCGTTGGTGGAGGCCTATAGGATTTTATGGGCCAAGGAAGTCGAAACAGGCGATTTTAGTAGTTTTCTGTGGGTATTAGCCCACGGATTCTAGCGCTGCACGGGGCTCCAGTGCAATATTTCAGAAAAATCATACGAATAGGTCCGTAATAAGCGCAACAAGATTCCCAGGTTGCCCGGCGGCGTTGATCGAGGCTTGGTAGAATTTCATTGGCCAAAAAATCTGAAACATGTGATTTCGGCAGTTTTTTGTCGGTGGTAGCGCCATAATCAGTGTTAGCCCTCGGATTCTGGCGCTGCATGGGGCTCGGGCGCAACATTCCCAAATAATCTTATGAGTGGGTCCACAACGAGCTCGACAAGAGCCCTAGGTGGCCCGGCGGTATTGGCGGAGGCCTGATAGGGATTTTTTGACCAAGGAAGCCGAAACAGGCGATTTTGTCACTTTTCTCTAGGTGTTAGCATATAGATTTTGGCGTTGCATGGGGCTCCGGCAAAACATTCCCGAAAAATCATACGAGTTAGTTCGCAACTAGCCTGGTAGTAGGTCCAGGTGGCCCGGCAGTGTTGGCGGAGGCCTAGTAGGATTTTATAGGCGAATGAAGCCGAAACATGCGATTTCAACAGTTTTCTATGGGTATTAGCCCATGGATTCTAGTGCTGCATGGGACTCCAGTGCAACATTCTCGAAGAATCAGACGAGTGGGTCCTCAACGAGCCTGGCAAGAGGCCCAGGTGGCCCGGCGATGTTGGCAAAGGCCTGGTAGGATTTTATGGGCTAAGAAGGCCGAAACAGGCGATTTCAGTAGTTTTTTGTGGGTGTTAGCCCACGGATTCTAGCGTTGCATGGGGCTCCGGTGCAACATTCCTGAAAAATCATACGAGTGGGTCCTCAACGAGCTCGGCAAGAGGCCCAGGTGGCCCGGCGATGTTGGCGGGGGCCTGGTAGGATATGATGGGCCAAGGAAACCGAAACAGGCGATTTCAGTAGTTTTCTTTGGGTGTTAGCCCACAAATTTTAGCTTTGCATGGGGCTTCGGTGTAACATTCTGAAAAATCATAAGAGTGGGTACTCAACGACAAGAGCGCAGCCATTGAACTATGCCTGGGAGAATTTTATAGGCTAGAAAACATGAATCAAGCGATTTTCTCAGTTTTTCGTGGGTGTTAGTCCGCGGATTTTTGGGTGACGAGGCTCGGAGACCATTTTTCTCAGAAAATTCCTCAAAATCATCCGTAATGAGCCTGCTAAGAGTTCCAATGGACGCCATGCCATCGGACTGTGCCTTGGAGCATTTTATGGGCTCTAAAACATGAACTACACGATTTTCTCAACTTTTCGTGTGTGTTAGCCTACAAACTTTTGGGGTGCTAAGGCTCCAAGCTCATTTTCCTTATTAAATTCCATGAAATTGTCCATAGCAAGCCCGTTAAGAGTTCCAATATGTCTGGTGCCATTGGACGGCACCTGGAGCATTTTATGGGCTCCGAAACAAGAATTAGATGATTTTCTTAGTTTTTCATTGGTGTTAGCCCACATATTTTGGGAGTGCCAATGTTTCGGGCCTATTTTTCTTCAGAATTTTCACGAAATCATCCGTAACGACCCTGCTAAGAGTTCCAGTAGGTCCAGTGCCATCGAATGACACCTTGGACCATTTATGGTCTACAAAATAGGATTCAGACTCTGATTTTCATGGGTATTAGCGCATTGATTTTGAGGGTGTGGGGGCTCCAGACTTATTTTTCTTGAAAAAATTCCATGAAACCATCCGTGACGAGCCCGTTGAGAGTTCCAATAGGCCCCATGCCATTGAACAGTGCCTTGGAGCATTTTATGAGGTTTGGAATAGGAATCAAGCGATTTTCTCAGTATTTCATGGGTGTTCGCGCATGAATTTTAGGGATGTTGGAGCTCCCATCCCATTTTTCTCAAAAAAAATCCATGAAACCATTTGTAATGAGCCTGCTAAGAGTTCCAGTAGATCCGATACCATTGGATGGCATCTTGAAGCATTTTATGGGCTTCAGAATAGGAATTAGATGATTTTTTTAATTTTTTCATAGGTGTTAGCCCACAAAAGTTTCGGGGCTCTAAGCTCATTTTACTTGGAGAATTCCATGAAACCATCCGTAACGAGCCTATTAAGAGTTCCAGTAGGTCTGGTGCCATCAAACGGCACCTTGGAGTATTTTATGAGCTCCGAAACAAGAACCAAGTGATTCTTTCAGTTTTTCATAGGTGTTGGCCAACGGATTTTGGGGATGCTGGAACTCTAGGCCCATTTCTCTTAGAAAATTTCACAAAATCATTAATAACGAGTCTGCTAAGAGGGTAATTTTTATAGGCCATGCAATAGGAAGTAGATAATTTTTTCATTTGTTTTTGTGTGTGTCAGTTTACTAATCTACCCTAAATGCTTAAAAATACTTTACGAATTAGGCTGAAGCTATTGAAACTTTTTCTTGAGAAATTATGGATGATTTTATAAAGGTGTTGCGTAAAAATTGATTGAAAATCATACCACCAAAAAAATACATGGTCTAACATAGACGAAAAATATAATAAATCACCTGATTCCTGTTTAATGATTTCTAAATACTAAAAAGCACCTCGCATAGCAGGACGAGGCTATTGAAATTCTTTCCCGAGTCATTACAAAAGGTTTTGTAAAAGTTCCATGAAAAAATTGATCAAAAAAATCATACCACAAAAAAATTTATAGACTAGCACACATAAAAAATTAAGAAAATCACCTAATTATCATTGAGTACACCCAAAATATTAAAAAATGTCCAAGGGAGAATACTTCCTGAATTAAAAAAACCAACCCTCCTAGTTGTCTCATCTCTCTTGATTAAGTGTGGTTTTTTTTTTCATTCCACTTTGTGGAAAATCCCACCAACCAAATCCTATTGAAGTAGTTTCCTAAAATACAAATACACCCCCTATTTTTGTTATAATATTCTTTTTACCCTCAAAACTTTAAAAAATAGCAACAAAAGAATCATACTCATAAAACTCCTTCTCCTACAGATATTGTGTCTCCTCAACTCCGCGGCTTAGATCCGAGGAGTTTTTGGAAGAAACTATAAAAGCTGCAGTCTTTAAAACCCTAATTCTCAAATCTTTCAGATCTCTCTTTGACAAACTTCAAATCGTTATCAGGTGGGTAACTCTCTTGTTCTTGCCACTTTCCTCTTTTTTTGGATTTTTCTTGGATTTTTTTTATGTATAAGTTTTTGTTTGATTGAAAGTTTGTGTTTTTATGTTTCAGTGATGTCAAGTAATGGTTTTTTGGTACTTGGGTGTTGTGGGTTTTGATGTTTTTGCTATTTTTTAATGTGGGTTGGTTTTGAATTTAGATTTATATGATTGGAAAACGAGTGATCTGTTGATTTGGGTTGGTTTGTAAGATTATTGAGTATTGTTGAATGAAACAGATCCGATAAGGGGAACTGTGTATCACATAGCAAGCCTCACCTAGCACCAAGTAGCTTGGGATTGAGGCATAGCAGTTTCAGTTGTAGATGAGTGGTGTGCTAAAGGGGTTAGCTTTGCAAAGATTTGGGGGGGGGGAGGGTGCGATGAGTTGGGAGGTGGGTAGTTGAGGAGACTACAATTCCTTGATGTGCCATGTGGTGTTTGACATTCTTTCTATTGTTTTGATGTATATTTTACACCATCTCAGCTCCATGAGTGATGTTGTGTCTGAGTGGTGTGGTAAAGGTGTTAGCTTTGCCAAAGATTGGACAGGTGGTGAGTTAGGAGGTAGGCAGGCGAGGAGACTATAATTCCTAGATGTGCCCTGTGCTGTTTTTGGCATGCTTCCTGTTGTTTGGACGTATATTTTGCTCTATCTTAGCTCCGTGAGTGATGTTGTGTCTGAGTGGTGTTTAGCTTTGAAAAGATTAGAGGGGGTGGTGCGTTGGGAGGTAGGCAGCCAAGGAGACTATATTTCCTTGATGCACCCTGTGTTGTTGTCATTCATTCCTTTGCTTTGATGTTTATTTTCCACTTTCTCAGCTCCATGAGTAATGTGTGTCTAAGTAGTGGGCTAAAGGAATTAGCTATAAGTTGGGAGGCAGGCAAAGAGACTATAAATTGTTCAATGTGCCCTGTGTTTTGGACATTCTTCCCATTGTTTTGATGTGTATTTTCCACTATCTCAACTCTATGAGGGATGTATGTGTGAGTGGTATACTAAAGGAGTTAGCTTTGCAAAGATTAGAAGTGGTGGTAAGTTGGGAATCAGGCAGGCGAGGAGACTATAATTTCTTGACGTGCCCTTGTTGAAATTCTTTCCGTTTTTTCGATGTATATTTTCCACTATCTAAACTCTATTTGGAAAGATTGGAAGGGGTACTGTGTAGTGAAGGTGAGGATATTATAATTCCTCGATGTTCCTTGTGTTGTTTGACATTCTTCCTGGTGTTTCAATGCATACTTTCACTATCTCAGCTCCATGAATGATGTGTGTTTTAGTGTTGTGCTAAAGGATTTAGCTTTGCCAAGATTAGAGGGGGTGGTGAGCTGGGAGGTAGGCAGGCGAGGAGACTGTAATTTTCCCCACTGTGTTGTTGACATTCTTCCTGTTGTTTTGATGTATGTTTTCCATTATCTCAGCTCCAGAGTGATGCTTGTCTAGTGGCGTGCTAAAGGAGCAGAATGTTTTGATAACATTTGTTATTCACTATTTGGATAAAAATAGTATTTTTGTAATTGCTTATACCAGTATACCAGAACTATTTTGAGATTGAGGCATAGTTAATTGATTGATCTGTTGTTTTGTTATATTCCTTGCAGTCATGGCAGGCTCGGCACCAGAGGGTTCTCAGTTTGATGCTCGTCAATTTGATGCGAAAATGACCGAGCTGTAAGTCATCTTAATCTGGCTGCAGAAAGCATCCTTGTCTTTCTCTTCTTCTTCTTTTTCTTTTTTTTTAAAAAAAAGAATTTGTTGAATATCACTTTCTGCTGATATTTGGCCTCTAGCCTTTGCCATTGATTTGATTGATTTTTGTGGTTGTTTGATATGCCAAAAACAGACTTGGTACTGAACAGGACTTCTTCACGTCATATGATGAGGTTTATGATAGTTTTGATGCCATGGGTTTGCAAGAAAACCTTCTGAGAGGCATCTATGCCTATGGTAAATTAATGTCTCCTTATAATTCTGATTTTCTTTCCTGCATTCCCATATTTTACGGAGAAATGAACAGTGTTTTGAATTTCTTGAAGGTTTTGAGAAGCCATCGGCTATTCAGCAAAGGGGCATCGTTCCCTTTTGCAAGGGCCTTGATGTCATCCAGCAGGCACAATCTGGAACTGGAAAGACGGCAACTTTCTGCTCTGGAGTTCTCGAGCAACTTGATTACAGCTTAGTTGAATGTCAGGCTCTGGTTCTTGCTCCAACCCGCGAGCTAGCACAACAGATTGAGAAGGTCATGCGTGCACTTGGTGACTATCTGGGCGTGAAGGTTCATGCTTGTGTTGGGGGTACCAGTGTCCGTGAAGATCAGCGCATCCTTCAGAGTGGTGTTCATGTAGTGGTTGGTACTCCAGGCCGTGTCTTTGACATGTTGCGCAGGCAGTCTCTTTGCCCCGACCACATCAAGATGTTTGTTTTGGATGAAGCTGACGAAATGCTGTCTAGAGGTTTCAAGGATCAGGTCTCCCTTCTACTAAAATTTTTGCTGTTCTATTCTCTTAGTTCAAAGCAAGATTTGCATATTCTTTGTTACTCTGTGATTTTTCTGTGTTCGGAAGGTTAATTAAAATACTAGAAGTTGATTACTACCTCACTTTCCATTATTTCTGAAATACAATTCACCTTTCCCTTTTTAATAAAGTAAACTGAATCGTGTTTTAATGTGTATACGTATGTCCATTGGTGAACTAATAAAGCGATGGCTGATTTTGTTAGTAATATGAGAAACAATCAATGGCTTCTCAGTCCCAAATTAGGTTAGTTCAGTTATATGGACTCTCCCATCTCTGTCAAAAAATAAATAATCTGTAATTTAAAGAAAATTAGAAGTTCTATGAATTCAAACTTCTTTTAAGTCTCATAGCTTATGTCTAACTAGTCTCCAACACTAGATTGGATGCAAGTAAAACTACCACGAAGTCTCGACTCTCAACTAGTTGGTGTTGCTATATGGATCTTCTGCTTTCATAGTGTTTTATCCTTAACTTGTATAACAATTGCTGGTCTCTGTTTTGATGATTTAGCTTGTCCCATGACACAATTGTTATTTTCCAGATTTATGATATATTCCAGCTTTTGCCACCAAAAATCCAAGTGGGAGTTTTCTCCGCCACCATGCCACCGGAGGCTCTTGAGATTACTAGAAAGTTCATGAACAAGCCCGTGCGTATTCTTGTGAAGCGTGATGAGCTCACTCTTGAAGGTATTAAGCAATTTTATGTCAATGTCGATAAGGAAGAGTGGAAGCTTGAAACACTTTGTGATCTTTACGAGACTTTGGCCATCACCCAGAGTGTCATCTTTGTTAACACTCGGCGAAAGGTTGATTGGCTCACTGATAAAATGCGTAGCCGTGATCACACAGTATCTGCAACTCATGGAGACATGGATCAAAATACAAGAGACATCATTATGAGGGAGTTCCGATCTGGCTCATCTCGTGTGCTCATCACAACCGATCTCCTTGCTCGTGGTATTGATGTACAGCAAGTCTCCCTTGTTATTAACTACGACCTGCCAACTCAACCAGAAAACTACCTGCATCGTATTGGTCGTAGTGGACGATTTGGAAGGAAGGGTGTTGCTATCAACTTTGTCACCAGGGATGATGAAAGGATGCTTTTCGACATTCAAAAGTTCTATAACGTCGTAATTGAGGAGCTCCCAGCCAATGTTGCTGATCTCCTTTGAGGCAATTTTGTCTCTGTGAGGGAACTGTTCCTTAGTAGTCTAATATATTTGTTCCAGAGTGAATTGCAAATTTTGTCTGGTTTATCATTTGTTTTTCGAAGTGTCCAAGTAACTTCTAATTTGGTGGTTGTTTGAATGCTTATTTTGAACTATTTTTCTATGGACTTTAGGCTTTCAATTGGAGATATGTTTTCCCATGTTGGTACTTTAGCCTTTATTTGAACTATTTTTCTATATTTCTTGCCTAATTAATCATGATTGATGCCTAGTAGGCCCTCTAAGATTTGTCAAACCAACAAGGATCCATATCATGTAGGTCCTCTAATTGAGATCAACCAATTAGGGTTGATGCCTTTAAAGTTCTCTAATCAAGGAAAGTAAAATTTCTCCAACTAATCAAGATTCACCTTGCGTAAATTCTGCCTTGTAGAGGAAGTAAAACGTCTCTCAAAAAGCATGAGACATCTCATTCATGCAACAACTCTTAGTAATGTTTATGCTCTATTCTATGTTGTGTTTGAGTATATCAGTTTAAGTCTCAATATCGAATAAGTTGGAGTCGATGATATGAATTTCTCATAATAGACTCCATTTCATTCGTACTTACTCCTATGCTTCAGAATTCTCACAATCTAATTTCTTTTGAAATAATTCGTAATGACATAATAAATGATACACGTAACCTCGATAGATTTCTTACTACTTTTTTAAAACTTTTAATGGTCACAAGCATAAATTAGAATTTTTCTCAAGTTTTCAAATATTTATGAATTTTTCAAAATATGATTGAACTGATTTTTTAATTTAAAATTTTGTGAGAACATCTGTAATAACATAGTAAAGCAATATTCATAGCTTTTGTAGGATCCGCACCCTTTTTCTTTTAGCATTTAGAAGTCACTAAATAAAAATTTAGAATTTTCATAATTTTTGTATGTATAAGTCCATGAATTATTGAGGATATGATGACTGAATTTTTGACAATAAATTTTTTTGGAACCATATGCGATGACCTAGTGAAAAATATTCATAACCTATACAAGGTTCACAACATTTTTTAGTGTTTAGAATTACAAAATAAAAATTTAGAATTTTATGAATTTTTAAGAACATAACTTTACTGAATCGTTTTAACTCTAAAGTTTTTGGATCATTAGTAATGAATGAAATCTATAGCTTCTACTTGATCCACACCATTAATCTTTTATTAATTTTTTTTAAACAAAAAATCATGTTTATTAGTTCTTGAATTTTTGAGAATATGATTGATTGAATTTTTTTTAACTCAAGATTTTGTTGGATCGTTCATAATAACCTATTGAACGATATCCACAACTTCTACAAAATTCATACAAGCTTTTTTAGCATTTAGAATAATGAAACATAAATTTAAAATTTTATGAGTTTTTTATGTCAAGTCCATAATTTTAAAAATTTTAAATTCCTAGATAGTCTGACGTAAAAGTAACACCAAAGCAAAAAAAACATAACAAAAATTACTCTTAAAAAGATGGTATTGAAATTTTTATGCAGATAAAAGATAACATAAATTACAAAATCATCTAAGTCTTCGTTTAATATTTTTACTTTCACAATCTTAATTAACTTTAATCATCAATGCTAGGTAAATATTTAATGGAGATAAAAAAATTAATCACTTGCAATAAATTTAATTTAAACCATCAAATTTGCTCAATTAATAGTTATGAAACTATCTTAAACCTACTACAAAAATATAAAACTTTGGGATTTTCTTGAAAAAATTTCCCTTTTTTTCCCAACTCAACTTACATTAGGATTTGGCAACAGAAAAAGACAAAACACAACACAATCATATAAAACTCTGTTCACACATTGTTTTCCTGAACTCCGCGGCGTAGATCCGAGGAGTTTTTGGAAAAAAGAAAGCTGCAGTCTTTACAAACCCTAATTCTAAAAAACCCCTTTTTCTCAAATCTTCAGATCTCCCTTTTAACAACCTTCTTATTAGCTATAAGGTAATTCTCTTCTTTGTGCTGACCTTTTTTGGTTTTGTGTGTTGTGTGGGGTTGTTTTTTCGTGTATTTGCTGGATTCTTGTATCTGTTTGTTGTTAGTTTAAATGGGTGTTTGAGTTTTTGATGGTCTATAAAGTAAAGTTGTGATCTTTTTGCATTCGGGTTTTGTGGGGTTTGACATTCTTGGTCTTTAATAATTTGGGTTTGCTTTGACTTGTATATGTTTGTTTTAGTTTAGATGGTGTTTGAGGTTTTGATGATTCATAAAGTAGTGATTTTTCAGAGAGTTGGGTATTGTGGAGTTTGATGTTCTTGCTCTTCACTAATTAAGGTTGTTTTTAGTTTGCATATGTTTGTTTTAGTTTAAATTGTGTTTGAGGTTTTGATGATTCATAAGGTAATGATTTTTCAGATAGTTGGGTGTTGTTGGTTTGATGTTCTTGTTTTTCACTAATTTAGGTTGGTTTTAATTTGCATATGTTTTGTTTTAGTTTATATGGTGTTTGAGTTATTGATGGTTCATTGGTGTAAAGTAGTGATTTTTTCAGACAGTTTGGTATTGTGGGATTTGATGTTCTTGCTTTTCACTAATTTAGGTTGATTTTGATTTGCAAGTGTTTGTTTTAGCTTAGGTGGTGTTTGAGTTTTTTTAGATTCATTGGTGTAAAGTAGTGATTTTTTCAGACGGTTTGGTATTGTGGGGTTTGATGTTCTGGCTTTTCACTAATTTGGATTGGTTTTGATTTGTGTATGCTGTTTTAGTTAAATGGTGTTTGAGGCGTTTTAATGTTTCATCTGCGTAAAGTAGTTATTTTGACAGACAGTTCGGTATTGTGGGGTTTGAAGTTCTCACTCTTCACTAATTTGGGTTGGTTTTTTGATTTTTATATGTTCGTTTTTAGTTTAAATGGTGTTGAGTTATTGATGTTTAATGTAAAGTTGTGATTTTTCTGACAGTTTGGTATTGTATGGTTTGGCGTTCCTGCTCTTTACTAATTCTGGTTGGTTTTGATTTGTTTTAGTTTAGATGTTGTTTGAGTTTTTGATGTTTCATTGGTGTAAAGTAGTGATTTTTTCAGACAGTTTGGTGTTATGGGATTTGATGTTCTAGCTCTTCACTAATTTGGGTCGGTTTTGATTTGTATTTGTTTGTTTGTTTTTTAGATGGTGTTTGAGTTTTTGAAATTTCATCAGCATAAAGTAATGACTTTTCCTGATTTGGGTATTGTGGGGTGTCATGTTCTTGCTCTTCACTAAATTGGGTTGATTTGTATTTGTATCCCTTAAGGTAGTGGATGGGTCTATGGTCACTACCTTCCCCAGTCTCCACTTGTGTGATTACTCTGGGTATGTTGTTGATTTGTATCTGTTTGTTTTAGTTTAAATGGTGTTTGAGTTTTGATGATTCATAGGCAACGAGTAGTGATTTTTCTACAATTGTGTATTGTGTTTTTGACGTTCTTGCTCTTAGCTAATTTGGGTTGGTTTTGATTTGTACCTGTTTGATTTAGTTTAGATGCTGTTTGAATTTTTGATGATTCATATTTCATATGCTTTGAGTAGTGATTTTTCTATGATTGGGTATTTTGGGTTTTGATATTCTTGCTCTTAACTAATTTGGGTTGGTTATGATTTGTGATTTAAGTGATTGGTAATTGAGCGTCCATGAAAACTATTTTTTCCAAACTATTTGGTGATTAAAAAAATTGCTTATACCAGTATACCAGAACTATTTTGAGATTGAGGTATAGTTAATTGATTGATCTGTTGTTTTGTTATATTCCTTCCAGTCATGGCAGGCTTGGCACCGGAGGGTTCTCAGTTTGATGCTCGTCAATTCGATGCGAAAATGACCGAGCTGTAAGTTATCTTGAGGGCATCGTATAATCTGGCTGCAGAAAGCATCCTCGTCTTTCTGTTATGTCTTTTTAAAAAATGAATTTATTGAATATCACTTTCTGTTGATATTTGGTCTGTAGCCATTGCGATTGATTTGATTGACTTTTGTGGTTTGATATGCCAAAAACAGACTTGGTACTGAACAGGACTTCTTCACATCATATGATGAGGTTTACGATAGTTTTGATGCCATGGGTTTGCAAGAAAACCTTTTGAGAGGCATCTATGCCTATGGTAAATTGACGTCTCCTTGTAATTCTGGTTTCCTTTCTTGCATTCCTAGAGTTTACAGGGCAGTTAACTGTCTTTTGAACTTCTTGAAGGTTTTGAGAAGCCATCAGCTATTCAGCAAAGGGGCATCGTTCCCTTCTGCAAGGGCCTTGATGTTATCCAGCAGGCACAATCTGGAACTGGAAAGACAGCAACTTTCTGCTCTGGAGTTCTCGAGCAACTTGATTACAGTTTAGTTGAATGTCAGGCTCTGGTTCTTGCACCAACCCGCGAGCTGGCACAACAGATTGAGAAGGTTATGCGTGCGCTTGGTGATTATCTGGGCGTGAAGGTTCATGCTTGTGTTGGGGGTACCAGTGTCCGTGAGGATCAGCGTATCCTTCAGAGTGGTGTTCATGTAGTGGTTGGCACTCCAGGCCGTGTCTTTGACATGTTGCGGAGGCAGTCTCTTCGTCCTGACCACATCAAGATGTTTGTTTTGGATGAAGCTGACGAAATGCTCTCTAGAGGTTTCAAGGATCAGGTCTCCCTTCTACTTAAATTTTTGCTTGTTCTATTCTCTTAGTTCAAAGCAAGATTTATTCTGTCATTATTTCTGAAACACATTTCATCCTTCCCTTTTGATAAAGTAAACTTGATAACTTTCTGAATGTGCATATTTATGAGTTGTTGGCGAACTAATAAACCGATGGCTGATTTTGTTAGTAATTTGAGAAACAATTGACTGTTTCTCAGTCCTAAATAGGTTCAGTTCAGTTATATGGGTTCTCTATATATGGCTGCAACACATATAGTCCCCAACACTAGATTGGTTGCCAGTAAAACAACCGCTAAGTCTTGACTGTCAACTAGTTGGTGTTGCTATTTGGATCTCTTCTGCTTTCATAGTGTTTCATCCTTACCGAGGCTTGTATTTGTTTCCAGAGATTGCAAATCATCTGGGATAATTACTCTTCCATGTTATTTTAAATCTACCTTTCCCTCATCCCATGTTCAATCATCCTAGTCAGGTGCCTATGGACCAGGACACTTGAAGGAGGCAAGACATGAGGAAATTAGCTCTGGCGACTTAGTTGAAGTTATCTAATATTGTGTGCTATTTATATTCTGTGATGAATGTGAACATATTTTATCTTGTCAGTGCACATTTGATACCCTTTTGCATATCCACGACATTCATTTTGTGGATATGTCTGGTCTTAAGAGGCCCAAGATTCATCCTTGTGGATTTGTAGGTCTTACTCGTTATTTTATAACGTCCAATTTGATTGAAAATATTTTTCAGTCATTGATCTCCTTGTTGGTGAATATCCCCCAACCCACCCCACAAGTGTAGCCTTTATGTTTTCTAACGTCCTTTAACAGTTGTTGGTCTTTGTTTTGATGATTTAGCTTGTCCTTTGACACAATTATTATTTTCCAGATTTATGATATATTCCAGCTTTTGCCACCAAAGATCCAAGTGGGTGTTTTCTCTGCCACTATGCCACCAGAGGCTCTTGAGATTACTAGAAAGTTCATGAACAAGCCTGTGAGAATTCTTGTGAAGCGTGATGAGCTCACTCTTGAAGGTATTAAGCAATTCTATGTCAATGTCGATAAGGAAGAGTGGAAGCTTGAAACACTTTGTGATCTTTACGAGACTTTGGCCATCACCCAGAGTGTCATCTTTGTTAACACTCGGCGAAAGGTTGATTGGCTCACTGATAAAATGCGTAGCCGTGATCACACAGTATCTGCAACTCATGGAGACATGGATCAAAATACAAGAGACATCATTATGAGGGAGTTCCGATCTGGCTCATCTCGTGTGCTCATCACAACCGATCTCCTTGCTCGTGGTATTGATGTACAGCAAGTCTCCCTCGTTATTAACTACGACCTGCCAACTCAACCCGAAAACTACCTTCATCGTATCGGTCGTAGTGGACGATTTGGAAGGAAGGGTGTCGCTATCAACTTTGTCACCAAGGATGATGAAAGGATGCTTTTTGACATACAGAAATTTTATAACGTCATTATTGAGGAGCTCCCAGCCAATGTTGCTGATCTCCTTTGAGGCAATTTTGGCTCTGTGAGGGAACTGTTCCTTCCCTACAGGAAGTAATCTAATATATTTATTCAAAGAGTGAACAACTGCAAATTTTGTCTGGTTTGTCCTTTCGTTTTTGAAAGTTTCCAAATAACTTTGAATTTGGTGGTTGTTTTAACTGTTTATTTGAACTATTTTTCTGTTAGGCTTTTAGATGGACCTCTCTTTCCTCATGTTGGTGATGTATTTGTACCCTACTATTGCTTTAGCCCAATCAATCAAGATTCATGTTGGGTTGGCCCTCAAAGATATGTCCAACCAATCATGATTCATGCTAAGTAGGTTGTCTGATTGAGAGATACCAGCAAATTATTATGTGAATGAAACAAAATCTGTGGGTAGATTTTGTGTCACTTCACCTAGTCATAAAATTGGCACCTACTTTTCACATTTGGAAGGTTTGGACATCAAAATCTAGTTGTAGTTCTTTTCTTTTAACTTTTCTTACTGTATTCAAAAGTTTCGATATTATCTTTTCGAATTACATCATAAAATTGTGAAGAGTTGTAGATACAATAATTACTTTCTTATGCATAATGATTCCAAAGGTGTTGTGTCATCTACAACATTGTTTTTTCCTATGATATTCACAATTTCTTCTAAGTTTTGAACCTCTGAATGTGTATCTTTTATCAGGTAATCCAAAAGGTTATTGACGTTCATTTTGTTACAGTAATTGAGATCATTATCAGTTACTCATGATGTTTTCACAAATAGGTTCTTTCAAATTTTTTGAGATTTTTGAACAAATTTATTTTTTATGCGAATTCAATAAATATGATGCATAAATTAGTAAGATACAGTAATTTTGACGTAATCAAAATTAATCTTATTGAATCTCCAAACACTCTTTAAATTAATTAATTTTAATTTATCAATTAAATAATACCTCAACAAAATAATAATATTTCATTGTCCCACTTATATTAAATTATTAGTAAGATTTATTAAAGGTGAGTTAACTGCAAATAGGAAATAATAAGAAATTATAAATAATTCTACGGGTAAAATTCAAAGAAGTTAAAATATATGCTAATTTCACGTAGCACCAACTAGAAATAATAAGATAATACAAACAATCGAAGCTAAAGAAATAACAATAATAATTCAAAAGTACAAAATATAAATATAAGTTTTACAAATAGTATAATTATTAAATCACATTAAAGAAGAATTATGAGAACATGAACTTGTGAGAAATTTTTTTTTGAAATATATCAACTCTTATCAATTTTTTTCTTTTTTGGTACATTATAATTATATAAAACTCTAAATTCCTCAAGCAAATAATAAATAAATAAAAATACCCAAAAAAATGGAAGAATCTAAAACATTCAAATATTTCGGTTTCTTGAATTTCCTACCTAAATTATCAATTTTGAACTATTACAAATTATTTAAAAAACACATTAATTAATCGATATTCACTTTTTCTATTTGAAATATTATCGTGTTAAAGGTAGAAAAAGTGAATATTAATGATTAAAATGTGTTTCGATAAATATTTGATTATAGTTACAATAGAGTTGATAGTTTAGGCACGAAATTAAAAAAAAATCGAGATAAAAGAATAATTAGAAGCTCCATTTTAAGATCTTCATACGTAAGTCAGCCTTACATTTAGCATTTGCAGTCGACGCCACCGCCGGAGTTCTCCCCGCCGGAACTTTTCCATGGATTCCTTCACAAGTAACTCTGATCCCGACTTGTTTGCTTTTCAGTTTATCCATTTTCGCTATCACCATTGTATCTAACAAGATCTTCATCGGTAATCCACTTTTTCTCTTCAGATCTGATTTCAACGACGAAACTGAATCCGCATCGAGGACTTGAGACGCCATTGACAAAGTAGAGTGAATGATCGTGATGTTATTTGGACAGCTGTTGAATCCTGTGAACGATCCGTTAGCAAGTAAGACTGAATTCGAGTTCACCGCTAAGGAAACTGCGTCGTAACTGTAAATCAGCTTTTTGTTAGGGTTTTTAGTGGAGAGTGTGAGATTGAGCTTAACGGTGAGGTGCGTGGTGTCGTCGGAGCTAGTAGTGAGTTTGAATTGGATTATTTTGAGGGAGGAGACGGAGAATGCCGGAGGTTTTGGGCGGAAGAGGATGTAGAAACCGGCGCCGGCGATTGCGGCGAGAAGGAGGAGGGTGCAGATGAGGAGGAGTGACCAGAAACAGCAGAAGCAGAAGCACCGGCGGCAGGTGCAACGACGGTGGTTGTGTCGGTGGTAGGCAGTTGGAGTTGGTCTATAAGGGATGCGATTCGGGTTGTACATTTGGTTCTTCGGCGGAGGAGGAAATTGCGGCGGTTTTGCGGTGGTTCTGGGATTGACGGCGGCGGCAGTATTGGTGGTATTGCTATTTGGCTTGGCTGAAGCTGAAGCTGAAGGGTGAACTCTGTCAGCCATTTTTGGAGAGTGGAATGAGCTTAGATTTGGCAGAAGAAAAATAAAATTTATGCTTCTGTCGTTTGACGAACGTCGGTGGCCTCGTGTAATTATTGATCGTATTTTTTAAAAATATTATTGAATGCGTTAATTTTTTTAAATATGCGTTAGAATAATATTTTTAAAGAATCGAAGCAATATATAAATTAGTCTTTCTCATTGGAGATGATTAGATAATTGAATATTATTTCACTTTTTTTCGTCGCTTAGAAGTAATGATAATTTGTAGGGTTGTGTATCGGTCGTTCGATTTGATTTTGTATGTTTTGGTTTTTGATTTTTAAATATGTTAAACTAATAAGAAATTAATAAAATAATTTTTATCAATTTTTAATTTATCGGTTTTAAATCCTTAACGGTTCGATTTTCGATTTACCCAGTAAGAATGATAATGAGAATTTGTATTAATAAAAAACAGATAAATTACAAAAACTATGTTTATAAACTTGTAAAAATTATAATTAGTTAATTACAAACTAAAATATTAATGTGGATTACTAATTACTTAAGTATTATAAATGTTAAAATATGTAAAGTATTATAATAGTATCCTATTACTATTAAATTACTATTATTTAATATTTTACGAAGGGGTAAAATAGTAAATTATTATAATTTTATTGGGTTATTGGTTTACCCAATAACCCAATAGTAAAAATCGATATCGAACCGATAACTCTATAATTTTTTTCAAAACCATTACAGACCCGATAACTTAATAATCCAATAGCAATAAACCAATAACTTTTTATTGATCGATTTAGTTTTTGCATACCCCTAGTAGTTTGCATGGTAGTATTAGCAGTTTTTCATAGTTTTGTATTTTTGTAATTTATGTTGCTTTTGATTGGTTTTTTTGATTATTACATTACTTTGCTACATGAATGTTGTACTTCTTTATGTTTTTGTAAGCTGTTTGATATATCTTTTATCTTAATTGGGATCTTTCAGAAATTATCTTTCGACCTCCTAATTCATAACAAATGAATAACTTATTCTACCCTTCTTACATTCCCTGCATGGAACAATACGAACTATGTTTTTGGTAGATAAAATTATATGTATGTACTAGTAAGTGATAGTAAATACCACGTAAAATTAATTATCGTTACAATGGAACAATATGATTATGACAAAAAAGAAGTGTTTGGCTAACAGCGGAGCGATTTCATAAACAAACGTAATCTTTTCGTTTTTAACCAAAAGTCTCAAAAGTCTCAAGTTTAAATATATTAGAATAAAAGAAATTCACAATAAACAAGATGTTCGCTTAAATTGTATCTATGTGATGAATTAATCAAGTCAATAGATATCGAATATAATAGTTAAGTCAACAACAACAACAACCCAATAGAATCCTACAAGTGGGGTCTGTTGAGACACAAATCTTACCACTATCTCATAGAGATAGAAATGTTATTTCCGAAAGACCTTCGATGTGAAATTTTAAAAAGATAAAAATACACTTTTAAAGTTGAAATCATAAATTAAATTACTCCAATTACATATAATAAAAAGAAAATGCTATCTTTTTCTTTTGTAACATGTTGACAAGGAAAGAATTAAAATAAAACAAATAAAGTAGAATAACTTGGTTACTACAAAAGGAGTATGAAAAAATTTGTGAAGTAAAGGCAAAGCAAACGTCAAAGTCTCTCTTCTTAGTTTTTCTTTCATTTGGTTCCCAAGTCCATTTTGACATAATTTAAATTTTTAATATTGTATTTAAAATACTTTCGAAGTCACAAAATCATATTTTTTTACTATATATTATATTCATCGTAAATTTTAACACAAAATTATGCTCCACATTAAAAACATTAGATCCAGATGAACTAGAAACTAGTACTTTGAGGAAAATTTACGATATTCGATATTTATATTAAAATATAATTAAATAATGATATGAAGAAGTGAATTTTCTACAGTTGTATATTATGGGTTATCGTATTGTTTTGTTGTAGTGTCTATTTTGTTTGGTGTTTTTTATGAGACTGCTTTGAGGTGAAGTAAGTATTGTGTACACTCTTAACTTCTTCGGACCCTATATTGTGGTTCAGACCCTATATTGTTGGACTATATTGTGTATGTTGTTGTTGGGTATTGTGGGGTTTGATGTTCTTGGTTAGGTGTTGAGTAGTTATTTTACTATAGGCGGATTTTATGGGTATTTATTATATTATTTTATTGTAGTTTATGTTCTGTTACTATCTATTATTTTTTGTAGAGATTGTGTTGGATTTTTTTTCCTTTAAGCCTAGGGTCTATTGGAAACGTCATCTCTAACTTTGAATTAGGAGTAAGGTTTGGATACAATTTAACCTCTCTATATTCTATATTGTGGGAATATACTTGGTATGTTGTCGTTGTTGGGTATTGTGTGCTTTGACGTTCTCGGTCTTCAATAATTTGGGTTGGTTTTGATTTGTATCTTTTAGATGGTGTTTTGAGTTTTTGATGATTCATAGTCGTTTAGTAGTGATTTTGCTACATTTAGGTTTTTTTGATATTATCTGTTGTTTTTTGCACGATATATTATGGGATATACTGAATATGTTGTTGTTATTGTTGGCAATTGTGGAGTTTGTCGTTCTTGGTCGGTTTTGATTTGTATCCTGTTTGTTTTAGTTTAAATCGTTTTCGAGTCTTTGATGATTCATAAAGCAGTGATCTTTCAGAGTTTGGCATGAAAAAGTTGTTAGCTTTGCGAGGATTGAGACGTAGTTAATTGATCGATTTGTTTTTTAACTTGTCCTAGTCCCTGCAGTCATGGTAGGCTTGGCACCAGATGGTTCTAAGTTTGATACTCATCAATTTGATGCAAAAATGACAGAGCTGTAAGTTATTTCCTTCGATCTCCATGCTATATTGAGGTCATCTCGCGTTTTGTTTTCTCAAGTCATTGATTATCACTTTGATGTGGAGGATTGTCTAAACCTTTTAAGGAGTCTACCCATTCTATGAAAGACTAATGTGAGACTTTTGTGTCTCAACACCCTCCTCACGCCCCGTAATTAGCATCTGTTGCATGGCCAATTGTCTCGGGGACCCATATTAAGGACCAATGTCTCAACATGATTGGCGTTTGTCGTTGTTTGACAGGCGTGGCACTGAGCAAGAGTAATCGTTTCCTTTTGCAAGGGCCTCGATGTGATTCAACAGGCACAATCTGGAACTGGAAGACAGCAACTTTCTGCTCTGCAGTTCTCCAGCAGCTTGATGTCAGGCTCTGGTTCTTGCACCAGCCCGCGAGCTAGCACAACAGATTGAGAAGGTTATGCGAGCAGTAGGTGAAGATTCATGCTTGTGTTGAGGGTACCAGTGTCCATGAGGATCAAAAAAATCCTTCAGAGCGGTGTCCATGTAGTGGTTGGTACTCCCGACCGTGTCTTTGGACATTGAATTCGTGATTCTCAACTTATTTCATTGACCTTTAAACTACATCAATGGGTGTATCTGCTGTTATTTTCTTCCAAATATAGGTAAAATTTGTATCATTCATGACTCTTCCTAGTGTATGTGTTCTTTTATACACATTTGAACTTTGAAGTGAAGAAACAAACAATAACTTAGATCTTGTAGAACAAATTTTCAATGGATTGAAAAAATAGTAAGAAATTTCTTAGACTCTTCAAAAATATCGCAGAGTATGTGTTGAATTTTTCAAAAGCTATTATTCTTTGAAGATCAAATATGGATGCATCCTCATTTTTGAAGGGTTCTAACCTATATTCATCAGTGATCTGTCTATTTTGATCCATTCAAAGTCAACATAATGCACTCATTTGACATCACCAATGTTACAATTTCACATATGTCTCTAAGAAAGAAGATCAAATATGGACGCCACATCATTTTTCAAGGGTTCTAACCTAATTCAGCCGTCTATTTTGATCCATCCAAGTTCAACATAGCGCACTCATTTGACACTACCAACGTTCCAGTTTCACAAATATCTCCAAAGAAGATCAAATATGGACGTGACCCGTCTATTTTGATCTGTTCAGATTTAACATAACGCACTCATTTGACACCACTAGGTTACAATTTCACATATGCATGTCTCGAAATTTTAACCTATTAATTCTAGTTGGTATACGGGATGGAATAAGCAAGAATATTTCATAAGATTACTTATCTCATGTTATATGGGATAATAATAATTCCACTTATTTAATACAAAATAGTGGGAAAATTAATCTTTAAATTAGTTAATATTTCAAATCAAATATAAAATAGAATTAATTTATCTCAAAATTATTATCCTTATCCCACGTACCAAACGATGGGGTTGAATGCTGCAAAGTTGAGTTTTGATCACGCGAGGTGTTAGATTTGTCACATGATCCTCGAATATACAGCTTTGCTCTGTTGTTGTTTTTCTTTTTGCTTGCTAATAGTCGGTACTTGTTTTATGGCTCAATTTAATTCAAATTTACGTCATATAAAAATTCAATTATTTGTTTTAAGAAATGGTCTTTATCAAAACAAATTACTTTCATATAATTTGAACTTGATTATTTTGATTAAAATTAAAATTTTAAATTAATTTTTCAAACAGTCACTCCTGAGTAGAGCTAGGTAGAACCGAGGGAGGTCATTTGAACCCCTCCAATATAAAAATACATTTTTATATATGATTAAAATTATTTTTTTATAGTATATAATCAGTGGCCGAACCAGGATTTCAATTAAGGGGGTTTAAAATTTGAAAACGCAAGCATACGAACTAATCGAAAGGAGTTTGACATTTAGTATATATAAGTACAAAATAATTTTAACCATGTATAAAATAGAATAATTTTCCTGAAGGGGATTTGGATGAACCCCTGACCAAAGAGTGGTTCTGTCACTATATATGATAGATGTGAATCCTTTTTGACTTTTTCGTATGTTTATTTGTCAATTTTTGAACTCTCTTAACGAGAATCATCTTTCCGTCATTAAAATCATTGAACTAGTAATTATAGTCTTAAGAAAATTAAACAACTTTGTTTTGTAAAAACAAAAATCACTCAACTAATAATAATTATTTTAAAGAACCACTCAATTATCGTCATTCAACCCCTCAAAAAGTAACTCATGTTTCGTGCACGGAACTGTCTATCGAGTTCCAATAAATAAAGCCAAACAACCCATGCTCACATAGCATCTACTTATATTTTCCCCCTACAAAAAGAAAGCCTAAAACTCCTCTTCCTGTCTCCCAAAAAAACAAAAGAAAGATAAGACAATTTGCCATTTTTTCTCCATTTTCAATCAATCAAATTTGTGATTTTTTTTTTCCTCTTCAAGAACACTTGCCTCGTTGATTCTTCCCCTCGTTCTTTAAATGGATGGTAATGGCCAAATATTAATTCCACAAGGCCTAACACAAGAAGAATTTGCAGAATTAGAGTCATTGATTCGAAATTACCATACATTTGAGGATTTACCCAACACTTGTACTTCTCTAGTGACGCAGCGCATCGACGCGCCCGTCGACATCGTATGGCCCTTCGTTCGACGTTTTGATAATCCCGAGAAGTACAAACACTTCATCAAAAGTTGCAGGATTGTGTCAGGTATGTGATTCTTTCATCTAAATGTTTAAATTAATGTTACGAACAAACGTATAGGAGTATTATTGTAGGTGATTACTTTATTGCATCATACTTCAATTTACCTTTTATGTCTACGTGGACAAGCGAGGTTTATTCTAATGATTAAGCACCTCCACTTTCGATTCTGAGTTCAAATCATGATGGGTAAGTAGAAACACTATTGATCTCCTCAACAGACAAGAAATGAAGTTCTCACTATGAGCCTTATTCTTCTTTCTTGTTCAAATTAAACATATAAAATTTGTCCAAAAATATCATAGTGATGATATACTTGAATTTTCTTTTGTTAATAATGTCAAAAGTTCGTTTTTAATTTGTTTGATTGGATCAAAATAAAAGTCTTACTTCTCTTTTCGCTTTTTGAGTTTATGTTTATCATCTTATTGAACAAAAAAATGCTTTTGATATTATGATTTTAGTCCTTTCGACGATCCTATCTTAATTACCACACACAAATTATCGATTTGATAAAAATTGCATTTGTATACAATAATCAGATTATAGTAGGTAATCAGTCCTTCTTACCAAAAATTAAATTCAAAATAAGCGGTGGAACCACATGTACATGATATCTCCTTTGTCAAAAAATTAGTTACATTGTGTAACTCGATAAAACTAATTTTTTTGTATATATATTATTATATATGGGTACCTCTTTACTTCTTTGTGATTCTTTTTATACTTTGATACTCCTTAGTAAAAAATAAATTGACTCCGCCACTACATACAGGTGATGGCGGAGTTGGCACCATAAGAGAAGTTACAGTTGTGTCAGGAATACCTGCATCTACAAGTACAGAACGTCTAGAGATTTTAGATGATGAAAAACATATATTAAGTTTTCGAGTTGTAGGAGGTGAACACAGATTGACAAATTACAAATCAGTCACATCAGTTAATGAATTCAACAAAGATGGAAAAACTTACACTATAGTGTTGGAATCATATATTGTTGATATTCCAGAAGGAAATACCGGAGAAGATACAAAAATGTTTACTGATACCGTTGTGAAATTGAATCTCCAAAAACTTGCTCTAGTGGCAATGTCTGCTATGCATGGACACGAATAAATTAATTATGATAAAAACAAGAATTCAAAATTTTAATTTTTTTATTAATAAATGTGGTGTTAGGGAAAAATGTGCTTCCTTTCATCAGAACAGATATCAAATAAGATTGAAAATTTGTATGTATTTCAATTGCGTGAAATTATGTAATTGATGTTTGTTGTAATTTTAGTGATTTTTGAAATATATATATGTATGTATGGTGTGTGAAATATATGTAATCTTTGTTTTAATTTATTTTTACTATGTTGTTGTTTTGTAATAATGAAAAGAAAAATAGCTTTTAAAACTTTATATGTTTTCATGTATACTTCCAACCTAAAAAGAGGGGAAATTATTGTTGAACTACCCTATTACTTTTTCACTTTTGAATAAATGTGAGATGGAAAAAGGAAAAAAAATTAATACACATAAAAAGTAAAAAATAAATAAAAAGAAGAGAAACATTAGTGTTGTTATCATTGAGAGACTTGTGACTTCAACTTACAACATGTGATATTAAGCTTGCTTTTAAGGGTGTGATATTATAAATTTTTTTTAGTAGATAGACGATAATCATTATTTTAAGAGTTTTTTAAATAATTTAAGAGATCGTTTCATCAATCTCAGATGGAGTCAAAGATTCACTATTTTTTGGTTTTGAGGTATGATGGAATAAAGAAAAATGTCTCTTTAAACAGTTTGTGCTTCTTTCAATTGTGAAGTAGCAGTTAGTCAATGCAACTTTCGACGCTCATCATGGGTCATCCGGAAACAGTCGTGATATGTTTTTAAACATAAGAGTCAGATTGCGTACATCCGACCCCTCCTTACTCCGTAATGGGCGGGAGCGTTTGAGACATTGGGGTAATGTCGATGAAATATTATGAAAGAAAGGGTGAGGAAATAGGATACTCAATGATGAGATGAGGATTAAGAACGGAGAAAGTGAAAATGAGATATTTTTGAAGATGGAAAGAATATTATTATGACGGTATTAAAGTAACATTTACATATTGTTGACATTCCAAAGTCGCAACGTCACGACAATTCATTAAAAATGTTAGACATACACAAAAATTTGACTTAAATTAAATATAAGTAGAACAACTATTTTAATGAATTGACACTCTAAAATGAATTGTACGTCGAACAAAATTGAGTATCAACACATATATCAAAAAGAGATATTAAAATAAATCTTTTTTTATGGGTTGGGATGATAATAATATGTCATTAATCTCTAAGAAATAAATAGCATTTATTTACTATTAATTCCTTTCTCTAACAGACAAAACAAACCATGAAAACATTATTGAAGACCAATCCCTACTCTCAAGCTATTTTGGACATTTAATTTGTCATTTTGATTTTGAAAAAGGAAAAATTACAGTCTAATATCTTTGAATCATCTCATTTTTATTTTATTAAATATATAAAATAATATATAACCATATACTTAATGCATATATTGTATATACACACACAACATATTCAATCAAAAAGTATAAACAATACCCCCCCTTCATCTATTTTTTGGCTATAGAGTAAAAATATTTTTTAAAAAATAAATCCTGATATAAAAATATTTTATAATTTAAAATAT
>JAOTQR010000011.1:20632083-20649807 GCA_025774065.1 Solanum ossicruentum | reverse complement strand
TTATTATTATTATTATTTGTTTTGCACCTTCTTCTTCTTATTTCTTATTCTTTTCAATGAAATCAATAATTTCAAAAATTAATAATAAAGTTTGTTCTTTTGATAATTTTTTCTCTTTTAATGAAATTAGCATTATTTTTTTAAAAATAATATACTACAATAATCATAACATTCACGTGCAAAGCATGTACGCAAAACTAATAATATTGAAGACTATGTATCAATTTTGCACGAATCATTGAAAGTTGGTGTGAAAATAAATCATAATTATTGGCTTAAGAGCTTTAGATTATCATATCTGAATTGCTAAAAACTCAAAACTTTATAGGAATATTGCAAAAAAACCACATTATTATAACAAATTCATTTAGAAATTAAGGAAAGAATCAACATATTCAATAATTAAAGAAGATTAAAAAAAACCCACATAAATCTATTTTGAGACTATGTAACCGTAATCGATCAATACTTCAGATCCATCCAAATAATAAGAAAGACATATAAATAAAATAGATAAATTTAGACTTTATGCAGAACATAACTAACTCATCAAACCTTCAAACTGAACACGACCTCAAATAGATTGGGGATGTAAAATGAATTCTTAACAAAATGATATAAAAGAGACTCTGCATCAACTTGACAAGCATGCATCGAAAGATTATGAAAAAGCACATCGCGATTTCTAGTTTGAGAGCTTTAATATATTAGATTGTTAAAATTAAAAACTGAATGTTGATGTAATACACTACAAATACAATAAATTCAGTAATACAAAGAAGATTAAAAAAACCACAGAAATTTAATTCGGAGATGATATATTTTCGATCGATCAACATTATAAATCTATTTGTATAATCGAAATAACAAATAAGCAAAATAGATTAATCTAAGTTTCACCCCAAACGTTAATAGCTCATCAAAGCTTCTGACCTCGGATAGATTACTTGAGGTCTTATTTCTATTAGAGTTGTGTATCAGTGGATTTAGTTAAATTTTATGTATTATTGATCCAATATATCAGTTTTTAATTTATAAATATGTTATATCAATAAGATATTTTTATCAATTTTTGATTTATTGATTTTTGATCCTTAACAATTCAATTTCGATTAAATTAATAAAAAATACTCATAAAATAAATATGTAACTTCTCTAACAATTTGACGCGATACAACAAAACAATGCGATATTGTGAAACAAGTAGATTAATTACAAATGACATTTGTAAAAATAGAATGAGATAGATAAGGAATTATAAAAATGATAAACATATTTATTTGTCTAGTTTTATAACAGTCACCTAATTTAATAAAACATGCTTCATGAACACATAATACGCATCCAACGAACACTGTTAAATGATAATTAAATCAATAGAAAGTGAATGAAATATTTTTTGAGTACCTAAGCTTTACAATACGTAATATTTGCCCTTATATAATAATTTACTTCTTTAACGCAAGGATTATATTATGGGAATCAAGCAAATACATGTGTTACGAGTATCGGTATAGTATTAAGTGATGTTAAATTATTAATATTTAATATTTATGAACGGATAAAATAGTGGATTACTATTACTAAAAAGGAAAACTTACGAGGATAAGTAAATAGATGCTAGTTAATTAATTAACAGAACTATATTTTGAATTAATTATGGTTCATCACTACATATAACATTAATCACAATTTGAGTTTGTTCAAAATATACAAATACTGCAAATCATATAGCAAAATATACAAATTACTACAAATTCTATAGCGAATTATACAAATATTGTACACAAATTATATAGCGAAATATACAAATACTATGAACTGAAAATTACATCGCGAATTATATAAATGTTGTGCACGAAATATATACAAATAGTGCAGATTATATGACGAATTATACAAAAGTTGCTAATTGTATAACGATGTATGCAAACACTGTGAATCGTATAGCGAATTATACAAATGATGCGTGCATTATATACCAAAATATACAAATATTTTTATAGCTATAATTACGAAATATAATTACCTAAACTGTAGCTATTTTGATCTATTAAATTTCATGACTAAAATTCCTTCACTAAAAATTGAAACGAATAGATAACCTGATAATTTTTTGTAAAACCATTAAAAATTTATTAACCTAATCATCTAATTATAATAAATGAATAACATTTTTTCGATTTAATTTATGAATAGTTTCAATTTTTTCATGTCCTTCAATTCTATCAATAAAAAAATATCTAGTTTAGTCATGGGTCAATCCCTATAAAACTCACTGTTGACCCGCAATCGTTCATTCTCTTACTTCTCTTACTAGGGTTTTCGAAACCCTATCCTCGCCGCTCTCCTCTTTCCCCAAATCCCAAATCTGAGCAAAACGAAAGCAACGATGGCGGAAGAAGCACAGTACGGAGCGCCGGAAGCCGGTAGCAACAAGAGGAAGTACGATGATCAAACGACGCCGTCTCCTGTTCCGCGTAGACCTACTGGATTTTCTGCTCCGATCGCTTCGTTATCTTCTCCTGATGGTGCTCCTCCTCCTTCTTCTTACAACAGTGTTCCGCCGCCTATGGATGATTTTCAGTTGGCTAAGCAGAAGGCTCAGGAGATCGCTGCTAGGTTGCTGAATAGCGCTGAAGCTAAGAAACCTAGAGTTGATAATAACGGAGCTGGTGGTGGAGCTGGTGGATTTGATTCTTATGAACGTAAGGGTTATGAGCTTTTTCTAGTCTTTTCTGTTATCGATTTTGTGATTTTGCGTATTTTATCTGTTCTCTTCGGATGTCTTGGACATGAAATTGATTTGTATTTTTTTGATTTTGAAATGAATATTTGCTGAAATCCTTTGCTGTTAGAGATAATGCATTAAAACGAGAAATTGAGTTCAGTTTATAGATATCCTTAAGACCTATATCAAAATAGTGTTTATATTGGCTAAAATTGATTTAATTATCTTGCAAGTGAGGTTTACACGATGTTTACGACTTTTCTGTCCTTTTTTGTTATTGATTTTGTGTTTTCCTAGTTTGTGTGCTCTCGTAGGATGGTTTTTGGGATGAAATGAGATGTTTCTGGATAAAAAGTGTATTTTCCTTTTTGTATACCATTCTATATTACACGAAAAGGAGAAATTGTGTTCAGTATTTACAGATATTCTTACACCTTGTACTGTTGGTTGTACTATTTTGTCTGTATTGAAATAGTGTTTATATTTGCTACGGTGCTGGTGGATTTGATTCCGTAAGAGTCTGCTTCCCTTTGCTGTTATTGATTTTGAGTTTGTGCCTTTTTGTTCTGGGGAAAGATGTTTTTTAAATATTAGTGAAGTTATTTTACTGCTCATTGTAATTATAATTTTCCACATACTTCTGTACCCAACCTAAAATACCCAGATTACAAAATATTTTTTGATGAAACACAATTGTCCATTCTGTATTTGTGTTTGTAATTTGCTGCCACTGATGTGATTAGTCTGGTCTATAATTTGTTTTTTTTTAATCGCAGACAAGCCCATTGTTACTCCTTCAGTGACAAGTTCATATGGTTATCCGGGGCAAAGCAAGAAGATTGAAATACCAAATGGCAGAGTTGGTGTGATAATAGGAAAAGGTGGGGAGACCATCAAGTATCTTCAACTCCAGTCTGGAGCCAAGATTCAGGTTACTAGAGACATGGATGCTGATCCTAATTCTCCAAATAGATCAGTTGAACTCATGGGTACTCCAGACCAAATAGCTAAGGCTGAACAGTTGATTACTGAGGTTCTTGCTGAGGTACTATTCTTTGCCTTGCAATACCTTAAAAATTGTCAAACTCCAGTAATTCTTCTGTTGAATCATATCCAGCTTCTCATGCTTTCCACCATTAATTGTTCTGTTTTCAATTTGTTAATAATGTATTATATATCTGAAACAGGCTGATTCAGGTGGTTCTGGTCTAGTTTCCCGAAGATTACCTGGACCGCAATCTGGAGGAGAACAATTTTCCATGAAAGTCCCTAACAACAAGGTAAGATTTAGTGTTGTAGTTTATTCCTCTTGCCGTTGGCTTTCTACTGTTTGTCTCATGTGTATTTATTTGTGTTTTATTAGGTTGGTCTTGTTATCGGTAAAGGAGGTGAAACTATTAAAAATATGCAGGCAAGAAGTGGAGCACGTATTCAGGTAACTTCAAAGTAGCGTTTCCCAAGTAATTTGCAGTTTTTGGTTGCAATGGCACTTTCAATTTATGAAGAATTCCAGTCCTTTGCATCGTCAAAAGTAATTATTTCTGGTGATCTTGTTTCAGCTTTCTTATCTTTTCTTACTTTGCCACAGGTGATTCCTTTGCATCTGCCTCCAGGTGATACATCACAAGAAAGGACAGTTCAAATTGATGGGTCAAGTGAACAGATTGAGGCTGCAAAGCAGCTGGTGTATGAAGTGATTAGTGAGGTATGTGTAATTGGAGATCACTTTCTATTCTTCCCCCCTTCTTATTGCTGGAATATAATATGCAGCTTGGCAGATGAACTCTTGCCTCAAGATGATACATTTTATCTCCTTCAAATTTTTGAACTGTCTATATATGTATATTATTTGCTGTTTGTAGTTTGTAACTGTGTGTATGTTGCTCTTGTGGAGGACTCCACTTTATCTCTTTAGCCCTTTGACATTGCTTTTGTGTAGTTCTCCTGACCTGAATGTTCAAAATTTCCTCTTAGCATCTCGAAGAGGTAGTGTGGTATTAATCTTTTCAGCTGTGGTGGAATTTCCTGTCACATTTAAAGTTAAGTTTGCTTCTGTTGCTAGAGCATTAATTATCCTATATCCAACTTGTCAGGATGTTCAAATATATCTATCTAAAAGTATTATGTATGTATGTCGCTGTCCATTACCTATATCCATCCTTGCCTCTCTAGAATTCGTAGTGTTTGCAGATACCAATTTGCCAGTCCTCTTTGGTCTACAGCTTCGGTTAATGGGAATTGTAGTTCATTTCAATGACCCCTGGATGAAGGAGATTGGCTCTTGCTGTGCTTCATTTTTTGGAAGGAAGTATTCTTATTCCCATTGGAGATATGCTTTCTAGTTGCTATAGGTTGTTGAGAGTATACTCTGAACAATAGCTCCATTACATAAAATGAAAGGATTCATAATTTGTTATCCACATAATATATCTGTAATGTGGCATGACACCCACATATGTTAAGTTGCCTCAATGCCTATTGATCTATGTCATTGGACTTTAGATGTTCTGATCTTTTGTGAGGCGCAGGTTTTGGAGAAGTGTTCTCCTTGAAGGTAACCAAGTCTGTCTAAAAATTTCCCTAATATTGAGGATATATTCTAATCTGAGATGTAAAATAACTTTTGGTTTGGGTACTTGGTTAATATCAAGAGACAACATATGACTGTGCTGGTTAATTTTGTATCTGATCACTGATATTATTATTGGAAAATTTGTAGGCTTAGTATGTATTGGACAATGGTGACACCAACATGGAACCATAAGTGTTGGTGTTCCCTCAGCATTGTTCTGGTATGGTCTCCAACCTAATTATTGATAACTAATGTCATATTCTGGGATGTAATGAGGGCCTGCTTTTGCTAGGATGCAAGGGGGGAAATAAGATTTATTGAGATTATCATTGTATCTTTCGGGTGTCAATCTTTAGATATTATATGAATTTACCACACAACACATAAGTGCTGCAAATAAGAGTTATTTTGCCTGCATATAGAATGTGTATATTTTTGTCCTCTTTTTTTGGCTTTGGGTACCCTTCACTTCAAATAGGGTGAGGATGAGCATCTGCCAGGAGTTTGTACCTCCCAACCAGTAAGTCTTACATCTGTCTTGACGCATACCTAATATCAGTTGTTATATGTTTGTGGTATTTGTTACTGTTTTATCTGCTATGGTTATGCTACCTGGATGTGGCTTAGTCTGCCCTTGTAATGTGAGTTGTTGTAATATGCTTGAATCAATCGTGTTCTTGGTTAGTTTAGACAACAATTGTTGTGCAGAATCGTGCTAGGAATCAAGGAATGTCTGGAGGATATCATCAACAAGGTTATCAGGCCCGACCTCCTACAAACTGGGGCCCTCCTGGTGCGCCAATGCAACAACCTGGTTATGGATATGGTCAGCCTGGTGCATACCCATCTCAACCATCTTACCCTGGCTACCCCCCTCAACCTGCTTCTGCTGGGTATGCCTCTGGCTGGGATCAGAGTGGTTCTCAAAATCAACAATCTCAGGCAGGTGGGTATGATTACTACAACCAACAGGCCCCACCACAACAGCAGCATACTGCTGGAGGTCCAGCTGCTTCTACTGATAATAGTGCCTATGGTTACAACCAGCAATCTGCCTCAGGCTACAGCCAAGGACAAGCTTATGGTCAGGATGGCTATGGTGGATATCATGCACCTGCCCCTCAATCTGGTGGTTATCAGGGTTCTAGTTATGAGCAGCAACAAGGTTATAGCTCTGGTGCTGGCTATGGGAATGCCTCAAACCCAACATCAGAAAGCCAGAACTCGTCATATGGTGCACCAAGTGATGGCAGTCAAGCACCTCCGCCAGCATCAGCCACAGGTCAACAAGGATATCATTCTGGCCAGCAGCCCAGCCCTAATTACCCTTCTCAAGGCTCTGCTCAGGCTGGATATGGGGTGCCCCCAACTTCTCAAGGTGGGTATGCTGGAGGATATGCTGCTAGTTATGGGGCCCCTCAGTCTCAGAAGCCTCCTAGTCAGCCACAGCCAACTTATGGACAGCCACAGCAGTCTCCTAGTGCACAAGCTGGGTATGCCCAGCCTCCCCCAGCACAATCCGGGTATCCTCAACCAGCTGCTCAATCAGGTTATGCCCAGCCTGATCCCAATGCTCAGCGACCTCCCTCTTCTGCCTATGGTGCTCCACCAGCTCAGCCAGGTTATGGTGCCCAACCTTATGGTGCTCCACCTAGTTATGGCCAGCAGCCACCACCCTACAACAGTGCCTACGGTGGTTATTCCCAGCCTCCAGCATATGCTTCTGAAACTACTCCAACCTCGCAGTCTGTTCCACCTAGTGGTGGGGTTGCAAAAGCATCACCTCCGAGTTAATCAGCCTTCTTCATATGGTTGAGTGGATCTTTCTTGAGACAATTTCTTAGTTTTGTTGCTTAGGTACCTATAGGTTTTGTAGTTGTATCAAGCACAGTATTTCAAACTTGTGTTTGTTTTTGACCCATATATGGGTGGCGCAACTTCTTTCTTGTTATATTTGCAGTTGGCTGAACATATTTTCAATTGAAGTTCCTACTAGAATGCGTGCATGTTATTCTATGTTTCTTTGCAAGTATTTAAAATGTTTTAACCAGTGTCAAAATTATGGAGGTGTTCGTTTCATTAAGTTTGTATGTCTAGGACAGGTAAGCTGGATTCAGACTTCTTCAGTTTGCAATGTACTTACCTCTTGAGCATTTCAGATATGGTTGCTAATATAGACCATGAGAGATGAATTTCATTTGAAAAAAGTTGAATTTGACCAAGAACTTTTATTTCACTTCCAAGTGCCCCTCATATATATAAGGTTATTTTGCGAAAGTAATTTTTTTCTAAAACTTAAACATGTAATCTAATGGGCAAGGGTCTGAGAAGGGATGCTCACACCTTAATCATACCTCTTGGCGGCGATCGACTTAAAGCAATTTCAAAAAGCACAACCAAAATCTTGATAAATACTAGTACATCTTATGTTTCAATGCGACACAATTTGATTTTCTAGAGTCAAATAATTTAATTTTGATCATAAATTCGTGCATGAAATATTTCATTTTTTGAAATGAAGTTCACATATTTGGATGTGTAAAAAGCTCTATAAGTTAGAATGATTAACACTTCAAAATACTTAAAAGATGTATGAATTAAAATTACGATCAATACTCGTTTGAATTTTGAAATCGTAAAGGGCCACAAAAATGAGGACGAGAGTATTTAGAGTATTAACCATAATGAAGAGGAGGTTTTTAGGAAAACTTTTCAGCTGTTTAAAGAACCAAATGGATAAAAACACGTGATGATGCTCGTAATCCTTTACGACGTTAGGTTAATCTGTTACCCTGTAAACCCATGTCACAATGAACTATACAACCCCACAACTGGTAGGTTTGGTTGGTTTCGCCAGCCTTGTTTCTCTCCTCATTCTTGCTGCACGCTCAGTCCCTCTCCTCAGCATTACTGACTCGGGGGTCACTTCAACAAAATCCTCACCTTTTCACCTTCCATGACACTTAGGTTCCATCCTGCTGGCCTTCAAACATTGCTCTGATTGCCATCAGCATGCTACCAACACCATTCTCTAGCCTTCAACTGGCTGCTTTTGCTCCTACAGCATTAAGTTTTTCTCCTTTCAATTCTTTCTTCCCATCTAGGACCTTGTCCCAATTTCTAGAAATACTAAGCTAAGGAACTACTCAAAGAGGTTCCATCGTTTCTAACTGGTCCATGAAATGTTGGGCAGATTAGTGACTCCAAACACCGAGAAAGTTCCACCTTTCCCCAGATGATAAATCATCTTCATCAGATCACCAAATCCAGAATTAATTAAACAGCACAAGCATGGCATGTACATTGATCATGCCATGACCCATATGTTCTTGTCCCCACTCATTTATAATATACCTGATAGTAGCAATCCTTGGATAATACCAAAATACCACTTCCTACATTAAGATGGGGACATAACTACTTTTGTGTTTTTAAGTTAGCTTCATGAGCTTGTCCATAGATGTGCGTCCTACACCCACAGTGTCTACAGTGAAGAACTATTCACTTATAATGGTCTACCTATCTCCTCTGATGCCTTTTGCTATTATGGCATTTCACATGAGATCATCTCTGACTTTTGCAAAGTTATAACCAATGCTGATTATATAAGAAGCATGTTTTGGTGCAACCGCTTATACCTTGACATCTTCCTGCCTTAACAATCATTTATGAACACATCTAACAAAACAAGAATGCACGAGGGGGTGTACATGTACATCTGACTACGACAAATGCAATGACCAACAACCACAACCAAAATTAACTGTTACAGTACTCTTTCTTAAAAAAAAAAAAAAAAAAAACTGTTTCAGCATGCTTTCTTCACTCACCCATGCGTCCTGGGGCAAGTTCAGCAACCAATTTTCTCGAAAATTCCTTCCATCAAATAGACACAGCTCCTTTGAGTCAAATTTACGATTTGGTTCATAATTTGGCTCTTCTGTCCATCCTGACCATTTGGATGGATTTCACCTTTATTCTCTGCTTCTGGGTCCATTATCCTCTAGTATAAAAGTGACGACAACTGTTGCTTCTCAAAGTTTGATAATCAATTTCAATGTTCCATCAATGGTGCTTCTGACAAGGCAATATTCAAACACTGGCTTTAGCTGACTTCTGAATGTATCCCGCATAAAATGCTCTGGTTTCGTGCAAACAACACCATTTTGTAAGTGTACCTAGATTGTACACCCCTAAAGTCTCAATTGGAAGGCTCTCTTGATAGTTATAAGAGTTGGTTGAGACGGGCTTCATTTGGTCTTCTAGCATGGATATGGAGAAACAGTCTAGTTTAGTATTTTGTCCTATGATTGTCTGATTAGAACCATTGCACTCTCTCTCTCTCTCTCACGCTGGTCCATTTTTCAGTTCGACATTAAAGATGATGCTTTTCTCAAGGTTTAGCTCTCTAAAACAGATTACTTGGAGCAACCGCAAGACCTTGTTGATTCTTACTAGCCTACCTAAGTTTGCAAGCTGCATAATTTACTGTCCTAAGCAAGCTCTTTAGCCTTGTTACTCTCTTTGCTCCTTTTTCTACAAATATAAGTTTTGCAATGGTGGGCCAAACAACTGTATGTTTAACTACCACAATGGGTATAATTATCTATCTCCTTTAGCATTTATACACTAAAGATGTCATTTTTACAAGTTCCCAGAAATATTGTTAGATTGATTTTATGGTCTACACGTTAACTTTTCCATCATGAACTTGGTTATCCAAACTACTTCCACATGCATGTTTCCATCACATCATCTAGCTCTATTTATCCAAAAGCAAGTATGTCGATGACTAGGTGTAGTGAACGCGTCATTCATAGATCCAGGAAACTATGTTACAGATAACCATCTAGGATTGTACTTGTACGCTAAGTACCCAAGCCAAGCTTGCTTATGCCGAAAGGGAAATCAGATGTACATCCTTTTTCACACAAAACTCAAAGCAATATCCCGTAATCTATTTTACATGGATCATTTTACAGGTACAAACAGGTGCATACAAGTTTTTCGTCAATCTTTAAGTATATTTTGAACTATTTACGCATACACAAACCCGTGACGCCACTCATTCAGATAAAAGTTGCTCTAATACAGAAGTTCATACTTGTCAGCTTCAAATAACCAGGCTATTGATAATGCATCACCAAACAAAACATTACATCTATAAACAAAATTCCTCATGCATTCAAATAGAACTGTTACAACTTCCACCAGTCAGTAAAAAGTACAAAACCTCATCCTCAAAGATGGAGATATAATACTACAAATTCACTACAAAACTGATATAATTCCTTCAATTCTCAAACAATTCTTTCAAAAATTCACTAAAAACAACAGTCACAATCAAAAGGGCAAAGTGGGGTACCTCCAGCGTCAGACCTCCCAATACCCAACTCCTCTTCCGTGTATAAAGTAAACCCGTCAGCCGTTTTCTTCCTCGGCCGACGTGGTTGCTCAGCTAACACATCATCTTTCGGAACCCTGCTACTTTTTTCCTTGCTTTTCTTCAACTTTTTCGGCTCTGTAACAGCATCTCCGCTTGATTTTTCTGGTTTTTCCGGTTTCTTCCTCTTCTTTCTAGCAAAAATTTCGTCGATTTCGTTACCTGGCTTTCTGGGTTTAGACGAAGAAATTTGTTTCTCCTTTTCAACAACAGCAGCTGCTGCTGCTTCCACTGGTTTAGGCTTCTTGGAATTACTCTTTTTTGGCATCGTTAGAAGCCGAAACTATGGAAAAAATACCTAAATTCAGCAAAATTGTGAAGAAAATATTGAAGATTGAAGAGGAATTTTACAAGCAAAGGGATTTGGGGGTGATTTCTAGCTTAAACCCTAGTCGGGTTGATTATATGTAAATGGGCCGGAAAACCCCTTGAACAATTGAAATAGAACAAAGGTGCCCTTTATTTGTTTTTGTGATTTCGAAATGCCCTTGAACTATAAAAAATTAGAGAAAAGTCCTTTTACTTGAGTATATTCCTATGTCGCAAACGATAATGATAATATGTTGTATTTGTTTTGTGATTTCAAAATGGCCTTGAACTATAAGAAATTAGAGAAAAGTCCTTTCACTCGAGTATATTCCTATGTCGCAAGCGATAATGATAATATATTGTATTTGAATTGATGATTCATTTTTCGTAAGTAATATAGAAAAAAATTTGAATATATTCTATTGAGGTAGAGACAGACTGTCATGATAATATGTTGTATTTGAATTGATGATTCATTTTTCGTAAGTTATATAGAAAAAAATTTGAATATATTCTATTGAGATAGAAACAAACTGTTAAGAACGTAGAAGGGATCGAATGAACGGTTAGTCAAATTTAAATTAGATGATAGTTGGAACCGACGACTATTATATTCCTATTACAAAGGAGGAATGTATCATAATAGAGTGAAAAATCACAATTAGAATCCATGTGGATAGTAAGAGGCAAATCTCCTATTATCATAAACATCAACTATCTAAATCTTTCCTATGTTACATCCTACTTTATTCAACTTTTTAGTTTTTATTGCTCTCTATTATGGACCAATCAAATTCCAAAAGTTTCTACAGAGGAATATGTAATCAAGGTGCCATAACTACATTAACATTTAACCAAGCATTTCATATCATTCCTCCATTTTTTCAAAATTTTGGGTCACTGGGTGTGGGGGTGCGGGGTCATGCACTCATCCTACATCGTCAAATGTCAAGAATTTGCATGTTATACAATTCATAGAAACCAGTCTGGTACTGCAAAATCACAAGCCAGGCAATGGGTATTGGGTTGTCAAAGCTTCAACTCTTCTTTGCAGATCTAACACCTTATCGATCAAAGGGAACTCCGGTGAAGCAACAAACTTCATGAAATCTTGGAGCTTAGAACCAGCGACTAAGTTTTTGGCCTCAAGGGTTATCTGCACACCCTCGTTAATGAGGTCTGCAACAGTTACAAACTCTTTCTCTGAGAAACCTCGAGTGGTCATTGCAGGAGAGCCTATGCGTATACCACCAGGCACTAATGCACTTTTATCACCTACAGTTTGATAGACAGTATAAGGACAAGATAATAGATGTGTCAATAATAAATCACAATGGTTAAAGCTTCTACACTTACCGGCTACTGAATTCTTATTGAGCGTGATTGATGCCATGTCAAGTATTTTCTCCACTCTAGCACCATCAATACCCTGATTGGCAAATGCAGGCAGGTTAATCTAAATACACAAGATGGGGTCGGACGGTTGGTTGTAACTTGGTTCTAGTAGCTGGTAACACACAAATACTAACAAGTAAAAGGCGGAAGGATCCTTTAACAGAGTTTGTCAACCTGTTTCCAACTGTTCTATATGGATACACTAATCAACAAAATAATGTTTCTTTATGCATTTCAATCCACAGCAACTAAAATTTTGAGAAAAACTGTACAAGAGAAATTGCCAACATAATTATAGCTATGGTGCTTAATAGTTTAGTAGTTTATTAACTACTACTGCAATACCGGTACATTTGCATGTCCTAGTTGAATTTTTCTTCCGGACAAGAACTAGTGTAAATGCAGAACTTACCAAGGGCCTGAGATCAACTAGAACCAAATGATTGTCAGTTCCTCCAGAGACCAGCTTGTAACCCAACTCCATTAACCGGCTTGCAAGGGCTCTACAGTTGGAGACCACCTGCGAACATAAAAAAATGACAATTATATTTCCCGCATAAATGGTCACAATCTAGTGAAAAGACAGGAAAATGTGTACCTTGTTCTGATAAGCCTTGAAATCAGGTGATTTGGCATGCTTCAAGCAAACAGCTAGTCCTCCAATTGTGTGATTATGCGGACCACCCTGTGAAGACAAATGATGCTATTGCTACTCAAACTCACCACATTATGCAACAAACAGCCAAAAAGCCCAATAGTCCAGACATCGATAGGTTTTAATATTCGAGGTTGCAATTGAAAAAATGTAGAGTAAAAATTAAGGGGTGAGAGAAAATGGAACTGACCTGCAAGCCAGGAAAAACAGCATTGTTGATGGCAGATTCCAAATCAACGCCTAGGACAGGATCTTTCTTGAAGAAGATCATTCCTCCTCTAGGCCCTCTTAGAGACTGAACAGAAGCATGGCCATTAAAGTTAATCAGGGCAATGGAAATAAAATTACGAAACACATTTGGCATTTCACTCTCTCTCTGTGTTTTCTGGGATTTTCTTTATAACTTCATTTTTCGGTGGGTAGAAGTGACTGGAATGGGTAAACACAAAATTCCAAGAATTTAAATCATACCTTGTGAGTTGTTGTTGTAACAATGTCACAGTATTCAAATGGATTAGCAACTACAGAGGCGGCAACAAGCCCACTGATGTGAGCCATATCCATCATGAGAAAGGCTCCAACAGCATCTGCTATCTTCCAGACATATTGCAAAAGAAATAATTAGATGCAGAAAATAAAGATATCAACAGGAAGAATTATCAGTATGGAGCAGTAACTCCAACTAGCGAACTCCTGATATTTTGTACCTTTCTCATACGAGGATAATCAAAATCTCGTGGATATGCACTAGCACCAGCAATAATAAGTTTTGGCCGAAAAAGAGTTGCAGTTTTCTCAAGCATGTCATAATCAACAAGGCCTGTTAAGTCAACACAATTGGATGTCAATTCTAGTTAAAGGCTAAATGCATCTACAGAGATAGGTGTACAGTACCTGAAGATTCATCAAGGCGATAAGGCATGGACTCAAAGTAAATAGATGTGCCTGAAACTCGTCTTTTAGGAGTCATAAAGCCATGGGACAAATGACCCCCATGAGGCAAGTCCAATCCCTGAGTGAATTACCATGACAAACGGTAAATACCGATCCACATAGTCTAGGAGACCAAAAGGAAGAGGCTGCTAATAACTAACCATAATCCGGTCATGTGGATTGAGAATTGCTGTGTAAACTTCAAAATTTGCTGGAGAACCAGACAGGGGTTGAACGTTGACGCCCCACTGTTTTCCATCCAAGTTAAAGGCTGCCAAAGCCCTCTCTTGACAGAGTATTTCTAACTCATCAATGTACTCGTTTCCACCATAATATCTGATGTAAGGAATTTATTTACAAAAACAAAGGAAGGATGCTGTTAAATAAGCTAAGAAAGAGGGAAAAAAGAAAAAGAACCAAGTACCAGGAAGAGATTCATATTTCGTACATCACTTATAGTATCCATAGAAATAAATTGTAAAGAAAATAAGCATTTTTTTTCTCGTAAGATAAAATTCACCTTTTGCCTGGTAGTCCTTCGGAATATTTGTTTGTAAGGCAAGAACCCACTGCCTCCATCACTGCTCGAGATGTGAAATTCTCAGAGGCAATAAGCTCTAAACTCCGAAATTGACGTTCCTTCTCCTTGTCAATAATACCACGAACTTCAGGATCAGCTTCACCCAATCCATAGTCTACAAAGTTGTTCCCAGCACCTAGAAAGTGCAACGGACAGCTTTAAGAGACGAATATGCTAGGGACCATAATTCAAATTCATCAACTTCAACTATCACATACGACTAAAATGAAAATGAAAAGTACCAAGAAGTTGCTTGACAACTACAAGCCTTGCATAGGAAAGAGAAGGAAGGGAAAACTTGCAAGTACGAGAACCATGGAAAGTTTTCAAATTAAAAGAAAAATGCATTCATTTTTGTCAACGAGGAAATGCATGACAAACATGCAACAAAATGTTTCAGAACTTCTCTGAGTTCTGATAATTATGTCAGTGCCCTGGTTGATTTCAAGAAGATTATAAGATCACAAGCTGATGGCTTTGCATGTAGCAACAGTAGCCAGGAATAAAAGGACAGTCACACACCATGCAGGAAATTGGCAGGCTACCAAGGACTTAATGCAAAACCCCACTAAATCTGGGAATGTCAATGTGTTCCACATATCTTGTGTTACGTGATCAAAGGGGTCACACCAGAGGGCTGTAGGTTCACTAAGTTGGATCATAATCGTCAGGACTCCACTATGAGCAAGGAATTTAAAAGGAGGAAGAAATGCATCTAATTCCCTACAACAAGAAGGTAAGATAACACATGATAGAAGTAACCGTCAGACCCCCAATCATCAAAATATTCAAGAGCTTTTAGCATATATAGCAGTTAGCCAATTATATTATTTAATCTTCTAACATGTGCCCTATTTAATATGGTTTATAATATAGCTGAAATATGTAGATAGAATAACTCCAGAAAACAATAATTATCCCTATCCCAAAAACATAAATGTACAAACTAATAGTAGGATACAAACTAGAGCACAAAGAAAAGCCAAGAAGACGCTAAAACAGAAAAGTCTCTGACCAAGAATCAGCATCATAGCTTTCATGTATATGTACACGAAGAATAAAACGGAAATTTGAAAAATTACCTCCCATTTCTGGGATAGGAACAGAAACTGAAGAAGGAGGCCTTCCTGTGACCATGCTCCCTTCAAGTTTAGAGGCTTTGCAAGGCTTAACAGACCATAATTTGACCCCATTAAGTTTCATATCACCCTTTAATGGGAAAGCTGACCCCTTAACACAAATAGGTTGCTGAAGGGAAGAACCCATCACTGCAGCTCCACCGCAAGCTTCCATATTAACTTATAATACTGTATAGCCTCTATGTAAACCATCAACTCCTACACATAGCAAAGATGAACACTTTATTATAGACCATGCAACTCAATCAAGGAAAAATATTAAAGTACTTCAAAAAATTGAATGATAAACCGAAAAACTGCACTTCTGATATACTAACATTCTTCGTCTAATTTTATCAAACACAAAGTAGGACTAATGCATAACGACACAACATTGCCTCTTTATTTAAAACCTTGGCGTCTAATGGCGGAGCCAAATTTTTCACTTTCATTAAGGGAGTTTAAAATATGCAAAAATAAACACACGAACAAGCCAAATGATGTTCAACATCTACTCTATCTACATAAAAAAACAACTCATTGTTAATTCAAATTATATATAAATAATGTAATTTTATACTAAATGAGGTTCGGATGAACTCCTAGTTCAGCCCCTAGTGGTGTTCAGGCCAAACTTGGTTGCAAGCACCACCTATCAGATACTTGCTACCTCCCAACAACACAAATATCAAATAACTATATCCTCCAAAATTTGTACATATACGATAAAATCACCTAGTGATTGACTATGCTGGGATTTGAACCTAAAACTCCATGATCCTCAACCTAATTCATCAACCACTAGCTCACTCACTCCAGTGCCACAACATATCATCTTTTAATTCCCTCAGTTTCAATAAATAAAATAAACATAAATGATCATCAAACATAACCAGAAAAAAAAAATTCAAAATTGATGCACAGTTCACTCTAATTTCTCAATTTATAACCCAAAATTCAAAATTACGCAAAATAATAGAAAGACAGAACAGAAAAACACACAGTTCAAACATAAAAAAAGATTATACGATAAAGATAAGGTTTTTTTGAACCTATTAGATATCATATCCTAGTTCTGTTTTGTTGCTCTGCTTTTTCAATCTTTGTACAGAGAGAAGAAAGGAAAAACCCTAGCTAAGCTGCAGCTTATATGGAAAAGCACGCTAATTGTTATTTTGTTAAGTTCTATGTTTTGTTATTTTGTTTACTTGTTACTCTGTGGCTTCGCGAGGTCAGCTTAATTAAAATTTAAAATTAAATTAAAATAATTAAATTTAATATTAAAATAATTAAAAATTATAAAAAAGTATAAGTTGTAATCTTTTTCATATTAATATGATAAAAAAATATATTTTAACATATTGATCAAAATTCATATAGTTTAACTTCGATAAATGAAATAGTAACGAATATAAATGAACGAAGGAATTATTATTTAATATATTTCTATTTCTATTACTTTTTTTGTCTTCATTTCTTTCTACTATTTTTTCTTAAATCGATATTGTTGAATTTAGTGTGAATTTTTAATTTCATTTTTTAACGATTGATAGTCTTAAAAATAACTTAAATACACTCTCAATTTTGCAATATGAACGGAATACACCCCTAATTTTTGTCAAATTTATGGATATTTTCAACACTTCTCTCGACTTCTATACTAAGATCCTCATACTCTGACAAGAGTTTAAGATCACTTGCGATGTCATGTGACAGATTGAGAGTGTATGTAAGTTCAGTTAGTTAATTAAATAGATGTTTTAATGCTATCAATAGTTTTGAGATGAAACTAATAATACATATCAAGTTTAATCCTTTGTGTTGGATGGTTGTTACCCATTGTTTTATAATGTATGGTTAGTTTAAATATATTGTTTGTTTTGATTGTTACTTAAATTTCTGTTAGACCCCGTAAATTGCTAATTGGAGGTCAATTACTTATTCGGAAAATTGTTGGGATTGAGGTACATTTTAAATTTAATTAACTT
>JAOTQR010000011.1:20609955-20630565 GCA_025774065.1 Solanum ossicruentum | reverse complement strand
TTGGTGCTAGACGAGCTGACGCGATCTTTACAGGAAGAGGTTCCTTGGTGTATGCTATTTGCAGATGACATAGTTTTAATTGATGAATCTCGGACTAAAGTTAATGAAAGGTTGGAGGCTTGGAGACACGCCTTGGAGTCCAAAGGATTCAAATTGAGCAGGACCAAAACTGAATACATGGAGTGCAAATTCAGCGTAGAGAGCGAAGAAGAAAACTCTGAGGTGAGGCTCGCCAGTCAACCTATCCCCAAAAGGGATAAGTTCAAGTATCTGGGGTCCATCATCCAGAGTAGTGGCGATATCGACGATAATGTCACACAGCGTATCGGGGCAGCATGGATTAAATGGAGGTTGGCCTCTGGAGTATTGTGTGACAAAAAGATACCTCCCAAACTTAAGGGTCAGCTGTACAAAGTGGTGGTTAGACCTGCACTTTTGTATGGGGTGGAGTGCTGGCCGATTAAAAATACCCATGTCCAGAAGATGCATGTTGCAGAGATGAGAATGCTGAGATGGATGTGCGGTCACACTAGAAGTGACAAGGTTAGGAACGAGGTCATTCGAGAGAAACTGGAGGTAGCCCCGGTGGAGGAAAAGATGAGGGAAGCGAGACGCGCTGGTTCGGACATGTGCAGAGAAGGAGTATCGATGCTCCTGTTAGGAAGTGCGAGAGGTTGGATGTGGGCGCTGCTCGAAGGGGTAGAGGTAGACCTAAAAAGTACTGGGGGGAGGTGATCAGACAGGACATGGCAGAACTCGACCTCACCGTGGACATGACCCTAGATAGAAGGATGTGGAGGTCGCGAATTAGAGTAGCCGGCTAAGTTTTTCTTCCTCTTCCTATTCCTCGAAGTGGTTGTCTTCGTATTCCGTTTAGCATTTGTATTATTATTATTATTTTTATTTGTTAATTCCTTTTTCTTTTCATTATCTAGCGTTTATGTGTTCGTTTTAACATTTATTTATTGTCATGTGATATTTCCTGTTAGTTGCATTTGCTGTTCCATTATCTTACCTGTCATTTTGTCATATCTAGTATCTCTGCTTATGGGTTTTGAGTTGAGGGTTTTAGGAAACAACCTCTCTACTTCTATGAGGTAGCGGTGAGGTCTGCGTACAATCTACCCTCCCCAGACCCCACTTGTGGGATATCACTGGGTATGTTGTTGTTGTATTTTGACTTGATACATAGTTTAAAAAAGTAAATCCTGTGGTTCTGACATTAGAATTTACCAAAATATTGTTTAATCACGTGACCTTTAACTTGAAATTAAAGAGTTTGTCAAAAAAGGTAAAAATGTATTCTTTTGAAACGGACTAAAAAGGAAGTAAGACGGATAAATTGAAATGGAAAGAGTACTAGTTTTTGTGTTTTCATAATTAGACAGATCTTTTTCTTTGTTATGGTTTAACATGAGAGGCAATTGTGATACTTCTTTTCAAATCTTTGCTAGTATGAGGTTTTCTTGTACAAGAAAAAATGGTTCTTGCTAATACCATGTAACTAAGTCTAGTATTTAAGTGGAGAAGGGTAGAGAGATGCCTCCATTATCCCCAAGTAGCAGAGGTCTATCCCTTCTTTGTCATACCTCATGAGTTAGAAATGCTTCATGAGCTGTTAGCCATCCAAATCTTGCATCTTTAGTTGGTGGCATTAGTCTTCTAAAGCATTTTCTGTGGCTACACTCTAAGCTTACAATGGAGTAGTCTTTCTAGCGTTCTTAATGAAATTCGATGCAGTTAGTGGAGGAGGATACTTCAGATTCTGTATCAACAGCTTACTTTTATTTTTCATCACTATTATATTGTTGTCATACAACTTGTCAAACATGATCATTGTGAGCCTGAAACTACTTGTTGTCACTGGTAGGAACACTGGTTTTTTTGGAGGTAGAATCCTGCTTCTTAGTATGAAATTAGTTTGACTGAGTTTGTAAAAGTGGGCGAGTGGTTTGGAATATCTCCTTAAGTTGATGCACTTTCTTATCACTTTTCCCCTTCACTGATATGATGTATCCCAGTTTGATGAATAATTCAAATAGAACTATAAAATTATGCTAGCTTTTATTGATGGCTGCCAAGACCTGCCTGCAATATGCTTATGTTCTTATTGTATTATTAGTTCATTAAAACGTGTATGGCTTACCTAAGTTATCTTATCATCCTCATATCTTCCTGTCCAATTTACTGATGGGAAGATAGTTAGACATAGAGTATTGAAATTGACTTGTCTTCTCAAATTTCTTTTGATGAAGGTTCGGAAAGAGTTTACTAGTGACATTGACTCAGTTGTTTCTGCATGTCGGGGTATTGCAGTAGATTCACCTTGTGGCATTGCAGACCTTACTCAACTATTTCGGGTGGCAGCTCATGAAGCGAAAAAGTCACGTGCACAAAATCGGATACTCAGGGTGGTAAGGATGTGATTAGCAGTGTCTGTCTTTTCATTTTATTTACTTTAGGACATCGAGTGCTGAACTCATTTTATGGATTCTTGCAGTTATTCATTCTGTTCTCTTTTCTCCTTCTATTAATTATTTAACCTAGATATTATGTTCACTGCTAACTTTCAGAGCTTTTTCCACCTGAAGTTCAACCATTTCCCGTGACATGCTGCAAGCTAAACCATTTCCTGTGGTAACCTTTCCTAGATAATAATACACGTGTTGATATAAAGCTGTTAAGCGAGATACAAACTTTGGTTTTGTGCCTCTCAAACCAATATTGGGTCTTTGGTTTCTGAGGTTGAACATTGCAGACAAGAGCACCATCTTAATGATTATTCTAGATGCACTTTCATCTTGGCAAACAAGATATTAAGAGTACAACTAGACCAATATCCTAGCACCCGTGACAACAGGGGCAAATAATTATAATTTTAGAAACGTACTTTGATCTTTTTCTGAATAAATTGCAACAATAATTTTGCAGCATAATCCTTAGTTTATTCTCAGAAAAGCTAATGGATCCAACTGAAAGGGGAAAAGAGATTAACTACTTGACATACTTGCATTTATAATTTATAATTTAGTTTTCTTTTGATGAAGTTAATAATGTAATTTTCTTCTTTCCTCTTATTTGCTTTATTTCATGCCACTTATTTTTTAGCTAAATTGGTTTTTCTCGAATGAAGAGGATATAAGGTTACCTACATGCTATTATTGAATAGAAACACATTTTTGTTGGTTGATTTAGTCAGTCTAGATTGAAAAATTAAGGGATTTGTCTTTTGTTTAGTCATTCATCTTATTCATTATCAGTCCATGATTCAGTAGTGGTGAATATGTATATGCAAAAACAAAATATGTGCTCTGTTTGTTTGCACATCTCATAGCTACCTCAAACGAGATTTTTATTTCAGAAAACTTGCTGGCTCTTAAAGTTTACAAAGATGTTACTTTTCCATCTGTAAATTCTCGCACTATTTAGTCAGTCTAGATTGAAAAATTAAGGGATTTATCTTTTGTTTAGTCATTCATCTTATTCATTATCAGTCCGTGATTCAGTAGTGGTGGATATGGATATGCAAAAACAAAATATGTGCTCTGTTTGTTTGCACATCTCATAGCTACCTCAAACAAGATTTTTATTTCAGAAAACTTACTGGCTGTTAAGTTTACAAAGATGTTACTTTTCCATCTGTAAATTCTCGCACTAAAACACTTTAAAGCTTAAGGGATTAGTCTCTCCTCTGCAGGAAAATTATCTAATTTAAGGCGAATTAAAATAGGATATAAGTCTCTAGTATTAAGGTTGACAAGGAAAACTTTAAATAGCTTCCAGGTGACCAGGCAGCATTAGATATCTTTAGAAAGGATCATGGACTGCCAACGCATGGAGAAGCAACTCTCATGATGAAAAGATATGAAGATGAAAAAAGAATCAGTCCTAATAGTGGGTTTTAGGTAGCTGCTTATCACGAGGAGCAGATGCAGAAAAGCTAGAGAAGAAGGGATGGTAAACTTCTTGAGATCACATGAATCTGAGAAAGTTAACACCAGTTTGGATTGATATTATTTGAGAAATATAACACCCATCTGGATTGATGTCAAGTTGGATGTGAGGTATATTTTATGAGGATAACATATGGTGTTTGTGAAGGCAAATGAAGGATGCGACTGAGAGTAGGTTCAGGTATCTATATGCATAAACGTATCTTCTACTTCCTGCAGAAAAGGTCTTTTACTGGATCGTGGTCATGTTGCAAGCATAACTGCATAATCATCAGCTGTCACCCCCTTCAACTATCAATTAGTTTTAGTGACTGAGAAATTCTAGTTTATACAAGAAACCTCCAACTATGATGGTGTCAAGTCAGAAGTGATTTGTTTTGATTATTTGAACAATACTTAGTGCTTGTATGTTGAGATGCATTTGACTTGTGTGTATAGGTTCTTCTATTCTTTCATGTCTACAGTCCTGTGCCACGTGTAGATTGTAGTAAGTCTGTTACAATAGCAAATTAGAAGTACTGCATCGATCAGTGGCAGGTCTGAAATTTCCTCAAAAGATTGTGACATAGCAAAGTGAATCTTTTAAATGTGTGATTCTGGGAGTGCCTGCAAAATCTTTCTTTTCCGCATCAGTCAAGGATTTTCACCTTTCTGTGTCTTGTGGCATCTAAAATAGGTTTTGACCTTGGTGAAATTCGTATTTTCGTTTCCTTCGATTTAGTGTTAAGTTTGAGTTTGAACCATTCTCTCTAGATGCTTTCTTCTGAATGATTACAACTACATCTTAGCCCCAAACAAGTTGGGGACAGCTCTATGAGTCCATACTGACCATGTTTACTTATTTATCCTAGGCCAAAATTATGCAAAATGATTATTTGATACATTTTCGCAAACATCTAATGCTTGCAAATTTATTCTGTCCGTACAAGTGGTTGCTAGGAAGTGTTAATTAACATGTATTCTCTTTATTATGCAGGTACTTCTATATTGTAGGTCATCTACACCACCACAATATCAGTGGCCTGCTACCCAAAAGCTCTTCACTTTGGACGTAGTTTACCTTCATGACAAGCCAGGACCTGACAATTGCCCTCAAAAGGTGTATGATGCCCTCGTTGAGGCCCTGGAAAATGTCAGTGAATACGAGGGCTACATATTTGAGAGTGGTCAGGGGCTTACTCGTGTCCTATTCCGTCATATGTGTACGCTTCTTTCCCACCCTCAGCAACGTTGCGTACAAGATGACCTTGACATTCCCAAGTCCCTTACAAAGAAGTCAGCTACCTCTGACTCAGCACCAGCTGATGAAAATGCTGCTGTTGTCTCTAGCCAATGATATCATTAACTCTTGAAAAATCGAACCAACTTACTATAGTTGTACTGTTTCTCATCCTTCATGTTTTAGTGTTCTGTGGAGACTAATGTGGATAGGTAAACTGGTTATTTAACCCCCTACTACTACCCCCTATGTTGCTCAGACTCTTCAAAAACGTCGATGGGTGCTTTTTGAAGGATTCGTCATGGGTGCAGTTACATTTTTGGAGGGTCTGAGCAACTTAGACTACCCCTGCCCTCTTCCTTTCCACCTGCTCTTTTTTCCTGTACAGAAATCTTTTTGTTGTTATGTCTTACGTCTAAAAATACAAATGGATCAGTGTTGACGAGCTGTGTCTTCTTTTTTTCATTGCAAAATCATCTGTTGTTTCCGGGGCTTTAATCCTTTGTATTTCATTTACTAGAAGTAATCTTGTTTTTACTTGTCTGAGCAATTTCCAAAATTGGGGGAGGTGATTAGACAGGATATGGTGCAATTGTATATCACCGAGGACATGACCTTAGATAGAAAAGAGTGAAGGTCGTGTATTAGGGTAGAAAGTTAGACTAGTAGGGGCAGGATGATGTCCGACATTCGTGTCTTTATATATTGTGTAGTTATTATCCGTTACTTATTTTCATTACTTTTATTGAGTTTAAAAATTATCATTTGTTTTCTACTCTCGTTGTTTTGTTTCATATCCCGTGACTAATATTTTCTGCTTTTGGATATGATATTTTTGAGATGAGGATTTTTCAAAAACTATTTCTCGAGGCAGTAATAAATCTACGTGCATTTTACCCTTCTCAAATTTCACTTATGGAATTGTATTAGGTATATTGTTGTTGGGTCAAGGAAAACATTTCTTCTTGTTCTCTGTAGGATACTCTCCAGGAAAATTTCAAATTTCATATGATTGAAGTTCAGACAATGTACCCTTGTAATATTCTTACATAAGAGTTATCTTATCATAGTGGCAGGGAGGAGTTTTGAAGCAATTGTAAAATTGCCTTCGAGTGACTTGTAAGTCGGGAGTTAGAGCCTTGAAAGCTACTAATGTGGAATGCTTTATGTACTAAGACACGACATTGATAAACGACATTGCAAAGAAGATGCACAGGCGAGATGTACACTGGTGTAACTCTCCATCCTATTGTTAAAATTGTCATTCATCAATTGGTTCACCTTTAAACAATTCCACAAAAATCGCATATTATGGAGGACTTCCCATTTACTTGCAATAAGGAATGTGCTTTCAAATATAATCAAGACAATAATTTGTGCTTTTTCAGCTGTATTTACAAAGCACCAGTTTACAAACATTACATAAATCCTGATTATCGATAGTGGTATACTTCACTATGCCAAGATCAAATAGCAATTTACAAACAGGACATAAAATGGTAAGTTCTATAATTACCAGCACCAAAGTATGACACTGCACATTCCGTGGCGTTTATGCACTAAAACCCCTGTGGAGGGAACTCCAGGTATTGGAGGGGACGGTAGGGCAAGCTTGCGCTGATGCCTCCACCATCTGCTCCATCTTAATCCCAGCATTACAGATATTGGCGATGGAGCGCATGTGTTTCATTCCATATTGGGATAACGATCCACAGTGTGACTCGAATGTTCTTACCTGTAGATAGGATAGATTAGATTGATTTCCAAGGCATAAAAGTCCCAAAAAGCTAATTGTGTTCCATGCATTCAGTCAAAAAAGGATGATGAACCAGATCTCAAAAGAATTAAGAATCTCTATGAGAATGCAGTTTTGTGCTTACAAAGGATTTAAGGCAGGCCCAGTCATCAACAAGAGGCTGACCAGCAGATCGAACATGCTTCAGCACCTCAGGACCTTTTTGAATTCCAAACAGAAGCTTACCAACAAGGGCAATGCTATTGTCTAGGTGCATTCTGTGTGACATAGCTTCAGTGAATTGTTTCTGAGCTTCAACTTTCCGAGCAGAGCCTTCAGGAGCCTTGCGGAACTGCCAGCATTGACGAAGAATAGGAAGTCAGCAAGAACGCATTTCACATCAGAGGCACAATGGCCAGTCAGCTCATTATGACATCATAAGCAACCAAATTGGGCACCAATTTTCAATAATGCAGCCAAATGCCAATTAATATATAAACACATAAGGACCCAAGAATTACAATGTGTCACTTATTAAAAACAACTCTTGAAGCTTAGCACAACCTTGGAACACCATTAAGTTTCCGCCATAAAACTTAAGCTTAAAGCAAGAGAATTGGTCAGACTACCTGTGGAAGTCAAAGACTATCTTTGCCCTTTTAAAGAGTTTTTTTTTTTAAAAAAAAAAAATCAATTGCTGAGTGAGTTCTGAAATATTACCACTCCAAATTAGCCAAGTTCTATTAACTATTGAATCTTTTTTGAGTATTAAAAAGTAGTACTCTCCTTGGATCCTCTTTCATATGTCAGCGTTCAAATAGAGATCCACCTTTTAGATTAGTGGCAGTGGAATAAAATATTAAATTAATGATTGAAAAGTTAATTTGAAAAACATATTAACAAAATTTAGTAAACAATGAACAAAAGATAAGTCTGGCAGAGAAAAAATGGTATCAGAGATTTTTGAATGTTACGGAAGTTGTATAGGACAATTTTATTAATGCAATCATAGCGAACAGCTTGGGACGTCATAATTAGGAACCAAAGAAAAATAGAAAGTGACAACATAACAACAGGAACTAAAAACTCAGGCCTGCTTAGCATCACCATCATTCATAACTGTAATGCTAGAGCTTTTTAGGAAACCAGCTATCCCACATTGATATAGTTGTGAAACCCCCTCCATGGTGGCAACATGGTGCAAAGATATTTTATATAAAGGAAATAGTGTTAACTAATATCTGCTTCAAGATTCAACAGCTTTATTTCAAGCTGGAGTATTATCTAGCATCGGATATTTTTGCTTCTTATGTGTAGTTCACTCAAACTCGTTCTCCTCAAACTCAGAAATCTTTTGAGTGCTGGATCCTTTGGTAGGGTGTATAAGATTAGTGTTATATAGGATATATAGTAATGCTGACATCACTGGTGCTGAAATTATTTTTTGTGTTAAAAAACATGCATTGCATAATTTCTAAAAAAGAATATTTGTTTGTAGAATACCCTCCACAAATACAATGGAAAGGGTTTCAAGAGGCAATTGTGTCTCTAATCATGTTAATGTGTGCATTAAAAAACCCTTGCATTGCTAATACCATGGTTTGCCATGTATTAGTTATACATAGCATAATACGAAATACTGGTACCAAACAAGGTATTAATAATACACACAGCTAATGCATGTATTATTTTTAATGCATCCTACCAAATGACCTCTAAAGATGTTGGGGCATACCTTGTCCCAGAAATGCAAAAGATCTGCATCACGCTGGTTGACAGCCTCTGATGATGCCCACAAGGAATTATCATCTACAAAAGTGTAGTTATCATTTGCCGGATTTGTACCCATAAACCTGAACAGAGACTCCATGCTCAGTTGTAGATCACCAAATTGCATGACATGGGAACCATAGGCAGAATTTCCATTAGCAGTTCTCCTTTTGACCTTCCAAAAATCAGCAGTAGAGATGTAAATACACAACAATTGAAATGGCATCATAATAATAAAGGATAGAGAGAAACTACATCATCAGATAGTTACTTGTGAAAGCTCTTTGCTCTTCTCTCTTTTAACAACAAGTGATACATTTGTATCAGCATTTTAAATTTCTTTATTTTGTTATTATTATTAATTTCTAAACTACCACATCAGCTAGATGACCTAATTCTCAAAGTCCAAAACCACTTACCAGGTGATACTGCTGCCTCAAATTTTCAGTCCGCAAATTGTGCATTTCACTGCTCAGAAATAGAGACACAAAATGATTTAACAACAAAGTATACGGCTAGCGTGATCACTTCTAAGCTGAATCATAATTCTTTAAAAATAAAATCCAGATCATAGTGTAAAATCCAAATTTAAAAAGGACAGGAAACGGAAACAGAAATCCACATATAAGAAGTCCCTCCTTGCATAGGCAAGTCATGACTCAGATGCATATAATGTTGTTTGCAATTGCACATTCTTCTACATGGAATATAATAATAATTAAACATCTAAGACTTGAGGAAATAATAAATCAAGAGACCTCAAGAATTTCAGGTAAACCCAAAATAAGGATAAGAACGAACTCCATAGTCATTCAACGATAAAACAAGTAAGACTCAAAACCATCCAGCTTAATAAAATGAAATGGCTACCAAAGTTCAGAAGCTGAAGGTACCTGTCCTCCATCCAGGAAACAGCATACAAATCACCCAGACAGGTCTCATATTCTGGAGGAGGACTAGGATGTTCTCCAGGACAATAGGTTCCCCAGCTGCTCTCTTCAGCATTTGAAGCTGTGGTAGCATAAATATTTAAACCTTTAGGAAGAAGGCCCTCAAATATACTTCCGGACTCACAAGCTTCAATGTACAGTACCTGGAAATAGTAAGCAAAAGAAGAAATAATTAAAAAAAACAACGGAAGATGAGAAAGTGACTTGACAAATATTTTTAAAAAACAATTGACCATAACAGCTCACCATGCTTTTATATGTCCCAGCAGCATGCTTCTTTTCCAATACATCAATCAGATCCTTAGCATAGAGATAAGGGTAGGTAGGCATCCCTAGTACACATGAAAGTATAGTATATATGTAAAAATAAAAGTGATATAATGTACTCAACCTATAATTCAATAATTAGGTTTATGAAAATATAATTGGCTGACAGCAAACATGCAGAACTAAAAAGGAGGATAACAAAGTATCTTATACTCCCTACATTTCAAGTTGTTTGTAGTAGCTTGACTTCTTCACACACAGTTTAATAATGAAGAAGAGACCTTTTCTTAATTATTCCATAACATTTTCGAGGCTATAAATCTTCGGAAACATGTGGTCTTAAACATGTCATAGCCTTCGAGTGGCTATAAAAGCTTCTCATTAAATAAATATTAAAACGTGTCATTCTTTTAGGAACTGGCTAATAAGAAAATAGAGCCCAAGTGGAATAAAGGGAATATCTGCTAAAATTCACTTCCAAGAGCATACCACTTTTTGATTGATCCACACAACATAGAGCTAAAGAAATAGGTGCTAGATTCAAAGTTTGATGACTGAAAAGTGAAAGTGGTTCATGAACAGATACTACCAAGAGACAAGATAGATAGATACTATGTTCAAGTCCTTTAATGGTTTTGTTCACCAGGGCTATCTATATTATAGAAATCAGACATTTAACAATTAGTATTAAAGAGGAAAGGTTAAGCTGTGATATTGGTACAACGAGTATGTAGTGTTTTTTCTGTTTTCATTTTTCTGAGAGTTTTTCGCGACTCTTTTTAGTTTGGGAGTGGGGAGAGGTCAGACTAGGGGACTATTACCATAATTTCTTGGTGAACCAATTGGCAGGCTGAACTCAAGAACAAACAGAATGCTCAAAGATATAAGCAGATTCAGCAGATAAGAGAACCAGATATATTATAAAATAACGATCAATTGCTTGCGTAACTAGAAACAGAACAAATAGATATCATCTAGTTTTCAAACAGTAGAAAGCAGTGAGACAATAGTCATTAATATTCAATAGACATGAAATTCTCGACTAGCAGACAAAAATGCAAGCCTTCAAAAATTTCATGACAAAATTAATATAAAAGCGCAAGATATAGAAAGCAAAGCAACAACTAAATAAGCTACTTACCAAGCACCCCAGGGCCACCATGATCACTATAGAATATGAAAATATGATCATCTGGACCACTATTCACCACCTTTCCACTACCTCCAGTAAGAGCAGTTTTGTCACCACGGAGAACAGCTAAAAAGTTGTTGACGTTAACATCATCTCCCGTGTAATCCTGCCTCGAGAGATAGCATATTAGACAGGAGTACAGTTTAGGTATATACAAAATGATGACGGAAACCACCTACCTTAGGAACTCCTTTGTAAACATCCTCACCAGCAGGACTATTAATGATAACTCCTGGTCTTGGGTTCTCTTCATTGTAAGCAATGTCATCATACATGAAGACAATAATGTTTTCATCCTTGAGACCACCTTTTCTCAACAGCTGATATGCATGGCATACATCAGCCTGTTACAAAAGTCAAGGTCGACAAGGCTTATCAGTAAATGTATTAGAAAAGAAAAATTATATAGACACTCCATAATAGTTACAGTTAGGAGCCAGTTTATTCCATTCTCTAGTCCTAAATCTAATCTATCTAAAAAGAAAGAAAGTGTTGTCTTAGCAAAACTTTTTGAAAACTGATTTGTTTTTAACTGGCTGGTTGTCTTAATGGGATGAGTTTTACAAGCTTGGAAAGCTACCACCAAGCTTATATTTGGTAAAACTGTAGTGCAAGAAAAAAGCTACAATTGTCAAATCCTCAAATGTACCACCAAAGGATGAGGACTTATAGCAACAAAAGGATCGCATGTAAAGCATCAAATTATCTAGTACACTAAGTGCTGACCAATGCTGGATCACTTAATTTCTTTAGTGGGCACGATGACAAAATTCACATTAAATTGGTCCTTCATATAAGCTGCTCGAGAACATGATAAATGGGAGAAGAACAAATCCAAGAAAGAATTAGAATAGCTCTGCCAGAGAGTGCCTGCAAGTTTCAAATGATGTTTTGCGAAAATCAACTATATAAAGTTATCTCTTCTGGTGGTCACCAGTAATGACATGTCTCATGCTCAAACTAGCTTAAAATTAAGCTAGCTTTTGGCCATAGATTTTGGGAGTACATTTGAAAATGTATCTGCAAATATCTATTTGGCCAAAAAATTTGATCAAAAGCTGATGTTCAAAAATTTTAAGTTTCCAAAAATTGACTCAGGCCAATTTTTGGGACTTCCACTCACAAAATTTCAAATTTTTTCCTATCAAAATGCATGTGCAAACACAACTTCAAATTCCAAAAATCACAACTTCAAAAACTCGTAGTTTCAAATTTCAACTTCATAATCTATCGCCAAACAGGAGCTAATAATGATGAAAGCCTCAGTTTATAACCTTTAATTCTAACAAGTACTAAAATACATATAACCAAAGTCCAGATTCTAACAAGTGCAGTATAACCCTTTACAGAATCATCCAAGTGCAGTGTTTTGTAGCTCACTAGCTCATTCAATCAAACAAATAGTACATTACAAGAGCAGCTCAATTTTCATTTCTCTCTTAAACATAACATCAACATAGATTTTTCCCTTCATATTTTCACCAAACACAGCAATCATCCATCAAACAATTATACAAGTGCAGTATTTCTAGCTCACTAGCTCATTCAACCAAACAAATAATACATTATGCAAGCAGTTCAATTTTCATTTGCCTCTTATACACAACATCAACATAGATTTACTGAAAATTTCCCTTCGTATTTTCACCAAACACAAAAATCATCTGTAAAACAATTATCCATGTGCAGTGTTTTCTAGCTCACTAGCTCATTCAACCAAACAAATAGTACATTATGCAAGCAGCTCAATCATTTATCTCTTGAACATAACATTAACATAATTTTACTGAAAATTTCCCTCCATATTTTCACCAAACACAGCAATCATCTATAAAACAATTATCCATGTGCAGTGTTTTCTAGCTCCCTAACTCATTCAACCAAACAAATAATACATTATGCAAGCAGCCTGATTTTCATTTATCTCTTAAACATAACATCAACATAGTTTTACTGAAAATCATCCTTCCTATTTTCACCAAAAACAGCAATCATCTACGTACCTACTATTTCAAACATTTTCTAGATATTATAAAAACAAAATGACGTAGATCGGAAGGAAAACACAAACTCACACTGATTAAAACAATTCGAAATCAAATAATAGGATTTTTAAAACGCAAAATAGAGGAAATAACCACCTGATGTCTATAATTCCAATAGTTATTTGATCCGGCGAGAAGGACGGCCCATCTGGTTCCAATAGAGTCATCAGCGTCGTCATCGAAGAATCTGGAAGTTTCCGACGGAAGTTTCAAAACATTACGTCCTTCGACGGCGGCAAAAATGGAGAGTCCGACGAAGATGAAAACTCCGGCGACGTGAATCTTCATTATCAAAATATGGAATAATATTAAAGTTTCTGCCATACAGATATTTATAAAAGGCATTATTACATAAAATATTCACTGTACTATTCCAGGAATATGACGTGTACGGCTGAGATTGAAAGTAGCTGACGTGCTATCTTACGCATTATGCTCATTTGCACTTTAAAGTCAAGGGAGTGGGACAATGGTCCCACAAATTTAGAATAGTCGAATTTCAATATAAAAGTTAAATATTAAATGAAAAATTAAATAATATTGATTTCCTATAAATCTTTGATATTTATATTAAATTTTAATCTGTTCAACTTTACATCATTATGATATGATTTTTTATACACTATTTGAACGATGATTACATTATTTCATTTGAATTGTATTTATAATTTTTTTAAACATTTTAATTATCATCTATTATTGTTTCAGGGTATTGATTTTTGCCATTTAAATGGTCTTTGTTTCCTAGTCACTGGTCTGAGCGCACCATTGGTACTTCAATAGGGTGTGTGAGCAGCAAGCAGCACATCTCTCCTTATTTTAGGAAAGCTAGTGGCTCTATTAATAGACCTGTTAAAGCCTCGAACGAAGTGAGCAATAAGCAATATATCTCCTCTTATTTTGAGAAAGTTGATGGCTCTATTAATAGACTTACTAAAGCCCGAATGAGGTGAAAAGCAAAAAGTCTTTCCCCTGCATCTAGTATGAATTCAAAAAAAGCAATATTCAGATAATAAACAATCATAAGACTGAATTACCGAGTCGAGATTCAAAATATGTAGGCATTTAGCGCCTTAAAATAATTATAATTATTGAATTGAAATAATTTTCCATCAATCTCGGATGGAGCCAAAGATTCACTATTTTTTGGCTTTGAGATATGATGGAATAAAGCAAAATGACTTTTTAAACTGTCTGTGCTTCTTTCAATTGTGAAGTAGCAGTTAGTCAATGCAACTTTCGACGCTCATTATGGGTTATTCGGAAACAGTCGCGCTATGTTTTTTAACATAGGGGTCAGATTGCGTACATCTGACCCCCTTTAATATTTTTACACATTAAATTTTATTTAAATAAAATTTCTAACTTTGTCAACGTGGCCACAGAATAATGGTCATCAACCTAACACGTTGGCTTGCAGAACTCTGCTCATTTAGGATAGAATTTTTGTGTTATTGTGGCCCCTTATTAATAATGGCAACTTGATTCACAAGAAAGTTCAAAGTTTGGACTAATGTATGGTACTTAAGTTTGTAGTATGTAATAAATAATGTTATGGTGATTGATTGAAGGGAAAAATGGTTGAATTTGTTACCAAACTTTAGGGAAAATGGTCCAAATATGTTATTCATCAATAATTGTGTTAAATTTATTATGAGATTGTGATGATTTTTTTATAAGACAAAAAAGCTCAAATTTACTATGGATCCTTGTAAAATAATTGGAATTTAGCTTGGACTTTGAAGAAAAGCCTCATATCTATCTTTTAAATTTAAATTAACCACCCTTTAAGCCTTGTATCGTCATTGTGGCAATATTGTTCTCTTGAACACTCAAAACCTCTAACGGTGATATATCATTAATATGTCTATTTTTCAAATTTAAATTAATCACCCTTTAAGCCTTGTATCATCTCAAATAAAACTCAACTTTCAAACTTAAATTTTCATATTTGTCGGAAAACTCGATTATCACAATCCTATCACTAATCCTTTACTGTACCCCAACTAATCTGGACTCGTCTCGCATAAGGTTTTCTAATGATAATGTATCGTTAATAAATCTTTTTTTCAAATTTAAATTAACCGCCTATTAAGCCTTGTATCATCTCAAATAAAATTCATCTTCCAAACTTAATTTTTATATTAGTTGGAAAACCTGATTACCATAATCCTATCATTAATCCTTTACTGGAGCCCAACTAATCCGAATTCGCCACGCATAGGGCTCATCAAGGAGAAGCTTTTCCTTACAAGAATTTTTCTATGCTCAGAACTCGAACTCAACACCTCTAATTAAGAAAGGAACAATCCTATCCACATTAACAGCAAAATTGAAGCTCAACAACCTCATAATGCTAAAGACTTTTTTTCAACATTTAGCTTCTAAATCACTCACAATTCTGACAATTAAGGGTGAGTTATAGTAGTTGAGGGGCAAAATGGTAAAATAAAGGCATGAAAGAGACTATTTGAATGACATAACAATGATTTTCAAAATATTTTTCAAAATATTTTTTTTAGAGTGGACACATCAACTAAAATAGTAGTGGTATTTTGTTTAAAGCATTATGGATAAGTGATTAAGTAAAACTGAAAAAATGCACAATTTTATAAAGTTCATGAACAAATTTTGGACCATTTTGCAAAGTTCAGAACTAATGAGTTATTTACTTGTGAAAAAAAAAAACCATGTAGTGAAGCTTTGCATTGCGCTCGGAGAATATCAGTGGGGGCGATCTCGTAATTTTCAGTCTTTCGCTGTGACTAAGGATAGTAGGTTCGTCTGAGCCTGAGCAAGTTACTTTTGATTTGAATTACATGAGCAAGTCTTTCGTAAACCTACTCTAATATAAGATATATCAGACTTTTTCCTAGATGGAAACCAAGACATTGCTTGAGTGTAAATAACCGAGCTGCATTTTAGGGAATAATGACATAATAGGGCCAATCTCATTATGCTAAAAGTACATTCAACTCAAACTATTAATAGATGATATTTGAATTATTTTTCACAATTTAATATGGCATTTAGATTTTTTTTCCTAATTAATTGAAAAATTTGTCTGAATTTGTGATTTAGGTCCATGATTTGATATTTTTTTCTTAAAAGAATAGTATTTATTAGGGCTTGATTTACTAAAGTGCCCTTTATGACTAAATTTACATTTTTCGGAATTCAATGTCGCATTGTAATATATTTTAAATTATCAATTTTCAAATTTATAGTATTTGTAAAAATAATTTTAAATATATACATTTTATTTAATAAAAAATAAAATTTTTATATCCCAGTTACAATCAAAATTAAAATTTTATGCCATGTCACACAAATTGAGACGAAGAAAATAATAGGAGTAGCTCTTTGAGTGACAAAGTTTTGTACCGAAAAGTGAAGATATACACTCGTACTAAATTCATTTAAGCTATTGAAGACTAAACAATAATCTTCTTAAGATTAATTTGTCTTAAATTAATTGAGAAAGTCTGTGTCGCGCTCAACCTATAAGTGAAAAGAATGGAACAAAATGCCATTTCCAAAATTATAAGTATTGAAAATCTAATCTTAAAATCTCGTAGATTCTCAAAAATTATGGTGTGAATAACTTTACATGAGTTTTGAATAATTAAATATGAATTGATATCATAGATATTCGACGATAAAAGAAGCGAAAAAAATAATTTTATTTTTCATAAACTCCCTGCAAAATCAAAATACTATAAATAATATTAGATTAGTGATCAACCATTCAAGTGAATATTTTAATAATCCTAATAAAATACTTTTAAACTCTTTTATTGGTCTTTCTAGTTTCTCTCTGTTCTATCCAGAAATACTGGGTCCTGAGGCATTTTGCACTTTTTTGCCTCTTCCATTTTCACACAGTCGTTTGATCTTCTGCCGATTTTCCCAATTTAGTTCTTGTTTCTTTTTCCACTGTAATAATTATTGTTCTCATGAACAAGCCAGAAGAAGGAAGAAGAAGAGAGAAATACAACAGGAATTTTGTTGAAATGTACAATTTTTTTTCAGAAATTGCTTGATTTCTATGTAAAGAATCTGTTTTGGGCTTCTGGGTTGGTAGAATTATTGTTTTCTAAGATGGGTTTCGCTTTGTTTTCCTTATTATTGATTATTGTTGTTGAAACTTGAAGTAATTTGACTGATTTCTTCAAAATTTGGAAGTTGAATGTATGGTTAAGTTTCCTATTTTTTGATTGAATTAATCAATGTTAGAGATTGGGTGAAACTTTTTGAGAAGTATTTGGAGCTAGAAATGAAGAGAGGAAAGGGTGAAGAGAAATTAATGGGACCTATGTTTCCAAGGCTTCATGTTAATGATACAGAAAAGGGAGGTCCAAGAGCACCTCCAAGGAACAAGATGGCCCTTTATGAGCAGCTTAGTATTCCTTCTCAGAGATTCAAACATGGGGTTTTGAATAATCCTAAAAATGCAAATTGTCAGGTATGCAAACTGAAAATTAGTATTCCTTTTTGTTGAGTGTAGATGAGTAACATGTGTGAGCTGATTCATTATATTGGACATTACCTTTGAATGTTATTGGTTATTGTTAGATTGGTAGATTTTGGTTTTAAACTTGTTGTTAGACCCATTTGAGATGAAAGAGTTGATCTTTTTCCTTTTTGACTTAGTGTGTGTGTGTTTTTCATAAAAGAAAAGAAGTTTTATAGGATAGGATGGTGTATTTCTCACTGCAATTGGGTTAAATTGCACTGAGTTGCCTGAAGAATTATAAAGGAATCAATTGTCTTAACTTTGTGATATTGTTCAAAATCTTCTAGATTGACCATTGTGCAAGCATTATTGATGATATGCACACCCTGCACTAGCCCCGTTCGTTGTGTTTTATTGGGAAAAGGTTGGGGTGGATTGACACCATTTTCATTGGCATGTTTTGCATAACAACTAGGAAGTTTAGTATTACCTTGAAATCCCTAAGTTCTTCGCCTTAATGTTCCAGCAGGATGTTATTAACGAATATATGTGTTTGGCCTTCTCTTAAAGGTCTCTTGATGCAAATATGGAGTTAGCTCATTCAATTAAGTAAATGATTTTTTCATTTCCTTGCTTTCTTTTTTCTCATGATTTCTTGGAAACTAAAGATAATGTTATCGTAGCAAATTGACTGTTACATCAAAATGTGTTCTTAATGTAAGCTGGTATTACCTTTAGTGTTTATGCAGTTTAGAGGTTTCATGATGTTACTGTTTTTACTCCGGATTTGGTTTGTATTTCTTGTGCATGGTGAGTGGTGATTATAAATCTTGTAGATGTTTGAATTTATGACCTGACTTATTTAAGGAACTAAATTGTGCAGGGAAATGGATATGAAAAGGATGGATTTTTCTCAGTACAACATCCTCCATCAAGACATCCTTCTGAAAAGCCACATTCCTGCAGTTCAAATTCTAAAACTCCATTGATGCCAGTTGAGTCTAACAAAAAAACAGGAGAGGATGACTTTAGAGTTCCTGTATTTGTTAAATCCAAGGTGAGCCAAGGAAAGGGAAAGTTTTATAGTACTCTGGATGGTAGAAAGCTCTCTGCCTCTACTGCAGTACTTTCGGGGCATTCTAGAAAAGGCTTGAATGAAGAGAACTCCAAACAGCTCGCTGTAAGCAGAGAGCTTTCGTGCAACTCTACATCAATTCCATCAATGGATAAGCTAGAGGATGTTCGGAAGAAAGCTGATGTAGGATTGCAATATCAACCGAGAGATGACCCTGATAATACTTTTGGCATATTTTGTAAGAATGATCTCCTACGACCAGAATGCAGAGTTGATTCTCAAGTTGATGGCATCATGCTATCTGAACCAGTTAGGGTTGTTGATAATGGTGATTCTTCTCCTCTTGTGAAGGATGTTGCATCAAAAGAGCAGATAATTCCTAATAATAATCATAGTAATCATATGGAATCAAAGGAAGACAAGTCATCTGAATCATTACAAACAAAAATTGTGGACCAGGGTGACGACTTATCGGAGACTTCCATGGTGGAATCTATATCTGGAATGTATATATCTCCTGATGATGTTGTTGGGATTATAGGTCAAAAGCATTTCTGGAATGTCAGAAGAGCTATTGCCAAGTAAGTTCAACTGTTTTGTACTGGCTTGGTGAATGATAAATATTTGAGCTGGACATATGAATTTTCTCATCATATGTGAAACATGAGTCTGCCGTCTTTTTGGTAATTGGGTGGGGGGACTTGTATACTGGCTTTTGTTTTAAACTTGATTTCCACTTAACTGATGATGTACTTCCAAGTGATCGTCATTTATAGAGAAAGTGACCAGTTGACCTCTATGTGAGTACGTCCTCATGGTATTTTACATAAAAAATGAGGTATGTTCTCCTGGAATATTTTTGTATGCTGTAACATCATTATCTGTTCTGCGAATGTATGACATGTTCTCTTGAATATCTGCTTACTTTATTAATTATGTCACAACTTATTCAGAATGATTGCCCACTTATGGGATTTCACTGGTTATGTCGTCGTTGTTATTAGAATGATTCTGAAGGATATTTGTCATTTGTTAGACGTATGTTCCTACTTAAATTTTACATTTGAACTGCAATATGTTTTATAAGAACGACCTTGTCAGATAATACATCTTGTTAGTTTTCCATGCCATGGTCTAGATTTTCCATTGGGTGAAGTTTGAGTCGTATGTTTAGTTATTTAGATGGTTTCGAGTGATGTAAGCTTTGCTATTTTAGTTGGTGGAGGTATGTGCACAGTAAGAAACTTCCCCCGTAAATAGCTCTATTGTTTTAACTTTTATAGTTTTCTAATACTTCATCATTTGTTTTCTAATGCTAATGGTCTTTGTTAAGTTAGAGCTTTTTCTCACCTTGTATTAGGATATATATTGGTTTTCGTTTTTCGCCGCTGGGTCTTCAACAATTTAGATTGAGTAGTTGGTGCAATTGTGTGGAATGTGAAAGTCTCAATTGGTTTAGACACCTTTGAATGTGATAATGACCCTTTTTGAATGCTATCTCCTTTTGTTCATTTTAAATGACCTTTTAGCCCAAAAGAATTGATCCAAATTGGTGTCTTTTCGAGCAATCAAGAAGACATTAATTTTTATTTTCAAACTATCTTGCTGTAATGAATGATCTATTGGTTTCTTGAATATGGAAAATCAAAATTAATGACTGCTTGGTTTCTTAAATTGACAACTACCTTGCTTCTTGGCTAAATACAAATTAAATGGACTGGAGGTAGTATTTCATCAGGTCTTTTTTCATTTTTGCTCGCCTGGACTGGTGATCCTCTCCATCTTGACAACAACAACAACATTACCCCAATGCCAAAAAGGCTCCCGCCCATTGCGGGGTACGGGGGGGTCGGATGTACGCAGCCTGACCTCTATGTTTAAAAACATAGCGCGACTGTTTCCGGATGACCCATGATGAGCGTCGAAAGTTGCATTGACTAACTGCTAC
>JAOTQR010000011.1:20556142-20599698 GCA_025774065.1 Solanum ossicruentum | reverse complement strand
CTAACTGCTACTTCACAAATGAAAAAAGCGCAGATAGTTTAAAGAGCCATTTTGCTTTATTCCATCATACTCCAAGGTCAAAAAATAGTCAATCTTTGGCTCCATCCGAGATTGATGGAAATACCTCTTAATACTTATAATTTGCTTGAAAAGATCAATCACAAGAGAAATTGAAAGGGAAAAAGATTATTTGTCTCAATAAGAAGAGTTATTTCCCTTATTTACATCTCCTTATATATGTTAATTTTATCGTATTTATATACTATCATATATTTTTTAATTATTAATCGTTCTTTCTGGATTTTTTTCTTTTCCTTTCCTTTTTCCCATATTTAATTTATTTTACTTATGGATTTTTGAAACGAGGATTCCTAAGAAACAGTCTCTCTACCTCTATGAAGTAGTGGTAAGGTCTACATACATTCTACCCTTCAAACCTCAGATGTAAAATTCCACTGAATATGTTGTCATTGTGTTGTCAAGAGAAATTGAAATTTACTAAGAAAGCTCTTTTTTCTTGCTTTGTATTGTTTTACTACATCCAAGGGCCTTCCAAAAACATGTCTTCACAAGATATGAGTGGTTACACACCATCCTCTCCGAACTTTAATAAGATTACACTCGATATATTATTGTTATCACCCAAGTGAGTCTAATCTAGTCCAAGTGGGTGTAACTCAAAAGAAAGATTACAATGTCCCACTCATATGCCCCCAAAAGGAGCAATTGGTGAAAAATTCTGCCTCTACTTTTGATTTCTGCCAAAATCTTGGACTACTTTAAAACTCAAAAGACCATCCAGCCAAACACAGTATCATTTATGTGCTTAGCAATTCTCACTATTTCAATTTATTACAAAATATTTTATAAAAGATGTCTAATTTCACTTCCAGAAATTAGGACTCCAACCTTCAACAAAATAAGTTCCTAGGACTGTTTTAAAAGGCACAATGGTAAGCATCAAAGCTTCAAAGACAACAACAGAACCACTGCATAGGGCAAATGATCAAAACAGAGTTATTCAGAGTGTCTAGTGCATAATTTCTGTATCAGCAGCCTGAGTTCTCATGAATATTGTTATCCCCATCCAACAATTGAGTTTGCGGCTGCTCCTCAGATTTAATCTTTTCAATGTCTTTCGAGCGCAAAAAGCTTGGCTGATTGGTTGATGAAAGAAGACGTGCCCACATCCTGTCAGTTATAACCACCTTATTTTGTTTCTCGATAATACGCTGCAACCAAAAATGTTGTTAAAAACATATAAGATTGTGCACCCATGGTGATAAGAATTCAATGGCTATAACCTTTATAGCAAATAAGCTTGACATAGATAGTGATGGAAGGAGGTGGTAAAATAGAATACGCTTGGACTTGTGAACTGTGGTATAAACCATCGCAATGACAGCTTTGGTATTCAGATGTGATGACAATAGGCTACTATTTATATCGATTATGCCAAGTGAAATTAGAAAATTCAAGATGCATTTTCTCCTTGAATTCGAAAAAAGAGTAAAGCAACCTCTAACCTTCTGATAAAAGGACATGCACCTACGCAGACGCTTAGGAATTCAATAACAGCAATATACATGTGGAGATGCTCTCATTTAACATCATAGAATGTACCGTTTATAAAAATTAGAATAATATTATCCAATGACTGGGTTCACATGTTGAAAGTCTCTCCTGGAATGAGGAAAGCTTGAGAAGAAGTAAGCGACGAGTCCAGATGCATATGACTGGAGAACTGATCATGAACTAGGAAGATTGAAAGAATTTAAGAAATAGTTGCACCCTTGACCTAAAATGAGAGTTCCCACTTGAACCAGAACCTGAAAAAGAAAAGCTCATAAAAGCCAGCACGATATTCTAAAAGGCACTTGTAACTAATGAGGTGTGCCTTCGCATGTGCAGATGTGCTTGGAGAAGAGCTGATACCTAACTGTCTCGAGGCAGTCAAATGATATGAAAAACCGGTGACATTTTTGTCTTTTACCCAGTCTCATGTGTCTTCTACCTGGGTACTTTTTTCTCGTGCAAAAAGAGGATCTTTGAATGAATAAGTCAATACGGGATGTGTATTAGTAACTAATACCGTATGTGCATGCAAAAGCTCTGGAGTTTGGGCAAAGTAATTGTTATCACAAACAGCCAGGGCCCAAGTTTGGACTTTGAGAGGTACAAGTACAGAAATTCTCGAGATCGTCTCCATTGAAAAGACAAGTCGATGCAGAATTATTGAAAGGAATATAAGTCAATGCAGAACTACTCACATTGAATGGAATGTAAGTCTGGCGACCATTGACAAGTCCTGAGGTGAAACCTGTGTAGCCTGCCATTGCTCCATGAACACAACTTTGAGCAAGAAGAGTGCAATATACATTATCGGAGGCATTACTTGGAATAGCACGAATCATGTAAGTCGGATCTGAAAAAGAAAATCAATTAGCTTGACATATTTCACAACAATCCACTAATGAGATGATTAAAATTTCTTACCTATATATTTAAGAGTAACGGGCATCTTGGATTTTTTAGCAAAATGACCCTACAAGAAAACGAAGTGGTGAGTATAACGGACTGCAAGACAAAATAGATCCTCTCTAACTCAACTCAACCATGACTTTTCCATGAACTCTAAGAAAATAGTACACACCATGTTTAACAGTTCTCGCCAAAGGTAATGTCTTAATATTGACATTTAGAAATGTAAGACTTATTTCCACAGCCGGATGGAGCCAAAGATTTACTATTTTTTGGCTTTGGTGTATGATGGAATAAAGCAAAATCTTTTTAAACTGTCTGCGCTTCTTTCAATTGTGAAGTAGCAGTTAGTCAATGCAACTTTCGACGCTCATCATGGGTCATCCGGAAACAGTCAATCTATGTTTTAAACATAGGGGTCAGGCTGCATATATCCGACCCCCCCTACCGCGCAATGGGCGGGAGCCTTTGAGGCAATGGGGTAATGTTGTTGTAGAAATGTAAGACTTCTGCAGGTTGCTCATTGAGCTGCTTTGAACCCAGATGTTGGAAATTCTTTCATCGTTGTAATTAGTTATACCATAAAGAAGAATGTTCAACAAATATTTGTAGTTCCAGCCACTTTACATCAGTTACACCGACACAACTCAGTTTTGATGGACAAGTAGATAAAAGCAACACAATCAAGAACAGATATCTATAAACAAATACATTTAAATATATAACAGAGTAACTATATCAACATAGTACTATAATGCGTTAGCTATTTTCTTACCATAACAATGTCTTCATTGGCAGCATATGACCATTAGTGATATTGAGGTTATTATTTGGTACGAGTAATAATGTGGTACAAGTTCTTTATCTTTCTTATTTAAATTAAATCCTTCTTAGGTGAATACTTCCCATCTTTCTAGTTTCTAGAAATAGGATAGAAGTTGAATGTCGTAATCCATTAATTGGATTTAGTTCAACACTAATCTGCACGCAGAAGTGGAGACAAAACACACTTACAGACAGACAAACAAACAGATATTTCTGGGTTTAACAAGATTTTTAAGGGAGAATTCCATGAGTTATAACTATTACCCTGATTTTCTGGGAAATCCACAAACCAACATCTTGGAGAAGTTTGTTCCCTGAAGCATCTTGTTCATTTTTCGCATGCGCATTCTCTTCTGCAAGTAGTTCTTGCCCTGCTCCTTCGGCTATCACAATAACCATGTGCCCATTTTCTTTGAGTCGTTTTTCAATGTATTCAAAGAGTCCACCATCTCCTTCAAGATAGAAGGGTGACTCTGGAATTAAACAGAGATCAACATCTCTGCTTGCCAAAGTGGCATACATTGCGATAAATCCTGCAACAAAATTTCCAGATATTTGAACTAAGCCAGGCAAATTTTTAAAAAGATTAGCAGTGGAAAAATGATTTTACAGGGCATCGTTACTGAGGTCACTGCAAATATTATAAGCTATTCTCCATGTCAAAAGGATTGTCCTACAGCTTAGATAAGCAGACCTTATTATTTATTACAATTATCTAGTTTGCACCTACTAACTCAGAAGTGATGATATTTTAAGAGCAAAATTAACCAACACTGTGCAAGAGATGTTATGCAGCAGAGAAGGAAAACAAATGCTCTCCATAAGCTTGTCATAACTAGCCTATTCGCTATGGGGAATAAGATTTCAAGGCCAATGTGCACAATACCACTATAGCGCCCCATTAGCTTCACCACTCCAATACCATTCTCAGCACTTTCAGCTTCAACATGAGCTGCATTTATGGCACGTTGAGCCTCCTCTACAGCAGTATCAAAACCAAATGACTTGTCGATAACCTGAAAACAGAAAAAGTTTTATTTTAACAGAACAGCAGGGGTAAATGAAGAGCTCAATTTGGCTCAATCAGATAGGAGATGGTACAATCAAAACTGAGGCTTTGGAGGAATCATAACGAGTAATGTGCTGCGGAATACATTTATGTTTCTCATTTGCAGGAAACATCAAATCGGATTACCGGAGATTATTAAACTGCTTATTAAATAGAAAGAGAAAAGGAAAAAAATCAATTGGTATTGAAGAGAAGAGAATTACAGGAATATCATTATCAATTGTCTTTGGGATCCCAGCGACAATTACTTTGAGACCACGCCGCCTAATTTCCTGCAAAATGGCAGCAGGGTTGCTTTAATAAGCTTGCCAGAAGATAACTACTCTTTCACCAACTGAAGTATTGAAAATACCCAAAGCAAGGACAATATCATCAGTAAAAATCAGATACAAGACGTAAAGCATATAAAAATGGCTGCTTCTGGCAAAAAATGATCAAAAAGCACCTTGCAACCTGATCTTTGAAAATCATACCGAACCACATGAAAATTTCAAGAGAATAGCAAACCCCTGGAAACTATTAGGTCAATATGCAAAAGGCCATCAAAGTCTGCTAAATCCAATTATATAGGCACATATCTACTATCCACAAACTTTATGGATGCAAGCAAAAGGAGTATCAAGATGATGTCAACGTATAATACAGACTGTCATAGATAACATAATTTAAGAGACTGTTAAATGATTATATCACCTCAACAACCTAATAAAAGAATTGGTTTCAAAACTTCAGAGCAGAGTGCTAAAAAGCTCAGCAAGACAATAAAAATCAATGAGCACCTAGTTGCCCTCAAAATGAACATATTTGAGCTGGCATCTTTGAAATCTTGAAACTGGGATTTCCAGGAAATAACATACCTCATATATTACAGCAGCTCCTTTCTGAGTTCCATCACCACCGATTATATAAACCTGGACCAGTAAAAACATAAGTAATAGCCGGTGGAGATTTATTGAGTGACAACACCACACTCTTAAGATGTTTTGCAATGAGATAGAAGGTTTGAGTCAGAGGACACTGACTTCTGGAGATTAACAGCAATTTCACCCTAAATATCATATTGTTTGTGACAAAGCTAAAATTCTATCCATAAAGCCCTTTTCTCTGTTTAGCTTCTTTTCCAGATAAGAATTTTGCATGAATATACATGCATGCTCACACAAGCTCAACTTTCTTTGCCCCTAAAGAAGATTTCAGGACCAGTATAGTTCCCTCTTCATTAATAAGCAGCTTTTGCAGAAGGTTGAGAAAATCATAGTTTGAACAATGAGGGATGAAAGTGGAAATGTATTCTACCATTTCCCACACCTATTTATGGGCAACTTATCTCAAACAAAAAATAAAATAAAATAAACCTCATTTATGGACAATCTCGCAGTACCTGATTAATTCCACGGTCCTGTATGCTGTCAACAATCTTTGTGGTATCATGGCCTCCCCGTGATGTTCCAAGAATTGTACCACCACGTTTATGAATATCATTAACCATCTTTGGTGTCAAATTGATGATATTCTTTGAATAGAATCCCCTATAGCCTCCCTTTTGAAAAAGAATTACAGTATCAGCTGCCAATGAAGTGCAATATAAAACTTTGCCAAGAGGAAGATGTGAAAACAGAATAAAAGAGTAAACACACACGAGGCCATGTCAATCTCCAATTGTCAAACATTTATATTTAATCGCCAAAAATGGTTCAAAAACAAAACAGCAAAAATCTGTGTTACTATCTAAACTTGCCACACATAGCAAACTAGTGTCCTTGTACCAGATGCTAATTTGCGGTTGAGTTAGACCCAAGGTCTAAGCAATTTGAGTTAAGCCTTAAGTTTCTCTAAGCATTGTCTATGAATCAATAAGATTCAAGATTTTTTTAATCAAAATTATCACTAGAGACCTCCGTCTCAGCCCCACCTCCCTATAGGTATTCTATTCAGAATTGAAGCAAACTGGTGCTATAGAAACTTAACAAAGATTACAACTTTAGAATGCAAACTTCAGAATTGGCCTCTGGCTACTCTGGATTCTATGGTTAGTGGATTGAACATGAATACAGAAGTCATTATATCTCAATGTTTTGATACAGTCACCATAATTCACCCTTCGTTCTTTTTCAGTAAGGGAATCCATGAATTGCTTTGTGTACCATCGAAGTATTCAGCTAATAGTATGAGAAACAAATTGCACTAATATTTTGACTAAGGAAATGCTCAAGTTCTTTGAGCACGTGATGCAGATCATCTAGGGGGACTCTGCAACATGATCTAGTTCTACAAAGTCTTTTACCAGCTGAATTTAATAACTGATCTAACGCCAAAAATGTTTGTAGAAAAAAAAAAAAGATATTTGGGCAGCCAGCTTTAACAACTGTGATAAGTAATGAAATAACATAGGCACATGACTGTACAGAAGCCATTGTTCATCAACAAGTACGGACAAATAGCAACTGTGCATTCATCAAGCACTTCCCATATGAGACAGAATACCTAAACAAGCATGAAGTTGAAGTTCAAACAACTTACATCAATACCAAAGACTTTGCTGACCCCATACATATAATCAAGGCTATGTACAATCTCTCTGATCACTGTGTTTAGCCCTGGGCACAAACCACCACAAGTTACAATACAAGCACGAACATCATCCGAACTGAAATACACCTGAGCAACACGGAAGCACGCTTCTAAGTCAAAATCTTTTAGGTTCATACTTTTACTGATTGATGAAATAAAAGGAGGAGATTTGCCCTCCCCAGAGGAAAGTACATGGTACATACCTTCTGACGGGGACCAGCACGCCGGAAATGCACCCCTCTGGGACTATCCTTGTGAACAACAACCTGGAAAGAGACTTAAACATTACTTCAATGAGGAGGAGGAGGAATACAAGTTTCTCTGGTACCTAGATGGAAGGACAAGCTAGCATAGGAATATAAAGATTAAGAAGGGGCACATTCCATAATAAGGAAATACATTTTCACGCTTCTTCACTGCGATATCATCTTGGAAACTACTGAAAAGATTAAACCAATGAAAAGAGTGCAAAGTACTTCTTTTAGGTTGGTCTATCTACAAGGGGAGATCATGTGAAAAATGTAACATATTCTTTCGTTTCTTTGGGCCATTGGCTATCTGCCAGAGGTTTCGCATCTAATACCATTTCTTTTAGAGGTGCTGACCTGCAGCGAGGCAGAGACGACTAAGTAACATGTGGAATATGGCGATAACAGTAGCATGTCATAGAAGGAGATAACAGGTGGAGCCAACGACCCACTAAGACTAACCTATCTACAACTACATCCCCGAGCGGCAGTCAAACGGGAACATGAATGCGAGATGCCAGCTGAATGATCGGCTGTAAATTCCGAAGAGTCAGAGCATGTACTTATTTTAATAAGGTAAGATTTAAATAATAAAGGTACCAAGATGGTACAGATTTCAAGAGATCAGCATCTATCACTAACATGGAAACTACAAATCTCCTATCTTTTCTAGGAATTCCATCTGCTGCTCTCTATTTACCATAATACTCCTTTTACACACAGAATACAGATTTAATAGACACCTATCTTAATCATATCAGCATGCCTTTCATCTATATAATGGAGTAAATTCTCAAATTTTTTAAATATACCTTTGTTTTATTTATTCTTTAAGCTTCCATTTCAATGCTTAGACTCAATTTCCTCATATGTTATGCAGAACCACTAGATATGTCAAATTCACCAAAATATGGATCTTGATTTTTCCAAAACCTAGATTGAAGTGTAATGTTCCTCTACTCTAGCTTTCAAGTTATTCCTATTAGTACATTCTTTGAATCACCTGCACTCCTAGCAAATAAAGAATCCTAAGCCCAAAATTTTCAAGACTCTTATGTAATCAAATGTAATTTGTCATAGTAATTCATCAAACATTGGAATGCAGATAGGTATAACACTTTCTTCTTTGCAGAGACTTTTAGACCCATGAAACAAGTTAAAAAGGAGGACTCACCTTTTGTGGGACAGTATCATCCATGTCAACAAAGTACTGCCTGAAACCACAATGAAAGGTCATAACTTGTTATCGATGAAGTGCACAAATGATTAACTGTAAAATAACTGCTGCAGCAGCTTGAAGCATAACAGAAGAAATTTTGGTGATTGACTCACTTCACAACTGAATATGCAGGATTGGACCGCAACGGATTGTCATAAGTCTGCCGTCAAGCAACAAGATGTAAAAGAAGTTCAATTAGTAAATATCAGCATCCAGCACAACAGACATAAAGGTTGGCATTATGGAATAGATAAATACCAAAAAAGCCAAAACTGAACCATCTATTTGAAACACTTAAAAAAAAAAGGGTAGAGCATGAGAAATTAGGAACAGAAAGGTCGCATGCCACCATCCAAGATATTTAAAGTGATGACAAAATGGCTCCTTTCCAACAACAACATACAGATCGAATGAGCTTCTCCAACCATGTGATTGAATTGAGAATAGGAAACAAAACAAAGGAGAGAGATGGAAAGGATATGATTCTTTAAGGATTATTTTGTGAACGGAAGGGCGTATGAATACTTGTCAGTCCAACAAAACCTGAACTTAACACTTGTGTTCAAAACGAAAATGCAATCATCATGAAAGTGTTTCGTAAATGAATTAAAGTTCACACATATAACAGTTCTCCACTAACAACTGCTTATAACACAACAAAAGCTAATGAATATTCACACTTGATGCCTCTTTTTTTTTTTTGAGACAGGCTTGATGCCTCTTGTTACAGACACAAAACAAAAGATTAGATAGCATCTAGCAGCTGTGCTGAACGCCAAATTGTAGGCACCATACCCCAAAAGCATCTTTTGCATAAATGCCAGTTCATACAACTAATCATCCTCCAACAAGTCAGGATGTCCCCTCATCGAGAAAGCTATGAACTCCTTCCTTTTGCAGACTACTTAAAACCTCAAAGCACAAAACTATGTTCAATTTTCATAAACTTATGTTGCCTTTTATCCTTTTCATATTTATATTGTCCCACAGCAATTGAGTAGAAAATCTCCCCAATTATCACTTCTTCAAGAACTTCAAATAGTAAAAATTAGTAGAAACTAAGTATGACATATCATGTGTATGTTATATATCACATACTTCTGCAACCAGCTCTCCCAGTGCATGATGCATGAAGTTATGAATATTTTTCACAAATTAACTCTCAATATTAGTATTACCACAACATGAACATATTCTTAGCTGTTATTCGAAATGGGAAAGAAAATGACACACTGTACATTTAACAAGAAATCCATTTTTCCAGCTTCACATGATAACAGCCTATCAACGAAGTAGGTTGAGAATCATATAAGATCTCATATTCAAACCTCAAAAAAGACAAAAGCATGAAGTGATTTTTTTCCATCTGTACTAGCATTGGTGGAAAGCTAGGAAGGAGTTAGCTGGTACTTGTTTCTTGTGGCAGGTATCGCGTGTAATTAGTGGAAAACATCAAAAAGATAACTTACTCTCCTCCACTTAAACACTATACTCCTTTCAACAGCAAACTCATGATATGTGCTTACCACACATCCAGATGCATATCCCCATGAGCTTTTTTTCACATTTCTTTCAACATTTTTAGGATCAATTGAAGTAAAAATAGCACATAATGCAATAACTAAACAAATCCACTCAATTCACATTACCAAAATGAGAAAATCAAACAGCCACAGATTCCTAGATACAACAAACATCTAAAACACATAAGTAGCAGAAAAAAGAAGAGGTACAAGAACCATACAGGAAGATCAGGGATGTAATCAGTCAAATGAGGAACATCTTCAAGAACATAACCATAATCCCCTTTCACCACCTTCATCTGATAATTATTCTCAGTACCCATCTTCACCAAATACACAAAAGATCAATCTTTTTCAATGAATATTCAAAAGGGGTATCTTAAAATACAAACAAATACATATATATGTTGGATTTGAGTCAACACAAGAATAGGGAGATTTGTGTTTTTTGGTTCTTTGTGAGGGAAGAAACTGGAATATTGTAGTAGTAAGAAAAACAAACAAGCGTGGCAGTACAACACGTGAATAGGAGATTGTTCTTTCACACGAATCAAAGGAGCAGAAGAAAAAAGACCGAATTTTAAAAGGGGAAAGTGAAAAAAGTTGAATTTTTTTTCCAGTGTGTGAAAACAGACGGCGGGTGGCATTTATCATATCATTTCAATTTATTATTATTTTTTATTAAAAAATATTAAAAATATCCCTAAACTTGATATGAATTATAAATTTCATTTCCGAGCTATTGATAGCGTACAATCTTCTACTTGACTATCAAAATTTAAATACACTTCTGATTTTGTAATCAGAGTGAAATACACCTTAAACTTTTACCAAGTTATGGAGTATTTTTAGTACTTGTAATACTTCACGAATATATTTTAATTTTGTTTGTCAAGTAAAGAATTTTTTTAAGTCTGTTAATAATTTGAAAACGAAACTAATAATTTGCGTCAAATTCAAGAATATTTTTAATATTTTTTTCTTTTTTATATGTAGAAAATAATTATACATTTAATTACTAAAAAATAACATATGCAACTTAGGCGTGTTTGCTGTGTTTCATTGTAAAATTCGAAAAGAAAAAGTTCGCATTTTAAAAGTGAAAAAAAAAGTATTTAAAAATTAGAGTCATGTTTGGCCATAAACATAAATTGAAGTTGTTTACAAGTAATTTAGAGTTTTTTAAAAGGTGAAAACATTTTTTTTTGTTATTTTTTTAATTTTTGAAAATCTTGAATTTAACTTCAAGCTAAATTATGATATTTTATGATCAAACGTGTTTTTAAGTTTAACTTTATAAAATAAAATTAAAAAAAAATTATGATTTTTAACCAAAAAAAATTACGATTAAATAACTTCATTCACTTGTCACTATTTTACTCATCGAGATCAAAACTATATGAATTTTGACAAACATTTTAAGATATAATTTTTTATCATATCAATATGAAAAGGAATGCAACTTATAGTATTTTTCGTATAGTTTTCAACAATCGAAATTTTAGATTTGAAACATTAAACTTAGCTACTTTATTTTAACTTAAAGTTTAGTCAAGTTGATCTCGAAAAGCAAAATACAAGTAAAAGTAATAGATGGAGTAGATTATAATGTAATGATACTTTTTTTTATGTTGAATGCATGATTACACATAATAAAACACATTTTGGGAGATGATCTAATGATTTTGGATTTGGAACTTTCTTGTTGAAGGTTTCAAGTTTAAAATTCTTTACCCTCGAAAGCAAGAATTTTACCTTGTAAATTGAGCTCGTCAAACAAAGCTTACCTAATATAGGTTACCTTACCAAAGAATAGTAGTGACAAATTTCTCTTCTTATGTTCATGCACAAGGTTGTCAACTTCTTCAATTTATTGGTTGGTGAGCGTGCTTTTTGTTCTTTGAAGTGTGTCTCACTTGTAAGATTCACGCAATTTTTTAGTTAGTGTGTTGGCTTTATTATGTATTTTATATTTGCTAAGTGCGTTTTATATTTGAAATATTTTCCTTCGCTTTTCTTTGATTATTTCTTACTCTCATTTCTTGACATCTTTTGATTTATATTCAAATTTGATATAAAAAATGAACGCATTAATCACTAACAAGATAAATCATCAATTGTTATCGTTAATCTTTTTTCTATATTTTTTGAAAAGATAGAGTCCATGAATTATGACGTAAACGTTATAAAACAAAATAAAATCACGTTATTAAAAAATAAATGATCTAGATAGATAAATAAAAAGTACGACAACATGAAAAAGATTAAATAATGTGAGATGTATAGAGATAAAAAAATTCAAAAGAAAAATGCGACAAATTATATGTAAAATAACAATATAATCCTATTCAACTTTTTATTACTATTTATTGATAAAGATTCCGTTACTAATTAGAATCCACAATAAATTAGGATTATCCTTAACGACAGCAAGGTTTCTTGATTCAAATAAGGAAGAAGTAGAAGTCTATCAAATAAGAAAGATTTAAGAGACTTTTCACAGTCAGAACACCTTATTTGTTATCACTTCTTTCCCTATATTTTACAAGTCAATATTATAAATATAAATAAATAATAATTTAAAAGAAAATTAGTGAAAAGTCAATTTTATCAAAAGCACAGAAGGACAAAAAGTTCAATCAATATTTCTAATGATCTTCACACTTTTAATATAGTATAAATATAGATAGATATAAATATAAATTATAATGAGTACGATATTTAAATAGATTATATTATTCATTATCATTTTATAATATTATTTTAATTAAAAAACCATATAAAAAAATAGAGAGACAGACACAGCTAATATTTTTTTTAAAAAAATAGATAAATGAAAAAAGATGTTTATTAAATGATAACTGATATAGCACACGAAGAAAATATTAATGAAACGATGTGATCGTGCGACATTGATCGTTAAGTTCAATGAGACTTTTCGTATTATCTAATATTAGATTCAAACGTCATAATACGATAAAATTTAATTAACAATTAAAATAAACCTTATATTTAAATTAAGGATACAATACAATCCAATAGAACTGTCTGGACAAGATATAAAATTTTAAATAAAAAATTGATACTTCCATCAATAAAGCTAAAGTTTAACTATTCAACCAATTAAACTAAAATTCAAAAAGATGAAAATTTATATAACTAACTAACTGAATCATCGAGATTTTAAATAAATATTAAATCCTGGTGATAAAATTTAAAATTTAAATTATCGATCAACTTAACCATTAAGATTTCCAAAAAATAAAAAGAACTTGATTGACTAATTTGACTGCTAATTGCTAAACCCAGCGGCTGCCTCTTCGCCTAAACCATCGGCAAAGATCCCCCAATATCCGCTTTGTTCACTGGATCTACTTTTCTCTCTCTAATTCAAGTTCAAATTTGGGGCTTCAATCTTCATACTGAATTGAACATTTTTCACTTTTTTCTTTCCATTTTTTCTGGTTCAGCATTTCATTTGGTTCAGTGATCTGTAAGTTTAGCTCTAATTTGAATTCTGGTAACTGAATTGGTCCTTTTTTTGTTGTGGGGTTTGTTCTTTTTTTAGTTTTTGTTCATATATAGTTGAAAGATCTTCCCTTGTTGCTGGGTTTGGAGTTTTGTTGGTTGAATGATCTGTGAAGTTTAGTAGCAACTTTTATTGCTAATCTGAATTCTATGTGACTAGACTGGTATTTTCTGCTATGGGGTTTTTCTTTTTCGAGTTTTATACATTCAAAGTTGATGAATTCTCCATTGTCAATGATCTGTGAGGATTGGAAGGTTTTGTGCTAATCTGAATTCTGGTCCTTTTTACTGTGTTGGGTTTTGTCCTTTTGGATACAGAGTTGAAAAGTTCTCCCCTTTTTCATTAGATTGTTCTGGTTCTGCATTGAAAAGTTCTGAATTTTGGTAACCCGAGTGGTAGCCTTTTTGGTTTGGGTTTTCCTTTTCTTGTCAGTGTGATGGTGAGTTCAGAGAGCTTAAGTGGGTCTGCTGCACCATCACCAAAGCAATATGGCGTGACAAAGCCATTATCTCTTGCTGGACCCACTGAGGCAGATCTTCAAAGAAATGCAGAACTAGAAAAGGTAGTTCAATTTTGTTCTAGTGTTGTTTGAGTTGATTTCAATTGATCATGAATTGATATTGATTTTTGAATTTTATGGTGATGGGTTAGTTTTTGAGGGAATCAGAATTGTACGAGAGCGAGGAAGAGACGGCAAGGAGAGAAGAAGTACTGCAGCGACTTGATGAGGTAATTGAACCTCATTTATTACTTCAACAATTTGGTATTAGCTCCTTGCAATAATCACTTTTTCTATTGTCCTACCATTTGTATATTGAACTCATCTCATATTTCTGAAATGTCCAACTAATAGCGTTGGATTCTCATAATGCGACCATTCATGGAAGTGTAGAGAAAGAAGTTGTAATGAGCAGTCACTAACTCACTATTCTGTTGTAGATTGTAAAACAATGGGTGAAACAATTGACTCGCCAGAGAGGCTACACAGATCAAATGGTTGAGGATGCAAATGCTATCATAGTCACCTTTGGCTCTTATCGTTTAGGGGTAAGTAAAAGTTTCAGCATTTATCGAATTTACTTGTAATTAGTTCTTCCCGAAGCAGCTTAATAGAATCCCTTTCTCTAGATTTTAATTATGATTCAATCTTCACCTGTAAATTAACATGCCTTCTACTCGTTTTATGTTCCTAGATTTCTTCTGATTTTAGGTCGTAAATGCTATGCATTATATGGACCATTTTATGTAAATTTCAATGCTTAACCAGACTAATATGTACTTCCACCTCTTGCTTTATCTCTCAAAAATTTATCTGGGATAACTTAGTAAAATCTTGGATGGTACCTTTAGAAACTGAGTGACAACCCTGGTCTAGGACTTCCAATTTATTCCAATTTTGCAATTAGTCCCTGTGCGATCTCATGCTGCTCTCCTTTATGTGCTGCAAGTTTAACCTTGGTTAAATAAACCAATGGACTTAGATTTGTGCAACATCTCATGGGATTGTTAACTAGTTGAACTATTATGTCCTAGAATGGAGGCAGTGCTTTTATTTGGGTCTGCTTAAGATGATGAAGGAATTTTATTAGGTTAGTTCTTGTAATTTAGTTTTACAAAGGTAGGGGAAATCCATGAAGAACATGAAACAAAGTTTAAACAGGACACATCTTCATTCTGCGGACGCTAAATGTGTTCAGTACTGGAAAAAACAACATACATCAAGCTATTTGGGATTAGTAATACGAAACCTCACCAGCCATGGTTATGTCTATCTCAGTCTAATATCCAGCAATTTAGATTCTTAAACAATAGAGTTCTCAACATTTTCTACTGACAGTCAAATCTCTAACAGCATGAAACACATCTCCAATGGATGTCTTGGATATGCGGGAAAGGGTCAGATTGCCCGTGTACTCTTCAAAAAGGTTTATTTATACTTTTTGATATATTTCCCTTATGTCCAACTTTGAGCACACATTACCCCTTAACCGTTAAATCCCCTTGTCCCCACCTTTATTTTATACGTGGCGCCCACATGGATTTTTATTTCTCCCACTTTAAATCTGGTTTGCATGTAAGTGATTTTAGAATCTGAATGGTCTGTTTCTGCTCACTATCTTGAGGTTCTGGCACAGCAAATGCACTAGTTGGTCACACGACGTACTTCTTGCAGGTTCATGGACCAGGAGCAGACATTGATACATTGTGTGTTGGTCCCTCTTATGTCAATCGAGAAGTGAGTACAACCCACTGGTCAAAATTTTTGTTGTTTTGTCCAGTGAACATGACATGATTTGATTAAAATTGTTCCTTTTTGTGTTTACCCCAACTTGCTTGGCATTGAGGAGTAGTCCTCTTTTTTTTTTTTTTTCCATTTTTGATTACTATGCAGGAAGATTTCTTTATCCTTCTTCATGATATTTTGGCTGAAATGGAAGAAGTTTGTGAACTTCAACCTGTTCCTGATGCTCATGTCCCTGTTATGAAATTCAAATTTCAAGGGATATCAATTGATCTTCTTTATGCAAGTATAACTCTCTTGGTTGTTCCTGAAGTAAGTTGGAATTAAGTTTTCATGAATTATTCTTTATTTGTGTAGTTTCCTTGTTCTTTTCATTTTCCTTTTGAAACTTGTTGTATGTCAAGGATCTCATGGATTTTGTTTGTTAAGGCTGGTACTTGAAGAATTTGGTCTACATGGATTCGTTCACATAATGAAGAATATAACAATGTTTCATTTATTGTGTGTATTTCGACTGCTGTCCACCTTTCTTTAGTCAACTTTTCTTGCGAGCTCTGGATATGCAAACATGTGGTTCTAGAATATTATTATTAAGACTTCAATTATATTGTTATGGTGAATTGAACTCAACTCCAACTTGTAATTTTTGATTTGACAACAGGATTTCGATATCTCAGACCAATCTGTGCTCTATGATGTGGATGAACCAACTGTTCGAAGTCTTAATGGTTGCCGAGTTGCTGATCAAATACTGAAACTAGTTCCCAATGCTGAGGTAACCATCAGTATTCCTCCTCCTCTTAAATGATTGAACATTTCCATGTTTACTTAAACTTTTGCAGCACTTCCGCACTACTCTTAGATGTCTGAAGTTCTGGGCCAAAAGACGTGGTGTTTATTCCAATGTGAGTTTCTTAGTCCTTTCAACCATCTCAGTGTTCTCTCTCGTATTTCAACTAGTCATTCCTCTTGTTTGATTTTAGTCTTTCCCATTAATTAGACATGACGGCATCATTCTTTGAAAATATCCCGCTCTGATCATGATTTTCTGGTCTGCCTTTTCTGTGCTGCTTATTCAGGTTACTGGATTTCTTGGTGGGGTGAACTGGGCTATTTTGGTTGCGCGCATTTGTCAATTTTACCCAAATGCAATCCCTAGTATGCTTGTTTCTAGGTTCTTCCGCGTTTATACACAATGGCGTTGGCCAAATCCTGTGATGTTATGCCCAATAGAAGAGGATGAACTTGGCTTTCTTGTTTGGGATCCGCGCAAGAATCCTAAAGACAGAACTCATCACATGCCAATCATCACTCCTGCCTACCCTTGCATGAACTCTAGCTACAACGTCTCACCAAGCACTCTTCGAGTAATGATGGACCAATTTCAGATTGGTAACAAAATTTGTGAGGTAAGCTATAAAGGTTCAGTATTCTTTCTTTCTCCCTCTTCTTGTAACAAATTTTAGTTAGTAGTGCTGACGTTTTAAATATATTCTTTGGTCCCAGGATGTAGAGTTGAATAAAGCACAGTGGCCTGCTCTTTTTGAGCATTATTTTTTCTTTGAGGCGTACAAAAACTATCTCCAGGTTGAGATCGTAGCAGCAGATAATGATGATTTGCTAGCTTGGAAAGGCTGGGTGGAATCCCGACTTCGACAACTCACGCTAAAGGTAAGAGTTGGTAGTTTTTCTAGTTTACTCAGGTTGATAAGAATTGTTGGCACAGAAAGATTTGCTTGGGAGGGGAAGATCTAATTTCCTTGTCGGTTTTCTTCTCATTCTAGTGATGTAATGATGTAGTTTTCGGTTGATGCTTTGCAGATAGAGCGGGACACCAACGGGACGTTGCAGTGCCATCCTTATCCTAATGAATTTGTGGATATGTCTAAGCCATGCCCTCATTGTGCTTTTTTCATGGGTTTGCAGAGGCAAAAAGGTGTCAAAGTACAAGAAGGTCAACAGTTTGATATTCGTGGAACAGTCGATGAGTTTAAGCAAGAGGTAAACATGTACTCTTATTGGAGACCAGGCATGGATATCTATGTCTCGCATGTTCGGAGGAAGGAAATTCCTGCTTATGTCTTTCCTGATGGATATAAGAGACCACGTCAATCTAGAAATATAACTCAGCATACTCCTGAGAAAGATGCCAAAGGTTGCATGTCTCCTGAAGAAATTCGTTCAAAAAGGAAGCAGGAAATCGAAACAGTTGTACAATCCGACAAACTACCGAAACGTGCTTCAATTAGTTCTCAAGATATAGAATCTGTTTCTCCTGCAAGTGTTTTTAGTCTGTCAGGCGGATCATCACATATGATCATTCCTGAAGAGTCACTCCAGGAGGTGAAGACTGCTGGCCATCAGAGCAGAATTTCTGTTGATAATTCAACCGCGGATATTGGGGAGTGAGTAGAAACCATGCCTTCTTTGAGTGAAATGAAAATTCCAGCCTGATATATGAGACATCACTACATCAAGGAACTTGTTGGGAGTTACAGAAGGGAGGTTTTCTTGACCAGTCCAACATAACATTCTTCCGTAGCCAGGAGGCGCCTAGTACTTGTGAACATTTTCTAGAGGTTCCCCAGCTTCACAGGTTATGCAGGATGAAAAAAGTGATGATGAATAGTTCGATGGACCAGGTATACGAACTTGGGGTGGCTTGGTGGTATGAAGGCGTTGAAACATGCTTGCATCAAATTCCAAAATTCAAAACCTCTCGAGGAGTCTTGAGTTTTCACTCACGAATAGTGGCCAATGACAGTGAGAAAATGGAAGCTTTACCGGATTTCTTTCAGTTGTTTGGGATGGATGTGGAAGTGATAATCGGATAGCGCAGCAACAGGGGAAAAGGCAGCACAACTTCATCCAAAAGCAGCAGCAACTCCATCAAATTATCAAAAATCAAGATCTTCCCCAGACAAAAAATCAACAGCTAGGGAGAGTAGAACTAGAAAGCAGCACCAGAATTTGCTTGAGACTGAAGTGACTAATTAAAGAACCATAGCGATAGCTTTAGTGCACCGGACTTGCCACATAGCTATTGCCTATTGAGGTGACAGAAGTTCCAAAATTCGTAAGAGAGAGAGATGACACGGATGGTGGAAAGAGAGCCATATTATAGCACTTTGTTTTCTTTAGAGCATTGTTAAATGAAAATATAATATTTGGTTAAATTGTAAAATTTTATGTTGCTATGTAATGTTCGTTTTTTTTTGGTTTCCCAAGGTATCCCAGCCCGACAGGCCAAAGACTAATCCTCTACGGATTTGAGCTCCATTTAAGGGTTTGTCGTTGGCCAATTGGTCGTTGTTGTAATGTAACATGTCAATAATTTAAAGAATAAACTTATCGAGAAAAGTAAGGCATGAGGTAAAATTTACTATAAAAAAATTTGGTCTTGAGCAATTCCATAAGAGGTAAACTTGTCTGAATCAATGTTATAATTTACATCTCAACTCATTTCTCTTTGAATTGATGATATATATCTCGACTCATTTTTCTTTGAATTGATGATATAATAATTTTGATTGGATTTATCAGTCGAAACAAGAGATAATGTACTTTGATATTTCTATGTAAAAAGGACATGAAGATATGCGATTTTAGTATCTTCGAATTGTATTCCATGATACAAACCATATACTATATGGTTTGTTTATTTGGTAAGATTATTTAAAAATTGGAAAAAAGAAATTGTTAGTTTCCGTATGTTGAGGGGTTTATGAAATTTTATTACAACTTAAAAGAATTAAAATAGCATGTTGAAACTTCAACTTCACATCGATACAATTTCAAATCATAATTTTATATTGCATATCAAAACGAGCTTTTGATTTTTCTTTTTTAAAAAGAAAACATTACAACTCTTTCTTATCCCACTTTCTCCTTTTTATTTCATCTATGACATTATACTGATGTCAGCATGAATATTATGAAATAATCCGCTACTCCAATGGCGCATATATATATATACACACACCATACCGACATCATATAGAATGAGTTCAATCATTTGTGATACTATGATGGTATATTGATACTCTATTGGTATTGTATAAGCTTATTTTTTTAATAAATAAAGAAGAAACAATTTTAAAAAACTATTAAACTTTAAATTAGTAGAAAATATATTCATTGTTGGAGTCTATTGGCATATTGATACCATATCGATATGTTATACGATTGGAGCTTAATTATCTGTGATATTCCGTCGATATATTGATACCCTAATGATATCATATAACTTGGAGCTCTCTCTTTTTTATTTTAATAAATAGAATAATTAAGAGAAAATTATTAAAATCACAAAATTATTTATGTAACTCTAAATTAATAAAAAATATATACTTGTAATACTCGTCAATATATTGATATCCTATCGTTATCATATAATTTTGATCTTTTTTCTAATACATAAAATAATTAAATTCATAAACTTATTTATTATATATCCTAATATGGGACTGAGAATAGCCGAGTAAGGGAGTGTATAAATATAGCTGACTGTAAGTCCATGTGTGTCCTGTGTTACCAGCACAACTACATTTACTCCGTCTCAGCCGGTGCCGCCGGCAGCTTTTCATCTCCGATCCGCCGTATCGCGACGGTGATTACATTCTCAAGTGAGTTACAATGGTTGTCCCTCTTTTACCCCTAACCAAATTTCACAAATCTTCGATAGCTTCAAAGCTCGAATTGATTTTCTGTGCTGATTACTGTGGTGTACGAGATAGCTTTTGCGCACCTTTGACTAATTTGACGGGAAATCTCTTTGTATCTACTGAGATTTAAACCTGAAACCTGATAGTTCTCGACTCAGTTGAATTGACCACTAGGCAACATGCCGTTTCTTAACTTTGGTTTTATACTTATAGTGAAGCGTAAATTGTGGTTTGAATGCCTTTTGATGTTAATTCTCTGAAGAACTAGAATTTCTGTCAACTTTTCACTGTGTCGTTGATTTTAGGAGGTGAGGTGGGGTTGGGGGGAACTAGAGCTGATTATGTGTTGAGTAAATTTGGGCATCTGTTTTTTGGTAAATTGATGTTGGTTGAATTGAAAAAAGTTGTTTGCTAACAAAGTATGAAATGTGTTTTATTGTTATTGCAAGAATTATCTGGGATTATTTTGTTTTCTATAATATGCCTTTTGAAAATTTTGCTTGATTCTGCATTGAATATGAAATGCACTTGAAATGTTACCTGTTACTCGTTAGTGTGGTGCACAATGTACATGAACAATAACAACAACATATCCAATGTTATTTCTAACTTGTGGAGGCAGAGAGTCTTTCTCCGAAGACCCTCGATTCAAGTTACTCATAACAAAGCAATGAAAAATAACATACAGATGCAAAGCAGACATAACAAACTCGACAAGTTATTTTTTCATTTTCTGATAAATGATAATCGCATTGCCCACCTGTTTGAAACTCAGAAAAGTAGGATTTGTGAGCGTTTTCTCCTCTACTCTGCTCCCACTTAATTTCTAGGTGTTGTGTCAGTGGCAAGTTCAAACTGAATGGTATCCAAATTATTAAAAGCAAATTGTTGGAAAAACAGCTATTGCACTTGATCTTGGTCAAAAAGACAAAAAAGGCATCCTTGACGAATTTTCTGTTTCACTACCTCTTATCTGAGTTTCATTTGTGTTCCTCTTGCTTTGCCTTTCAGGAGTCCATCCAGCTTGACCTAGATGGACCAGGTAAAGGAGTTTTCATCTCTATCATTAGTTGCTTTCTGTTTACCCAATGCTTACATTGGAAAGTAATACTGGGGATAATTGCAGTATGAAAAAGTTGAAAAGATTGGTGAAGGAACGTATGGTGTGGTGTACAAAGCTCGTGATCGTGTAACAAATGTAACTATTGCACTGAAGAAAATTCGGCTTGAGCAAGAAGATGAGGGTGTGCCAAGCACGGCTATTAGAGAAATTTCCCTCTTGAAAGAGATGCAGCATGTAAACATTGTGAGGTATACTGTCGCGAGATGGTCTTCACATACTGCTTCAGAAAATGTTATTGTATGGATGTGATTCGATGACAGTGATTGAGGCTGAACTCTATTTCTTGTGATTATTCAATAAACGTAATGTAGATTATGCGTTTTATGAACACATCTAGACAGTCCAGTTCTGCTCTATATCCGTGTATTCACTATTAGAGTTGCTTGAGCAGTAAAATTTTGATTTGTTTCCTGGCATAGGCCGTCTTCCTTTTATCCCTTTTTTCGTCTTGTAAGAATCATAAGAAATAATCTTCTTAAGTTCTTCTATAGGGAGTACATAGTTTGGAGACGCTATTCCTTCTGCTCTGGGAATTGGGGAAGGATTTAACTGTACAATTTACTGCTTTTGAAGGCTTCCTCATGGGATGTACCAATTCTTACTGGGGAGAACTTCATCACTCTATGTCCTGCACTTCTTCAAGTGTATTTGGGTTGGATGAGGGCTGTTCCTATGTCATGGATATAGACCTATTTTTGCATAACTTGCAGTAAGGGTGGTTAAACCACATTCATAGTATTACTTAGATTCTGAATAATAGGAAAGTTCAGCACTGAAACGTTTTTGATTTAAGTGTTATAGAAATTATGCATCTCACGTACAAGCTTGTTTCCATGTAGATGCGTTGTGCAATAATTTGTAACTTCTGCTGATGATAGAATGGGTGGAGACATATGTAATTTAAACTGTCTGCGTTTCTTTCAATTGTGAAGTAGCAGTTAGTTAATGCAACTTTCGACGCTCATCATGGGTCATCCGGAAACAGTCGTGTTATGTTTTTAAACATAGGGGTCAGGCTGCATACATCCGACTCCCCCCTACCCCGCAATGGGCGGGAGCCTTTGAGGCATTTGGGTAATGTTGTTGTTGTTGTTATTGTTTGTATTCATCATTCCTTATGCTAGAGAAATATTGAAGCTCATAGTGGCTAGGAGACAGGACGTCTTCTGACTTCTAATTTATTGTTTGTATGAGCTAGCTTATCTTACATGTGTAATCAGAATTCATTTGGTCTTCTTTCTAATTATGTTTGGAGGGTGAGGAAACCGGGTGTAAAGGTTCATTTAGTGATGATAGCTAAATTGAGTTTGTAGCATTATGGGGTTAGTGAGTTTGAAACAGAAGGAATTGGATACTAGAGCGAAGATCCAAACACTATCTGTATGTTGAATACCAATATAAAAATTCTCTTTCGTAATTTTGGGAAGCTCCTTTTGAAGTTTGTAAGACAGTTTTCTTCCTATCTGGTTACAGGTTGCAAGATGTGGTCCACAGTGAGAGGCGATTATATCTAGTGTTTGAATATCTGGACTTGGATTTGAAGAAGCATATGGACTCATGTCCAGAATTCTCTAAGGATCTGCGTCTTGTAAAAGTGAGTAAGAACTGGATGATCCCTCCTTGGAGGTGTGGTTGTCCTTGTGTGTTATCCACTTGATGAATTGTGTAACTCTATTATGTTTTTGTGGAAGAGGCACCCTGGCCACAAATACGTAAATTTAAGGTTATCTGGTTATGTGTATTGAGAAAGTGTCACTATCTCATGATCATTCCCAAGATCACAGGCTTCTTGTTCAGGGTCATCAATTAAGTAATCTCTCTAATTTTGCAGATGTTTTTGTATCAAATTCTCCGTGGTATTGCTTATTGTCATTCTCATAGAGTTCTTCACCGAGATCTGAAGCCTCAGAACTTGCTGATAGATAGACGTACAAATGTTCTAAAGCTTGCAGACTTTGGATTGGCTAGAGCATTCGGCATTCCTGTCAGAACTTTCACTCATGAGGTATGCACTCAGTGTTTGGCTCCCTGAAACTTTCATTGTGCCTTCTCTTAAATTTTCACCATTCTTTAATGTTCTCTAGGTCCAGGACTATTGAGAAATTAGTTATGAGCAAAGCATAAACTTTTCTTATATCTGACGCCCTTCTTCAGGATCTGATAAACCTTGTCTATGCGAACAACCTTTTTTTCTCTTCAAAGCTTTTCTTTACCATTTATAGCTTTAAGTTGTCTGTTGGCTGATAAAGATCAAGAGTTTGATGTGGAGTCTGGCCCTATCATTTAGGATAGTCTTTTATCTTCTGTAGGTCCGGAAACAGTCGCTCTATGTTTTAAACATAGGGGTCAGGCTGCGTACATCCGACCTCCCCCTTACCCCATAATGGGCGGGAGCCTTTGAGGCAATGGGGTAATGTTGTTGTTGTTGTTTTATCTTCTGTAGGAGCAAGGATATTTATCTAGCTTTTGTTTCCTTGACGTTCAATAGTTGGCTTTATGTTTCAGGTGGTGACCTTATGGTACAGGGCACCAGAAATACTGCTAGGATCACGCCACTACTCTACTCCTGTTGATGTTTGGTCAGTTGGCTGCATATTTGCTGAGATGGTGAACCAGCGGCCTCTGTTTCCGGGTGACTCTGAGATTGATGAACTTTTCAAGATTTTCAGGTTTTAATATACATAGTCATTCTTACTAATAAAACAATGTACAGCACTAATTCTTACGTGAAAACGTTGTTTTCTATGAAAAGAATATACAATGGAAGGGTCCTCCTTATCTACAGACTGCAGATCCTATTTTTGTCTTGTAACTAACACTTTTTACAAAGGACGAGGCATGGAACATTCTACTGACCTCCGTTATGCATCACGGACTAAAATAATTAGAACTCAAAGAGCAGGCAGAATGTAAGGGGCTGAGTGAACAGAATATAAGGGCATGGGTAAGCCTCATGGTTCGGAATTCCCTAACCATCATTTTGGACGGCCTGTGATGTCATTTCCTTATGTTGATGTGCATATTAGTAATTTATTCTATTTACTTTTCTCTCTGTGGGGTTTAACAAAGTTCATATATTGGTTTTATGATGTTTATGACCAAAATATCACTGTTAGCTTTTTTACTATTAATTCCATCCAACTTTTTAAAGAGGATGCTAGGGTGAGGGTTCTTGAATCAAGGAATGTCAGCTTTTTGTTCCCTTCTGCATCATGTTTATTGAATATTTTCAATGATGTTGTGATTCTCTACTTTTTATGTCTATGAAGAATTCTGGGAACTCCAAATGAGGATATATGGCCTGGAGTGACTTCTCTGCCTGATTATAAATCTGCTTTCCCAAAATGGCCCTCTAAGGTTATTTACGTCTCTTATGTTTTTTCCCTTAGCAATTTGACTCCTGCTATACTATGAGGATAACATCCTATGAATTATTTAATTGGAGCCATTTAAACTCGCAGGACTTTGCAACTGTAGTCCCTAATCTTGATGCAGCAGGCCTTGATCTCATTGGTGTAAGTTCATATTCTAATTATAAATGGTATATGCATCTGATGAGCATGAAAAATATGTTTGAATGAAGCTCCAGCTTTCACGATTGATTTTTAATGAGAAAGATATTCTAGTGAAAGACATACAGAACATCTACAACTAACTGGTTTGTGAATCTCGGTCTGTGATATTGTAACAGCAGCTAGAGACTGACAATTAATTTTCTTTAAGGAAAAGAGTGTTCCAGCTTCTATGCTTATGTTATATCTTTTCTTTTTAATCGTTTCAGAATCTGCATCCATATACTTGTTTCAGTCTCTTCAGTCTATGCTTTTGTTTTCCTTTCATTGTGTGCTGCTTTTGTTTCCTTCTCAATTCTCCTTTTTATTTGGAGGACATTTATTGGGAGGTAAGTCATTATGGTGCAGTTTGTTTCCATTGGAATTAGAAACTTTCATGTTGTAAATTCGATGAATGACTTTGGTACTTCTCTTTTCATTTGAACTATGAGTAGGCCTTCACAGGGACAGTGAATAGTGTTTGATGATTAGATGATAGAATATTTTAACCTTCAACCTGTCATGCCGATATACGTAACCCCCATCACTCATGTCCTGGCTTATTGAAATTTCAGAAAATGCTTTGCCTAGACCCCAGCAAGAGAATCACTGCCCGGAGCGCCCTTGAGCATGAGTACTTCAAGGATATTGGATTCGTTCCATGATTCGTTGCACCTGGTTTAATTTAATGTAAAAGAGTTGCGTTTGTTCCTTGGCTATTTGCACCTTCATCTACTGTAAATTTGAGTGTATTATCTGCAAGGTTTTCTTCAACCTTTAGGCAATTCATACTGCTTTCTTTCATTAATTTTATTTTGGGATTCCATCAAGTGTTGTGCAAAGTTTGTTACCTGGGCTTATTAATGTTTGTTGTCTCACTAGAAGCATTACTAAGACTAAGCTAAACACTCTTTTGGATTGATTAACTGTTAGATGAATCAACTCCATGTTAAATGAGGATTTAACTTCGTTGAATAACCAAAGTTTCAAACTTCCATTTTAATTCTCAGTTTCTTTTTGTATCAGCTAGTAACATGGATGATCTAGTCAAGATGTTAGGAGCTGGTTCACTAACATTTCAACTAGCAGTTCCATCTGCATTGTCCAAAAATCAAAACAAAGAAAATCAGCATAGTTTACACACTTTAGTAGTTGTGCAAGCAAGTTATTAATGGATTTCTATATGCCAAAATAATTTTTTTGGAAAGATTTCTGCTCAATATAGGTTTAGCCAACAGTATGCAACTTGCAGCATAAAATTTAATTTTAAGACTCTAATTGATACAATGAGTAGAAAAGGGGAAGTATAAAAATTAGTTGTACAATTTGACTAAACATAAATGGCAAAATTGGTGATACGTCCCCCATTGAGATCTACAAATGTGTAAAGAAAGAAATCAAATGTAACACGTAGTGCTGCATCAAACGGTAACATTTCTAGTGTGATTCCACGAGTGGAGTCTGGAACACACAGCGATGCATGCACGCATGCCTTAAAAATATCACATTGATATCTGCATCTTTGGTTCATGCAACATCTGTCATGCTTATCTACTCAAGAATCCCATTGCCTGGTAGACATTATTTACAGTAACATCTGCTATGTCCGCTGCTTTTCGGGCCCCCTCTGCTAAAACTTCATCCAAGTAACTTGAGTCGGATACGATTTCCTCATAGCGTACCTGCAAAGTGCAAACCAAAAGAACTTGTGCAAAACTATCTTTGAAGGAATAAAACATTGGACAGACACTAGGCCTGCAGTCGAGATGAATTATCTTTAGACTAGCAATTGCCTCATGCAAATCAGAGACGGACAAATGCTCAACTTAGTCCATAGAACCAGAAACGTCTCCTGCTAGAAAACCGAACACCAACAATTTCACAGCAAAAAGAAAAAGGCTATAGAAGAAACTATAACCCTACAATCCAAAGTGACGTAAATTCAAACAAAAAAAAGATGTAAACGAGGAAAATGAAGTGTCAGAACACAAAAGAGTTGATGTGACAAGTTGACACCTAGATGCAAAATACTAGGAAGAAAGTTTATTGTCACCACAAGGATAGCATCACATTCATATATAGAGATGCAAACATGTGTATTCCAACAAAGCTATTATAAGAAATGTAACTATAATATTTGAAACAAGGAGGGAGTACGTGTTGCGAATTGAAACCTCGAGGACAGTTTATGTCATCCTTATATTATCAGTTGTCAATACATGTGGATGAAAATCGAAAAAGGAGGTATATAAAGAGATAGTAGCACTACATGCACTTTATTGCCACTCTCAAGCGTATATCTCTTACCAAGTTTTTAGCTCAATTACATTGGCTACTCTAAGAAGTAGGCTACTAGGTCACAAACTCGTGTTTCTCCAATATAGGCATGCCAATTCACTTTGCAAAATTTCCAACTAAATACAAAGCAATTGACAAGGAAATCTAAAACAAATATATCATGGACACATCAACTACACAAGGATAATCATCCAATTAACACAAAGCTATCTGGAAGGCAATAAATGCGAAAGAAGAAACCTGGATAGGGTGTAGATGATCAACTAAAGCATCTGTAATCACGCCTTTGAATGTTCCCCAATTCATATCTCTGCATTCTTCTGCAACTTCCTACGACATCAAGTCATTGAGATTTAACTTCTCCAGTATTTCTTGGACAATGTAATGAAAAAGGAATAAAAATTTTGCAATCTCAAACTTAACCACCACCACCCCCCAAAAAAGAAGGAAATTCACATATTCTATGACATATTTTGCCAGACCTTTGATGTGAGAAGTTTCTTTGATTTGCATATTGAATTGATAGTAGTGAATGAAACATAATTGGAGTTGTTTATGTAGAATGAGGAAGGAGATTTGATTTCTTAGAATGAAATCTATTCAAATACTATGATAGAAACATATAGCACCTTTGGGGGTGGGGGGCACTAAATCGATGTTCAAGATGTTTGTCAGAGGAAAGCATTTGGTGGACAATTTGGAAGGAGAGGAACTCTAGATGCTTCGAAGACACAAGCTATTCTTTACAGAAGATTAAATCCAACTGTGTTCTTTTTGGATTTGATGCAAATCTGAAAATGTACATAACTATGATATAATTTTAGAAGTATTAAGATCTTTGTAAGAACAGGGATGTCTAAGTATCTTTTTTGGATTCCAGCATTTTTATGCTGATGATTTCTTTTATATGAAGAACATGTACCTTGATTTTAAAAGAAAATAGACTTTCTCAATTGTATACATCACATAAAATGGGAGCAAGGCAGTGGCTTGATTTCCCAATACCTTGGGTTGTATAATCAACAAGACAAGGAAATGTATTATGAGAAAGAAGAACCACAGAAAATAAACAGCAAACTTAGGTTACAGTTACATGTTAAAGTTAACCTGTCACACATTAAAGAAGAGGCATAAACAGTATTGGTGAAAAGAAAGAAAAAAACAGATCAGTACACAATTTTTGCATTGAATGTGAGGTGATTCACCTGCTTGGTCTTGCCTGAAACTAGCTGATAAATGGAAAGAAGATTGTTGCATTCAGGTCTTTCCGCATTGTCAAACTCCAAGCTGTGTATTGGAAAATAAAACAATATAAGAAATTATAACACGGCACAAGAAAATAAGTCACTGAGAAATGTTTTTATGCTAAAGGATGTATTTCACATGCCTTGTCACGGTCTAGCCTTTCGAGAAGCCTTTTCATTTAGAAAGTAAAAGTAAGACAAGACCTAGCCTTTCGAGAAGCGTTTTCATTTAGGAAGTAAAAGTAAGATATTAAAGTCTTAATGGAAAAGATTTTTTTAAAAAAGAAAACTATAAGCCTCCACACCAGAAGTGACTGGATACTTACCCCGGAAATGCATCAGTCTTGCACCGCTTTATCTTATTTGCTATTACCTATGAAAAGAACAAAATAATCCCACATTACACATGCAATAGGTTTAATGTTCGACATACAACTACCCCAACAAAGCTTTATTATGGTATCGTAAGGCCATCGCCGCTATCCAAAAATGCCTACAACTTCACAATTCATACCTAGAACCTCTACTCCAATAAAATACTAACTTTAACATGACACAAGTATTGAATTAGAATTTGAACTGTAATTATTTAATATTAAAAGAATGGACATGAGATTTTTCTCAAAAAAAGATTATTTTATTTGGTTTCTTAAGGTCAAAATTGAAGATACGGTATGTTGGGATGAGCGGAGAGTTTCCTTATTACCAAATAGATACTAATTTAGGACAAAGTTGGATATTCACCAAAGACAAATAATCCCAAAATATGGCCAAGTGTGCATGTCAACTCTTAGTCCAATTGCTTAACCATTAATAAAGCCACTACAACCAATATTGTCAACCAATGTGAGCCCGTAATGCCTCCGCATGCCGAAGGCTGGACATTTGGAGCATAGGCAACATACCACCCCAGCAAGACATTGCTTAAACTGAGAATGAATACATCTGAATTTAATACCATGTATAGAAAAATGAACCTAGCACTTAACTCGACTCCAACAGCTAGCTTTTTAAGTTGAGTAAGACCTAAACAATGTGAACCTCTAATGTGTGCGCATGCCAGTCATTACACCTAGTGCAATTATTCAAGCCAAGAATGATTATGAATCTAGGTTTAATACTTTTTTAAGAAAAATGAACCTTGGACTCAACTCTTACTGCTAGCTTTTCAAATTGAGTTAGCTATCTTGAAAGAGAAATACATAAAGAATAACAAAACCAAAAAACAAAAGGATGACCCAAAAGAATTTACTTACATCTTTTGAATCTAGCAAATTGATTCTCGATTGATCAGATGGTGCTGACTTTGACATCTGTAACACACTTCATTAGAAAAATATATAGGAAAGATCACAAATTTATTAGTGAAACAGGGACAAATACAAAGGCTTTAGCACCAATCATTGAAAGAAGAGCATTGTAAATGGGGAGGAATTACTTAGACAGCCTCCAAGAAAGGTTCACCCCACACTTTCACATTGGCTATGCCTATGTCCGCTCATGTAAGTTTTTTGTCTCGCAATGTGTTAACTGAGTCTTGGAAATGTCATGAAACTATTTTAAATGTGAAGTTAGGGAGTAAAATAGTGTTGTATGTAGATTCAAATCCTTCCTCTCCTGTCTGTACGTTGTGGACTCCATTTCCAGAAAAAGTGCTATAAAGTTGACAGAAGCAGAAATTTCTAACAGAAACATCATATCATGTTCTCTTGGGAAATGTTACCACTCCTTTAGCAGTAGCATTAGCCCAAGAAAACTCTTGGCTGTAGATAAAATGGAGTAGGACGGCTATACAGCATGTGACAAAACCCAAATAGTTTCGTATTGAGGCATTGTTATAGTTTGAATCAAATCAAATACATTCGCTTGTACTAGAATGGTAATTTAGTGTCTCTATAACTTCCCATCAGAATTCACCATTAGTAGGATACTACAAAGTGAAGTGTGTGGAACTCTCTGTATATTTGTCATTCGTCACAAATGAAAAGAGTTTTCTCATATGCACTTTTTTTTAATGAGTGTGGTGTCCGAGCCATCTTTTGCACGCCTTGACTAATTCCACGCGGTGACTAACTCTGTCACCAAGCTAGGACAGATGGAAAGAATCACCTAATGTTTTTTGTCTCCATTGAGTTTGAATCTGAGACCTCATGGTTCTCAACCACTTCATTTGACTACTAGGTCACAGCCTTGGGTGCCTCATCCGCACTTTGCTGAAATCAGAGCATTTCACAGTTTAGTTACTGAGTTTTAGATCCACAATTGCATGCTATTTCTGAAGGTTCAAATAGAGTACTCAACATCTTTAGATTCCTTTTTACTGTTACAAATTAAAAGTGAATTTTAAGCATCGAGGAGACAAAAGAATCTTAAAGATATGTCTTTGCTTCATTAAAGATATCTACAATATAAGTCTTCTGTGCATACACACCTTTTAAGCTTCTAAGAAAGAGTCCACGCAGGAGAAGAAAAGGAAAAAAAAAAAGTTGTTTAACTTAAAGATAGCTAGCAAACCTTGGAAAGACCATCAGTAAGGGACATGATTCGAGCCCCAGCGGGTGGAATAAGGGGTTCAGGAACCTACATTGACAGAAGCATACTGACAAGTGTTTTCACCTATACAAATAATGTTTAATAGAAGTGAAGGGTATCAACCGCACAACAGTTGAGAATCCACCTTGAAGATTGCACCACCTCTCCTGTTACAGAGAAATGACAAAGTGATTTTCTTTTGACAAGTTGAAATAGAATCAGCTACTTCATAATAACCAAGAAAAGAAAGGAAATAAATAAGTCAAACAACAAACAGCAAGTATCCAACCAAATATATGTATTTAGAGCAAAACGCAATTGCCCTTTTGACTTACCCTCCCAGCTTCTTCCACTTCCTTCCTCCGTATAAATAATTTACACGCTCAGCCAGCTCTCGTGTCAACTCCAGATGTTGCTTCTGATCCTCTCCGACAGGGACAAGATCAGACTGCAGAAAGATACTCGGATACATCAGATCCACACATATCCACACACTTCTAGATTAGAGTTAGTGAAAAATTGCGCGGAGGACTGCAGTGGAATTAGCAAGCTCCACCAAGGATAAACCAGGATATGATGATAATCAAAATACTGAATGAAGCAAATGAAGATTCTTCTCATGAAAAATAAATCTGAGGCATATCAACTAGGCTGAGTGAAGTATGGAGATGGGAAACACCTGATACAGAAGAATATCAGCAGCCATTAGCACCGGATAGGTTAGAAGGGCAACACCCACATTTTCATCCCCCTGCATGGAGGAGCAATAGATCTTAAAAACAACTGGTAGAGACACTGAAAAAACAGTCAGCTACAAGATACAGCTAAATGCTTAGGTGTGAGCAGAGGGAGTAATGATGTTCCTGCAACAGATGAGGCCAAAACCAGCAACCAACTGTCTGGACTTTTACATTGTTGGGAAAAAGGTTCATTCCATTTTTTTGGTTCCAATCTTAGGCAGTAATTATATGCATCAGCTATTTCAACAATTTGAAGAAGTCTTGACGCCTGAAATGAGAAAAGAGAGAACCCAAAAGCAGCAAGTTACTGCTCGGAATAGGGGGTCCAATGCATACCCCTTAAAATCATGCTTGTAAAGAATATCATTCAAACATTCATATGGTAGTTGGTATGCATACTGGGTCCTGGGACTAACAGAAAATTGGCCTATCAATAAAGTTGAGATCTTAAAATCAAAATGATGCTTGATTATGTTGTTTATAGAAACAGTAAAGAACGATCAAACCTGATCTTGATTACTAACTTTATACAATAGAAGAAGTGATCCATAAAACAGAAAGGATGATCAAGTAACTAAAATAAGTGTGTAACCAACGAGTATGCAGCATAAAGGCTATAAGTTCAAGAGGCACGCAGCAAGCTCATGTTGAGCAAAAGTGTAACATGCAGATAAAAGTAGGCATGATATTCACTTGCATACATTTACGTTGAGCCCAATGACATCAACGGCACTTGTAAAGATAGTCAGAGAAAAATCAATGAATATCTTCTTTCTTTTTAAATTAAAATCAATGAATTATCTTTAGCCACTTATAGAAGTTCTCCCCAGGTTGTCTATTCATACTTGATATCAAACTTACCTACTATTAGTTTATCAAAACATCCCTTGGTTAAGTTCGTACTTAATAGCACTTTTTACACATGCAGAATCAAATTACAGTTTACGAGATGATAAGGTTGAAATAGAATTCCTTCAAATAGTTTTGATGAGTTAAACATGTATAGGCTGCCTAATCCTAAAAGGCAGAAATTAAGATATTGAAAGATCGACATTCAGTGGAGACAGGGTTGCATACAGCAACAACGCACCGCCTTCCGTGATTTCTCTTTAAATTGAATCATTCTATTGAGCCAACCAATAGGTGTTGCAGAACTCAAAAGCCACATCAACTCTACATGAGCACGAACATGAGACTGCACAAAGACTGAAGCCTGAAACCAAAGTCACAGTAATCAGAATGCAAAGGATAGGCAACACTATGATATATATGTTAGAGAAGATAAAAGCAGACCTTAGAAGGATCTACACCACATGCTAGATAAATAGCAGCTGTATCCCTTGTTGCCTTTAGCAATTGTTGTGGGTCATATTGCAAAGTTATCTGGAAACATCTGAAACTATATTACCTTCACCAAGGAGGAGAAATTCTTTAAGAATGAAACAGAACAAAAAGTCTAATTTTTGGGAATTTCCTCAGATGGATTAAGCTTCAAACATAAAGTGAAAGAAAAAACCGAAGGACAAAGGATTTCAGGTTCTGCCAGAATATCTAAAATCTATTTCTATTGACTAATGCTACAAGTTTAAGAAGGTTATTTTCTTTTTTTCCCTTTTCATCTCAACTATATCCTTATCGTCACGTGCAATGGGAGAGGTATAGGGAGGAATTATGGAGCTAGAATTGTGCATATGGGTTTCTTGCTACTGTTCCTGCGTGCATCATATTCTTATTTTGATGACTCTGGTGCTTCCAATTGTATTTATGACTGTGATGCTTTCTCTCTCTGTGCATCATATTCTTATTTTAAAAGCTTCCTCAAACAATTCCACCACAAATCTCTTGCAATGAAACATCTAAAAAGATATGCGAGTACTATTACTGCTCCTTTGTATTACTAGTGCACCAAATTGAAGCTCAAAAGTTTTAAAAGCATATCAACCTTATGATTAGTTGACGTCAAACCTATTATGATGAACACAGAAACAAGAGAATAACTGTTTTTCCATTGGTACACTGAAGTCCATATAAAGGAGGAAAAGGGAAACTTGGTACATAGGTTGGTGGAAATTGAGAAGTAGCCGGTACTTGGTGGACCAGTCGAAGTTGCGAGTGTCCGGACAATGATGAAAGATTTATGCACTTCATATTAAAATTTCCTAAGACTGAATACTGGTTTAGCAAATTATGCAGATAATTACAATGATATTCCAAAACGGAATGAGTACAGATATTGTTTGATTAATATAAGGAGAGGAGTGGGTCGTCCCACTAACTTGATTATGCAAGTTCATATATATTTTCCATAAAATGTAAAATGGCAAGAGACAGTTGCAAAGAAACGACATATGACTAAGGAATAGTCTGCAAATTTGAACAATACCGCATGAAGGTCCACAATGAAGAAGAATGTCTCATATGTATCCTGAAAAGAGAAAATTCATCGTTGAAAGAGTAACTCAAATATAATTGAAATTCTTGAAAAGAAAATATCAGAGAAAAATCGCAAATATCTTTTATGATATATGCAAAATGATAGTACATCTCATAGCACATCTCATATGTTACAGAAGCCATAATTTCCAATCAACTGAATACTAGAATTAACGGATTTCCAGAATTTCTTTAAAAATATGTCATTTACCATCAATTGAATACTAGAATTATGCCATTATAGGTTCCAAGAAACTGAATACTAGCATTGAGGGATTTTCAGAATTTCTTAAAAAACATGCCATTCAATTTAGTATCCAAATAATTAGAAAGAAGAACCCAAACAAAAACAGGAACCCATCGACATGTATGTGTTATAACACCCACTGTTTCCTCATCAAACTGTGTTCGCAATTGAAGTTCACCATTCCATTCAAAACCCAATTTTGGCAACGACATTCAAACAAAATGCAGAGAAAACCAAGGGGATTAGCAAATATATGATTCATAACGAGTTGATAAACATCCTAACATGTAAGTTTGAAGCCCTAAACATTGCCCATTAGACCTTGATGGGCAATCCACAATATAGCAAAAAGATGTTGATGAATGATGACTAAGAAGTATGGATTAGACAATGTTCAGTCAACTGAGTTTTCCTGGCTGATACTGGTCTGCATTGTGAAATGGATATCAGTGAGGGAATGAAAATCAAACTTGTCATAGAAATTTGGAAGTCTTAGATTGATGATATACAAATTTCCAATATGGTGGAAGTGAATTTGACTACACCAAGACAAATCCACAAAACTTTTTTCAATATAAGAAGTTCTAGAGTAAAACTAAAAGTGGAAAACCCACTCAGCATTCAAAATGTTACATTAGCAAGAAGCACTTGCACCTTCACTTCAGATTGCAAAACAAAACATCAATGGGATACTCAGAAACTATAAATAAGAAGACAGAAACAGCATGAAAAATGTTACATTAGTAGGAAGCACTTGCTCCTTCGCGTCAGATTGCAAAACAAAACATCAATATGATATTCAGAAACTATAAATAAGAAGACAGCAACAAAAATAATCAATCTTAATGCTAGGATTATGTTGTAACTAAATCAAAACTTCTATTACATAGACTCTTTAAGAAAAATGACAAAGAAGCAACCTGCAGGCGTATCCAGTTCTTTATGGCACCAAGGTAATTTCCCAGATGTATCGATCCTGTGGGCTGAACACCAGAGACTATTCTCTTCCTGTTTAAGGAAAAAGAAAAAAAAAAAAGAAAAAAAGCACAATGTTCTAATCACAAAAATCAATCATAAACATCATGGTGATCTGAACTTTCACATAGCCACCAAGTGTGTAGTACTACACATAAATGTCTTTTTCCGAAAATCACTCATGTGAGGTTCAGATGATGCCTCATGGTACCACAAACCACAAGCATCTGGGTTTTTGTCCAATTAAAAAAAAATTGAAATGGTTGAAGAAAGCAATGAAATGACTGGGTTTTTTTTCCAATTAAAAAATTTCTCTCTCTCAGTTGCATCACACAAAGTGACAAGTAAATCACAATTCGGTTATTGAATCAACATGTCCATTAACAATCAAGCTATCAAATTGAAATGCATGAAGAAAGCAATATTATATCTGAGTTTTTTGTTCAACAAATCTCGTCTTTCAAGTCTCATACCTGAACTATCTGATGTGCCAGTTTTCAACCTGAACTATCACAAAATATTTCTCAAAACAAACCTCAACTCTCTGCTAATACCATCGGTCATCTAGGAAAAGGAAACAAATCATAGTTGAGTTATATTTTCAATAAAATATTTGGTGGCAGTTCAAATAGAAAACTCGCACTCCTGATACTTAGGTATAAATCTCCAAAAAAGTAGATGCTTCCTTACATTTTTGCCCATCAATTCTTTACATTTCTAAGCTAACTCAGACATGATACTTCAGGTATAAATCTCAAAAAAACAAGATGCCTCCCCCAGTTTTTGCCTATTAACTCTTTATATTTCTAAGTTGCAGGTATAACTCGCTACTTCGTACGTACAAAAAAAATCCCAGTTCACATAATTCGCGCTGCATTACCTTGCAGGACTTGAAGAAGACGCGGAATCCTTCACAGGTTCAGATACAGCAACACTACTGCAAAGGCATCTGAAATCTCGACCGTCTAGTTGACGAATCAGCCGTGTTCTTCTCAAATATCCACCAATACTTAATCCGCAATACCTGCTAAATCAATTCAAGTAAACAGAAACAAAATTGAAGATAATTAATGGATGTAAACGGAAGAAATCAACAGAGCAATAGAAGGAGAGAGATGAATACGTTGAAGAGGCGAAACGAGGAGCTGAATTGGTGACCATACTCAAATGTGAGAGAAGAGAACTACCCATTGCCGCAGAGTAATATGGATGAGACTGAATAGTAGTAATTAAAAGAGGGGAAAAAATGAAGAAGATGAAAAATAGAAAATTATATAATGGTCTTTTCTGTTTGAGGGTAAGTTCAAAATAGTCCCTTAAGTATGTGTTTTAACAATTTTAGTCTCTCGAGTTTCATTACATAGCAAAAATGGTCCTTCACATGAACAATATATCAATTGGCACGTATGCAGCTGTACTCTAGCGTATTCATCGATTCGATTTTGTTGTTTATCAATTTGATTTAATGAGTATCAATTTGTAATACATTGAACTATTATAAAATCATAAAGTTATTATTAGTTTGATTATCAATTTAACTATTAAGATTTTACGTAAAAATTTATTAAAAATCACATAAAAATATGGTGATAAACCAAATAAAATGACTTGATAGAATGCATCTTGCTTATAAGTAAATATTTTTACCTTGTAGTATAATTGAATAACCAAAAGTTTGAGACAACGAGTACTATAATGAAACTAAATATTAAGTCAAGGACTTCATATATCACATGGTATAAATGTAATTTATTAAGTTATTTTTGGATTTATATATCAACCCACAAAAAAATTTAAAAATCGATAATCCCATGTAAGATTTAATATTGATACCAAAATCACTATATCAATAATCTATCACTGATAAGTCAATACTTTTTTTTTTGAACAACTCCATACATTGTGAAGCTAGACGGGTCATTTTTAATGAAAATTTAATAATAGAAAAGACATTTTATAAAGACGGAGAAAACAACAAAAGAACAACTATAATAACAACTAATATAATAATTTAAAAAATGAAACAACAATAATAATTAGATTTAAAAATAAACTAACTCGAGAGTATATTAACAAGGTAAACTAGGCAAACACTCGACTACCTTCGCATACACTTATTCTCGAAAATGGAAGTTATACCTCTCATTAAAAATCATATTTTCTTGCATTTTTGATGACTCGAACGTATAATCGCCGAAGAATGTTTACTATTTGAGGACTTTTTTCTTTCCTCAGATTTCAAATAACCACCACCACACGTGCCCACTAACATACTATTTGAGGACTATAGAGATTATTTTTTTAAAAACTCTCAATTTAAGCAAATCAAATCATAATCACATGAAAAATAATAATGGCGAGAAAAATAATAGTAACTAATTGCGAAGCATTATATCGATGCAACTAGTTCTTTCACTTGCTTCTAAATCCATCTTACTTACTCAAAGGCGTTGAATATTCTACTTGATATCAAGGTGTTCCCCTTTATTTGAATACCCATCGACGGCTTTGATTTTTGTGACTTTTGCAAAAGCTATGACATTATTCTTTGCGGCAACAATTTATTCTTGTGTGTAGCGCGTGAGCCGATGTCTCCCAAACAATTATAGTATAATCATTTATCCATTATAAAATCAATAAGTATATTTCACCTCCCTTTTCACATACCATAGCCGGAAGGGATGGTATATCTACAAAAGAGAAGTGCAGGTCCTAACTTGCTTTCTCATGAAAGTACGTAAGAAGGTCCCCTACGGATAATAGCAAGAGAATGAATAATGAATGATCATGTCGAGATATGGAGCAAAGAATCACAGTAACAACATCAATCAGGTGTGATCATCTAAACACAAAAATAGATAATACTACATATAACAAATTAAATACTAACACCAACATCATACTCTATATTATTAAATTTAACACATGAATAAGTTAGTAATCAAATATTAGAAAGGGCAAATTCAATGTACTAAAACTCCTTCTATGCGTAAGGTCTAGGGAAAAGTTCGACTAATGTTGATCATATGGCAACAACTTTAACAATTGCTCAGAAGTAGAAAATAATTATTATACATATATGTTGACACCTAATTTTGGCCCAACACTTCAAAAAATTCTCACTTTTTATATTGATATTTTAAAATTATTTTTCGGCGATTTTAGATTATTTTTATAATTGCTTTTATTCTTATAATATTAGAATTTTAATTAGTTTAATTTTAAATCTTAACACAGTGTAATAATTCTTTTTTTTCTTGTTCAGATATAATTATGCGTGTATATTTTATTGGTCCACAATTTGGGCTCATATTTCTCTAGTCCATTAGGTTTCGACATGCAATGTGTATATAATTAGATGTGGATGAATAATATTTAAATTAAAATTTAATAATTTTAGATTTTTTGGAGATTTCACTATTCATTTCTTCTCCGGCAAAGAGTTCGTTGGCTCTCCGACAGCCCCTCTCCTTCTTGCCCTCACCTCGCCGGAAAATCACCATCCTCTTATTCACCTAGCTAGCCACCGGGCGGAACCTCAAAACTTCCTCTCCCTTTCTCCATTTTCGACAGCACCAATACAACTAAACAACCCCTTTCTCCTTCATTTTACACCACTAGCAGCCCCTATCTTTGTCGGAAACATCACTATCGACGGCCAATTTGTTCGCCGAAAAACAACAAACTCAAAAACCCCAACCATCTTCTTCCTCGCTCCACCATAACTCACTCTAAAGCAGCCCCCATTTTGACCCACAAACACCACTATTTCTCCGCAAAAAACGCCACTCAAAAACCCCATGAAAACAACTCCCAAAACCTCCATTTCTAGTAACCAAATCTCCTCCAAAACCACCCAAAACCGCCACAACAACCTCCAAAAAATGCACCAAAACACCTCCAAAACCCAGCCATAAGCAGCAACCAAAATCAGTCCAAAACTCACCAAAAACAACTCAAAACATAGCACAAATCAGTCCCATTTTGACCCCTGTCTCAGTCCCCATTTTCCGTCGCCAAATCAGTCCGAAATCTCCCAAAATTAGCCCTGAAATCACCTTTAAACCGACCAAAATCACACCCAAACAGTAGCAAAAACCCCATCAGAAAATCAGTCCCAAATCCACCTAAAACCCCAATCAATTTCTACTCTACCTTCCCAGGTTCATTCTCTGGGTAACTCAATTTAAATTATTTTATTTGGTTCTTTCCGATCTACTTCCTTTATGATTTCGTTCAAAATCATATAAAGACAATTTCTATTTAATATAGCTATTTGTGCAAGTATTTTATGGTTAAGAAGCAACCGTCTCTTGTACAAATTGTGTATTAATCTACTATAACAATAGGATACTCCCCTTTCCCGAATTATTGCGTTTATCCTAGTGATCCACCAACGACGAAAATCTCCTTTTTTTCCTATCTCTATCCTAATGAGCTGAAATTAAAGCTCTTATTTTTTTGTTAAGTAATAGTTCTAGTAAGCCTTAAATGAGCCCACCAAAAGACCCCTATTCTAGGCGGAAACCCCAGCAAAATAACAACTCCGCCGAGATCTGATCGGACTAAGGTTCTCTGGTGAAATTCATTAGCTTCTCAGTCAACTCTGGCAAAACAAAATCACCATACGTCTATACGTATATTCTGTTCATTTCAACCATTGTTTGTTGATATATTTGATTATGTTTGTTAAGTGTTCTAACTGATCATTATGGTTACTTAATATTTTATTGATTGTATTTGTATTTTTCCATTCTAATGATTTGTTTAGATTTGTTTAGGCATTATTTTATGTTTGTATCTTTTCATGATTCTTTTATTTATTTATTTATTTATTTTGGAGTTTATTTCATTGTTTATTTGGAAGAAATATTTTGAACAAATGTCACTTAGCAGAAATTATTACTATTCCAATGACCATTTTATTTTTCTTATTGTTGATTTGTTCTTAATATTATTACTTTGGTTGGACTGAAGAATTGGTGTAGTTGTTGAGTATTCAGGTGATTTGTGCATCGTAAATTACTTTCAACTTGAAAAAGATTATTGTTAGAATTACTGTGGATTATTTATCGATCTTAATTATTTTGTGGGTTTGATATGAGTAGATATTGTATATTATTTGTTAAACTTGGCGATGAAAAATCTATCCATCGGATTTTGAGGCCTCTCCATTCAAAAAAGGTGAAATTTTTTTAGTTTAAATTCATATTTGTTACATTTTAAAATTAGAAATTTTAGTTTAAGTTCACGTACATGTTATTTGTTGAATTTGGCTAAGGACGAATCTATTCGTCGGATTTCAAGACCTCCCAATAAGAAGACAGAACAATTTTAATTTATTATTTGTTTTATTTTATTTTTTCATTATTTTGTATATTATCCATGTGTGTTTATTTCATAATTATAGTACTTGTGTTATATTTTGTATCTCCTCCTCAATTTGTAAAAAATGAATTTAGCCAGATCCACAATTATAGATTCTGAAGGGTGCTAATAACTTTCCTTTGGAATAACTTGAACCCTTACCTAAAATTTTTTAATTCGCAGACTATTGTTGTAAATAATTAATTGGTTTCCTAGTTATCATTAAAATTAGGTGAAGACTCTTAAATTAAATTATTTTTATTTTTAATCATTTTTTAAATATTTTTTAATCGGGTTATCACAACGTTGTGCCTATATGTCAATACATATAAGCCCAATAATGTTGACGGAGTTAAAACTTCCATTATCCTGGCATATTAATTTAACGACATGTGCTTTGCTGTCAACTCCCTACTGTTACTGTAGACGGCGATCTCGCAGGTTCTTAGGAGTATATATGTCTATCTACTCGTCCAGTTGAATTGAATCGAAGAGGTAGAAAAAAATGGCGGACGATAGAATTCTAGAGAGAGAAAGGTATCAAATAGAGCAAATACGCCAGCTTGAATCGGAGGAATTGCAGGTTGAAGAAGTCGATGAAGAATCATCAGATGATGAAACAAAGTAAAATCATACTTTTTTCATTCTTAATCCTGGATTTTGCTTTTGCATTTTGATTTGTTGTTAAATTTGTGCGGTGTACGTATTTGGTTTGTTCTTAATATGATTTAGGGTTTTTAGTTTGATTGTTATCAATGGTTTTCAGATTGGAGTAGTTTTTGAGATATCTGTAGCTTAATTTATCTGTGTCGTGTATCTGTAAATTGGAAATGGAAAGTGAATCCGGTTGATTTGTGCTTACCTAGACTAATTTCACGGGATACCACTTAACTGAAGGAGAGATAAGTGAAATGTTGGCAATTGGATGACTTGGGAATTTGAAGTATGTCTATTCTCTTATGGGAATCACTTTTGGAATGCCTTTTAGAAATTTACTTGGACTGTAGGCATCATCACAGTAAGAGAAGAATGTAAAAGGAGATCTTTGTTCATTATTCAGTTCACGTCTGTTTTACCTCTAGATTTGTCACCTATACACTATTCTTTCTGGTGCTGCCTATCTTCTTCATTTTTCTTTTTGGATACATTTTTATCTGTTTCTGTATCTTTTTAAATAGGATGGATTTTTTCATGCTCCTTGCATAGGTTTGCGCCTGATAGTTACATCAATGTGATCAGTGTTTTGAGAAGTGAGAAGCGGAAAAAACGACGAGGGTTTGCTTCACAGAAACGTGAAGCGAAGCGCATACTTTTTTCAAATAAAGCGCTATTTAGTATAAAAATAAGAAATATTAAATATGCATAGATAAATAATCAAGTACTCAATAGAGGTAACATATTAAGAAAATCCTTCAATTCTTAGGGAGACACATAAGATGGATCCCTTTTTTGTGCCATTGAATAAGAAAATAAAAAAAACAAATAGAGCGTAGGAGCTTCCAAAGGGCAGACGACCGACGGATTTCTCGGTTATCAAAAAAAAAAAAAGCATAGGCACTTAAAAACAGAGCATCCCCCCAGTAAATGCTCTTAGGTAACATTACTAACAGAATTTGAAAAAAAAATCCAGTTATAGAAACATAACGGTCCATCGCAGTCGCAGAAGAGGAGGGAAAATATTTGGAAAAGTTAAACTTATGTAAATATTTTATAGAATTTTTTTTTTTAAAAAAGCTAGTTACTGCTTAATCGATCTTTTTCCCGCTTTAAATAAAAGCGCGCGTTGCGCTTCACACTTCAGTCCTAGAAGTGCACGCCTCTTCTTTCTCACATCGCTTCAAGGCAATTAAGCGACAAATAGTCGCTTCACTTAAAATCGTGCTTCAAGTGAGTGTTTCAGCGCTTTCGATAACACTAAATGTGATATCACATTAGTTGTGTATGTTCAAACTTACATCGGTAAAAGAAATCAGGGAGTTTATAAGAACTTCAAGAAATTATAGGTAACTTACGCCTAGTAGTCAAAGCATGTATGTATACATGAGTTGGAACTGTTGGATGTAATTAGCATTAATGAAGTAGGATGAAAACCACGGCAGACCATGTTCAAATCTCAACTGTGACACTATACAGTTCAGGTGCATGCAAGTTCACCTAGACACTAAGCTAACCCATTACAAGTTACCGTCCTGTCAATCCGACCTTTTGAGCGTTGACACAACCCAAATGTGCTGATCGATATATTTTGTCTAATAATCCCTCGGACATTAATGTGGCGGTGCTTAATAACGTGTGGAGTTCACGAAAGAAAGATTTTTGATGGCCATCAGAATTTAAGGTAAGATGTGAGGTCCAAAGTTAAAAAGTTTTCAAATTTAGAAAGCTGTCATGTTTTTTGTTTTTCGTCCAAGGGTGTGGCCTGGTGATGAATGAAGTGGGTTGAGAATTATGTGGTCTCAAGTTCAAATCCCACAAGAGACAAAAATAAAAATATTAGGTGATCTTTTTCCAACTATCTCAGCCTCAGTGGATAGAGTTACCTGGCACTTGTCAAGGCGCAAGCTGGCCCTAGCCCCCCCCCCCCCCCCCCCCCCCCCCCCCCCACACCAACCCCCCGCACCACTCCCTTCGCCGCGCCGCTAACCAAACACGCCGAACAAAAACAACACAAGAAA
>JAOTQR010000011.1:20512424-20548552 GCA_025774065.1 Solanum ossicruentum | reverse complement strand
ATTAAGCGGTTTTTTTTTGCGGATTGGTTCGGTTTGTCGGTTTGGTGCGGTTTACGGTTTGGTTCTGTACACCCCTAGCGAAGATATGAACAACATGTGAGACACTATTGCTGGTTACAGTAGAAAAGTAGTTGACGAAGTACTAGAGGTGTCGAGAGGGACCTTTGATAGACGTTAGAGTGATCGATGGTGGAATGGCGAAATCCAAGGGTAAATTTACTAAAATTTACTTAAATAATAAGTTTAAATTGATATTGAACTAAAATATAAATTTATTTTACTTTATTTTATTTTTATAGACAGAAAAATCTTAAAATAATTGATTTTTATAATGTTAATAGCTTAAAGGGTATTTCAGACATTTTCAATAAAAAAGGTGCTAATAACACTTATGTGTCAAACACATCAATAACTTTTTTTCTCAGCTACAACACTTTTATCCAAATACGTAATTACTTATTTTTCAAATAAATTTCAGCACTTTAGAAAGTGCATCTAAAGTACTTTTTAAAAAATATTTTTTCAGTTAAGCCAAACAGACCCTAAATAGAGAAGATGAGGAATGTTGTACTTGCATTTTTATTTGTATTTTTGTAGATATCACATTTATCTTGTTGTCTTCTATATGCAGTCTGGAAAGTGAAATAATGAGTGATTATGTTTTCTTTTTTTTTTTTGGAATTTCAGATATTTTGTTAGATGAAGAATCAAAGGTTGAAACAACTACATCCTAGTCCCTTAGATCCTAGTATGCTAACTAGACAGAAGAATCATTGGTCAGAAGATGTATGCGCTAGTGAAGTGGACACAGTTTTACAATGTCAACGATGTGATGGTAATTTTGGTTTGAGATTCAAAGACATCTTATTCATCCACACGTCCTATAAATATTAATTAATGCTGAATTTTATGGGGTCTATATAGTAGGACATATACAACTACCATGCGTTTATTATTGCGCTTGTTGAGAGAGTAAAAAACAACTTGAGGACTTCTTAAAAAAGTAGTCAAAGCACATTAATTATTAACCAAAAAGTTCTCAGTTATCCCCAATTATTAAAACTCTTGTCATTCTTTTTAATTTTCAAGATATTTTTATCACCCTTAATTAACTCACCTCACCCGTAGATATTGACGCCCGTGCCAGCGCGAGCCCAATATTTGTTATTTTTGTGTCACAATTTATATGATAATAGAATTTGTCAAATATCATTATTTATAGTATTTTTTATACTTATCTAGATTCATAATAATTTTTACATAGTTTGCTAATTAAATAATACATGTTATTTCTTTTGTCCTCTTCTATGTGATATCAATAGATTAATTTCAATAATGAATTAAAATTTTTTATTTGTTTTTAATATAATATTATTGTATTACGAGTTGTAGTAGGTGGGCATGGACATCAACATCATTAGCAAAGGGCAACTAAATCTCAAATTCTTTTATGTAAAAATTGGTCCGTACACATACATTGGGGTACATTATAATGACATTTCTATATTTCCAGAGAATTTCGTTTCCCACGTAAATTGCTACTACAATGGCCTTTTGTTATTTATATTTGCTTAACATCCTGTTAAGTTAAAATTTGCGCGTTAATGATGTGCTGCTTTTGTGAACAAATTTGTTTACCTATTGCTAAGTTGGGAGCTAATGATGCATGTCCACAACCTGGTTTATTGACCCAGCTCATTGTTTCTAAATGAAGCATAAACCACAAGGCATCAACCCCCCCCCCCCCCACACTACCCCCACAACGTAATGTTCGATCCAATTTGCACGCACTACTATTCCACCAACATCAAGTGCTTGTTATCCCACAAGCATATATAACAAAATGACTTTTGCTCAACACGGTAAGGTAACTAACTTTTATTGACCACTGAGCCACACTTAAAAGCCAAGACATCAACCCTCCACAAGCAAAAGTGCAATAGCTGCCAACCTAGCTCCATCCAAGTGCTATATGTACCGTCTTGATGCAGAACAAACTATCATAAAATTTCTGTATTATGTATAACTAGATCCTCCAAAGCAGCCCCAGCCAATCATCAGATGTAGCTAGAGATGCATCTATGCACGCCACAGAATTGGTGCCCATCACAATCTGACATGGAGTCACCTAAATACAAAGACACACCACAAGACTAGTTGGGGCTAGGATTGTATTTGAAAGTAGGCATCATAGAAAAGACAGGTTTTGTAACAAATTAAGTTCATCCACAAATACTTCGTAACAACTCTCATCAGATTAGCAGGCAGCTATCATTACCACATTAAGCCACAGGCAGGCAGACACCTACCAACCAAATAAAATTGGTTAGTGGACTGTGGAAAGAAATTGAAATGTAACGTAGCCACAAGTTCCAGCGCACACAAAAGATAGAATATCTTGCAACAAAAGAGTGCAACCTACTGCCATTTGCATTACCTAAAACCCATAATTCATCAGAGTCTGGACACCACATGCTTGACCAGCTGACATTGCTTTGTGAAAAAGCTTCAATTTTTCCAGAAAGGGGAGAGGTGGGCATATCAGCAATAATAGGAACTCTGCAGATTCCCAAGTCCTCTGATATCACCACCAAGAATCACAAGAAAATACCGAACACATCAGAAAAGGCAATACAAATTTAAACAAAAGACACTACAGTGAAAAACAATTCTAAGAAACTAGTAAAAAGTAGACCAACAAGCAGATCAAGAGAACCTCCCTAGAGAAGAGAACATGACATCATATACATTCTTTGTAGATTTCTGAATTAGCTGAGGTTGAATTAATAAAATTAAACTGAACACAAGCTTGTTCATGTTTTGGCTTTACACTCTTACCAAGACTTCCTCCTCTATGAAGGTCAACAGACAACATAAGCTGATCACTTTCATGTGAATTTAGATAATGGGTGTATCTGGTATGAAGTAAAATATTTTCCAAGAAACTGTTTTCTTGGAGAACAAGTGGTTTTCTTACTTATTTCCTAGTGTTTATCTCAAGAGCATTTATAATCTAACAAAACACTATGGGGATGGGATGTGGAGTGGAGGGTAGGTGGTGAGGGGTGACAGGTGAAATGGTCAAGGGTTGGGGTTGGGGACATAGGGTGGGTGGGGAGGAGATAATAAACTTGGAATGTCACTTATGGAACTTATTTTCCCTATTAGGGAAGTCTTTTCTACATTTTTTAGGAACTTATTTCCTAAAATGTTTTCCAAAATATTCTGCCCAACCAAACATGGTAAAATGGAAAACATTTTCCAGAAAAACTTTTCATCGACACCAAACACACCCAATATGTTCTCCTATAAAGATACAACACACACTAATAACATGTACAAGTGCACGATTTCATACCAGTCAACTGCATATTGACCTTAATAAAATCAGCCAGACTCAAATTGGGTTCTAGACTTCCAGCTATTGTGCAGAGTACAGATTGTGTGTAACCAACTATATTTCATATTACAGATTGTGCAACCAACTATATTTCATAGGCTGCAACTGCTCCTTTTTGCCTTCAAACTACCTCTTATTGAAGTATAAGAGCAACAAACTAGACAAAGACAATTTCACTGTAGTGTAGAGGTATGTCAGAGGAGAGAAACCTGTCTAAAAATTATAATTTCCAGTGATCAAAGCTTCAAAATGATCATGAATGCACATAAGGAGTGATAGAGCTAACATATAAAACAACATGTCTAAAATGCAAGTTAAAATTCATTTCCAGCAAAAACTCAAGTGAAGAATTAACTGATATAATATATGGACTAACATAAGCAAAACCCCGGGAGGGGCAAGAAAAATATAATTAGAACATGAGATTGACTACCAGTGTTCAAACTCCTTTACAAAATATCAAATTGCACGGTTCATAATACTACAGAATATCCTGTTTTGATCGTCTCTTAAAACTAATTATTCATCAAGCTGTACAATCTTTAACCAATATGTAAATTACTCCATCCTAGCTTCAGAACTGCCTATACTAATATTCACACACATTGATGGCAATGGGTTTTGCTAATAGCAACTGCGAATGAAAAGAAAAGCCGGGTTGACAAGCATCAAACAGTATCGTCTATTTTCCTCCATTAGTTAGAAAATAAGCAGGATGTTGCTCAAGGCACATTCAGGGTTATCACATGGCACCCAGGAAAATTAGCAGCCAAACCTTGGTGCCTCAAGAAACAGTTCGCCCATAACAGATAGATGCAAGATAAAGATTTTTTGCCCATTTCTCCTGCAGCGAGCACAATCAATAGTTAGCTATGGAACATGGAGTCAAAAAAAAAAAATCAGAAACAGAGTGGTTCCTGTTGAGAAAAGCATAATTGACTAAATAAACAACCTTGACATGAGTGCTAGGAAAAGCAGAAGTGCGAAGTGTCTCTTGTGTTTCATCTGCAGGTTTCCTTCTAGGAACACTCAGAACTAAAGCAGCTTGATCCCATGTGGCTGCAGTCGACGTAATCCTATATCCAGCATCCCACCTCCTATGGATCCCTTCACTAGGGTAGAGAAAATCTAATTCCACCACCTGCAAATTATATACCAAATTCAAATCTGAACACAATAGCAAGCGACCCTTAAAAATTAAAAATGAATCCATGATAAAAACCTGATCAGAGAACCCTGCCCCACGTGACATAACAATTGCCCATCTACTTCCTGCAGTTGCCATGGCAGTGACATAAAACCCCTCTCTCCATTTTTTGTTAATCCACTTAAATGGAAAAGACTCGCTGACTTTGTATGACTGCTGCAGATACTGCGTACCTGATATTTTACAAACAAAACTAAGATAATGATGCAAAACAAGTATAGCATGTAACAAGAGTTTGACTAACCCTTTGACATGATTACTAATGAGCTCCCATTATTAGCTCCAGCTATGGCACTAATATAATAATTCTTCTCCCATTGCTCCATGATCCATTCCTATATTTAAACATATACAGAGGGAATTAGCTAAAGCCTGAAGGAGTAAACTGAATGATGCATAAGTTTACTAGAGGTATAGCAGATAGCAACATAATTTAATTTGAATATGCTTCGACTAGCCCAAACTCGTTGGAGCATAACAGACCTTGTGAAGAAATAAAGGTGACAATTCATAAACTTGGGCACTGAACCCAGTTCCTGCATCCATGATTAGCGCCCACAAGTTCGACGAAGATGCCACACTACTGATAAATAGTCCGTCTTCATTTCCTTTCTCGATGTGCTGAGCTAGCCTCATATCAGCAACATTATAGTGATACCTGCGAGCCAAAACAATGTCACTGCACTGTTCACAAGCTCAACCAAAGAGCTTCAAAACTGCATATACCTTTGCTTCATTGGGCGACGAGCATTGTAAACACTGATCCATTGTGTCGCAGGCATTCCAATGCGAACCTTCTTTTTCGGCTGTTCATCATCTTCTTCTTCCATTGTTAATCTTCCTCTTTTCTGCCCAACTTGGTATATCAGCTTCAAAAATGAAAAACATGTTAGCGAAATTCTTCTTCTGTTGCTGATTCTTCAACATCAACAAAAACCTGCAATAAAGATGTATGTAACTAATTCCTACCTTCTGTGCACCATCAGTATTGATTGGCCTGATTTCTGGATTTGGACCCACTACTCCATCAAATAAGGAGATATACTTAGCATAGTTAGGCTCCTCATCAAACTTCAAGTTCACAACATATTCCACAAACTGCCTAAAAGGAGCAGGGCAGAAGCAGCAAAGAGTTTCTGGAGAAGATGCCATCTTTTTCTTGCAGACAAGGAAGCCTTTGTTCTCACCCTAAACAAAAAACATCCGCGTCAAAGGAAGGAGACAATTACAAGTAAAATGCCGCAGTTAAGCTGAGGAAAAAGGAAACCTGGTATCCTTGCCAGGGCAGCCGGCCTCGGAGAAGAAAGATGAGTGTGTAAGCCAGCGACTCTAAATCATCCCTCCGGCTCCCGGTCCTTCCCAGGTGAGCATGCACACTAGCATACCTTACAGTTCCTCTGAGGCAACGGTTCTCTTAATAGTCAGTGGAAGCAGACAAAAAAGAAATGTAGCCAAACAAACAGATAGGACAAATTGAATTATTGAATATTGTACCTAAAGACATCAGGCCGTTGATCATAGTCGACATGTAATCCAGTAGCAGCATCACGCCACCTTGTTGCTGGACCATTCAAACAGGTAAATCAGCAGAAGACCATATTATGCTGAATAGAGCATGATGAAGATGCCAAAGAGAGAATATAGGAAAGATCCAACAATAAATTGTTTTTTCCTTCTTCTGTTCTAAGCTACAATTAACTCACCTAATCCAAGGTCAACAAGAAACAATTTTTTTTCATCAGGAGTTCCAGGGGTTCCAAGAAGAAAGTTTTCAGGCTTTACATCTCCATGCACATACCTTCAGAACAATATCAGCCAGACAACCCAATCAGAACAATTAAACATTATTTCTTTGTTGTGCTTCCTGTTTTTTTTTTCTTTTCAGGGAGGCCAAAAGAGACGTGTAAGCCACATTAGAATTCACATCCACCTAAAAATAGAAAAAAGCTTCATACATGTAGTACACTAGGAACGGTTAACCTAAGCATGATATACTTACCCTCTGGAGTGCAATTTCTCTAGTATGGAGATTGCTTCAATGGCAATGCAAGCTACCATTTCAACAGACATCCTAAATGGACAACATAAGAACCAAAGATCTGGCAATGAGACCCAGAATACAGAAATATATTTAAAAATAAGCACTTCCTATAATAACACGGATAGAGAATGAGATCTTACGCGTGGGAATTATTGTTCCAGACATCCCATAAACTAGGTCCAAGCATATCCATAACCTGATATTTCATTACAAGAATTCAGCAGTTCTAAAGGAGATTGGAATCAAATGTAACTTGAAACAAATGATTAAAATTTACTCCATTAAAATGCAGATGACATACCATAATATAGTAATCACCTTGACGTCCCTTATAATGTACGCGTGGTATACCATGACTACCACCAAGGGCACTAGAAGCAACAGGAAAGGGCATCAACTCTTAGAAAATCTTTAGCTTCCAGATATCAGTAAACATAAATAAGATAAAAGGAGTAACAAGCTTTAAATGACCACATACTTGTAGACCTGCCACTCATAAGGTGGTCCATGGTTACAACCTTTGCTGCTTCTATGCTCAAATTTCAAGGCAACCTAGAACCAGAAATGATAAATTTATCATTATAAAGAGAATCGTCTTCAGCATACAACAAATAGAACAGTAAATAGCTGGAGAAGTAATGAAGTACCTCTACTGCTCCTGGGCCAGTTCTTTCAGCTGGATTTGGTGGGTTTGCACGACGACCCACAAACACTTGACCAAATCCTCCTTTACCAAGTTTCCTGTCAATCCTATATGCTGGCGATCCACCAACCTGGACCTATTGGACGCAAAAGGAAACAATTTAATACAACAACAAAGTCAACTGCTTCAATGTAAAGCTGGGGACAAAGTAAAGTGGAAGAGAAACAGTAAGATATCTCCACCATATCTCTGTGTGTGTGTGTGTGTGTGTGTGTTTTGTGTGTGTGAATCTATTCATGTGTGTGTACTGTGTGTAGTAATGAATGTAATCCAACCAAAACTAGGCGATACCAAGTGAACCATATCGGCCCAGCCCATACTCAGCCTATCTTTCAGTTCTCCCGACAAGACCTCAGAAACAAATTCCCACTAAGCAAGACTGACGATGAAATTCAAAGGAGTCGGAAACAACAAAATGTAGAAACTAGTAGTACACCTAACTGCTGTACTTGAAAACCGCAGTCAAACATGATGCTAGCATTTGACCATAGATTTTGAAAATTTATCTTCAAATATCTATTTGGCAATGAAATTTGAAGTTACCAAAAACTGATTCGGACCAGTTTTTGAGTTTTTGAGACTTGTACTCACAAAATAGCAAACTTTTTCCAAGTAAATTGCATGTCCAGACACAACTTCAAAAACTGTAATTTTTCAAGTTTCAACTTTCAACTTTAAAAGCTCAATTTTTCAAGTTTCAACTTCAAAAACTCAATTTTTCAAGTTTTAACTTTGAAATCTATTCCAAACAACATTACTGCGAGAAAAAACCAGCACAGATTGCAGATAGACATTTCAGAAAAATTGCACATTAGACAGCCCCAGAAATCTGCAACCTCGTGAGTTGCAAATTTCAAACTGAAAATTTACATCCAATAAAACACAAGACAGTTAGTAAAATCACAGACAAATTGTTGAAAGGAGTGATTATGAGTAGACTATGATACCCTTTCAGGCAGTGGAGCTGTGCTGCCTTCATCCTCAGCAGCCAAACCCTTATCACCACTCTGGCCAGCACTGTCGTATTCATCCATCTGTTTTTCTCCTACCTCTTCCTTCTTTTCTACTTCCTTCTTCTCCTTATCTTCTTCTCCAGACGCTGTTCTCCTCACAGCTTTTTCATCAGCTACTGGTACAACTTCCTTCTCGTTATCAGTATTCTTCTTCTTCCTCCCTCCTACTCTATTTCCAGCAGCTCCTCTCTGCCTCGTAGTCCGTGCAACAGTCGTTCTTCTCGTAACCCTCTTGTTGTCGTTAACGTCGTTGTTTTCTTCCGGTTCAATCGCAGCAATCGGTTTACGTCCTCTACGCACTCCACTACGCAATTGAGGCATATCGATCATCCATCAAGTTGTGAAAACCCTAACTCGATCTTCATCAATCAAAACTCGCCTTCTAGACTCTTCTTCTACTCACTCCCTTCAAAACCAACAGATCTCCGATGACTGAAACGGAATAGCAGAAATCTGAGCACCGGCAACTCGCCGACGGTCGGTGGCCGATAAAAAATTCAAACTTACTGTGGAGATCTATGGAAAGAGAAACTATGAAAACAATGGGTTTGCCTCGGAGAGACGACAAAAAGTGATGAACAAAGAGGTGTCAGTTCTTTTTGGTTAGTTTTGTAAAAGAAATTATTTACTTAATTAATGGTGAAATTTTGTTAATTTTAAACATAATTTTTGAAATGATTTTTATATATTTAAAAATTATATAAAGGTATTATATTGCATAAGAATATAATAAATATAATATCACATAAATTAAAACGACAGGAATATATAAAAATATGATATTATTAATTTCCTCTTTTGTTCTTAAATTATTAATTGATTCTCATTTAGTCATTTTTCATATGACTTGTATGATAAAATGTCAAAGTTTGAAAGTAAATTTTATAGAGTAATGACAAGATAAATTATATTGTACGGGATAAAGGCATTGGTAAATGAAGAAATTACACGTTTAAAAGATGCAATCGTAGAAATAAAAATATTGAAATGAATGTACAAAAATAATAGAAGTGATAACACTATAAATGAGAATATTTGGGATGAAATGGAAGTACAATGGATATCGGATAATTTGGGCATGTGAACAAGAGATGTGCGGATGCTCTGGTAAGGAATTGCGCGAGATTGAATACAGGCAAACTTTAAGAAGTATTGGGAAGGGGTGATTACGTATGATATAACGTGTATACAGTTTATTGAAATGATGACATTAGATAGAAGTGCATATTCATGTAAACTATTAAGATGATTGCACCTTATCGTTAATGTTATGCTTTCTTACATATATATGCTCTGCGTTATTTTGTTATTATCTTGTCATTTTTTAATTACTATGTTGATTTACTTGAGTCAAGGATTTTTCGAAAATATTATCTTTATCTCAGTCTGACACTTTTGAGCTCAGAGTCTTTCGAAAACACTCTCTATATCTCTATGAGATAGTGGTAAGGTTTGCATATATTTTACTCCAGACTTTACTTATTAAATTTTACTGGATATGTTATTTTTATAATATCTTTATCTCAAAAAATAATGATAGAATTTGTCTACTCTATCCTTTTCAAACCCTATAGAATTTCACATAAATTATGGATGTTAATTTCTTGATTAACATTTGGTTAAAGATTGGTTAGTGTATTCGTTAGTGGATTTCTACGTGGCAGATGACGAATGAAAATACGACAAATAAGAAGAGAAATAAGTGATTCTTTTGGACTATTTGGTCATAAGATTTCTTCAAGATTTCAAATTATATTTTCTAAATATTATATTTTTAATTAAATTTAATTAATTTATTTAAATTAATTATATAAGAGAAGGAAAATTATCCTTAAATTCTCCTAATAAGATGATTGAAGTTATATTTATCAAAATACACACTTATTTGAGAAAAAATTATAAGAATTTAATCAAAAACATGAAAAAAGATCCCGTCCAATCTTAAAAATAATAATAAGAAAAACGGTAGTCAAAATATAACAACAGCAAAGAAATTGAAAAAGTCACAGTTCAAACTTCAAACTTTTTCCTTCAAACTTAGTAGTGAAATTCTGGTATAATTCACGGAGTTCGAAAATCATACATGTAAAACTCAAGCCCAATATATTATTAAAATTCAAACTTTTAAAAGTGAGATTACATTACACTATTTTAGTATTCGAACTTTTATAACAATTCAGAGTTTGAAACTTCATACATACTCGAGCAAAATATAATGAAACCCAAACTTTTAAAAGTGAGGTTACGTTACAAATATCTTAGAATTCAAACTTTTATAGCAACGATTTGAAACTTCATACATGTAAAACTCACGCACGATATCTTGACATCCAAATTTTAGATTTCGAACTTTTATAAGTGAAACTCCAAAATATTGTGTTAACTCAATACAAAATTATGAACAAACTGCATGTTCTCTTTGATTGCCTAATGCTCTTCAACTATGTAAGAAAAAGAAATGAAAGAAAGGCAATTTCCTTACAAGGAGTCCCCTCAATTGCATATGTCTGATCCAGCACCCTTGACATGTTTGTTCATAGTTTTGGCATGAATTTGGAGGGAAGAACAAAACCGATTAATATCTTCAGAAATCATGTCAGAACAAATAACATCTCCTTCTATTGGGGTTGGAAGAACAAATGGGAGATCGCAAATACCTTTCATGTTTGACCTGCAGGAATAAACATTCATGTTACAAGGGTTAAAATCAGAATAAACTAAAAAGTGACATGAGTATTCCTGATCGTGAAGCAGTAATTCTGTCAGGCTAAAGGTAAATTAACTAAGTATACAGAACGTTTATGCTAACAAACGTTCACAGCACTGTGAATTGGAAAAAACAATGTTTGACAACCTAAATTGTTTGTTCCAACTTCCAAGTATGTCGCACATGAAACAAGGAAACGAGCAATTCATTTGTCTTTGGGGCAAAATGCAACAAAATGGAGGAAGTTCCTATGTTTAATGACAATACAGGTCTACAGGCATTTCATGGAATGAAACAGAGCCCCCACCTCTCACCCCCTTAAAAACGATATCATCAAATGGGAAACAGAAAGGATAGATCAAGACGCATTATATAGCACGTAACCTTTTTCATCGAACAAAGATGCTTGCAAGGAAATGAGATGGAAAACAAGGTCTTGAGTTATTCCCAGGGCTTAAGGAAAGTTTTAAGAGGACTTGAACTAATTGCTATGCAAGGAATCAGATAATAGCATTGGATGGAGTCAATACTGGATATTTATTTGCAAATAAAACTACTTCGACGTTTTGTCTCAAGGTTTTTTTTCTTTTTTTCTTTTTCATGATAATTGCTACCTAGCTCTTTCATGAGTGAATTGCAGTCTGATAAATGATGCACGCAAAAGATTGATTGATATATTTTTGTATGTTCTTTATACTTTAAATTGGTATGGGCAAAGTAATAGGCTGAAATTTATATGTTTGTGCAGATGACTTATTGGTATGCACAAAGTAATAGGCTGAAATTGATATGTTTGTGCAGATGACTTACTTAAAATCCACTTAATAAGAGATAGAACAACAAAGCTTCACAAGTATGAGAAATCCACCCTCCGAAAACCACAAGGGTAGCAATATCAGGATAACCATACCACCTCATGAAGAATCCAAGAGAACATGATGTGCAACAATGAGTTTATAAGGTTATGCGAATGAACACAAGCAGCAAAGATAACATATATACACAGTGATGGAAAACACATAAATTGAGGTATTGAAAGTACTTTATAGGCTCTCAAACACTTAGAGGCCACCATTACCTATTTTCCATTTACATAATCCAGAAGTCTTTTGTCAAGCTCAAAACGCCCACAAAGAAGTCTCTGCATCAAAGAACTTGTAAATGTCATCCGCACAGAATTCCATTTTCATAAACAACAGACAACTGAAATCTCAAGAAAAACAATGCAACTGATTCTAAGATGCTAAATTCAAGTACCTATATTTGCACAAAAGAAGGAAAAAGGTATTGCTAAGTATATTTTTTCAGGACAAATATAGACCTGACAACAAGCAACCAGAGGGTAGTCATTGAAAGCATGAAGCATGATTATGGTTTGCATTTCAACTTTCAGAAGAATTTATTAAAAGTCAAAGGGATTATGAAGCATATTTCAGAATGTGTCTGAGATTCACAACATCCAATATGTTTGTTGCACTAAGATATCATAGATATCTGCATTTAGTAGAATATTTACTTGCCTCTTAGGAGTAGAGTATAATTATTTTAACAATATTGTAGTGGAAAAAACAGTACTCTTTTCTTTTTGGAAAGGTAAGGTAAGTAAGGTTTTAACTCCGCTTCCATGAGCTTGCTCACATTGCTGGTCCCCAACCCAGATAAAGAAAGAGGGCAACAATACCTCATGATCACCGAGCTTGTGATCAGATAACAAGGAGAATGGGGAACTACTTTTCGTCGATGAGTTCCCAGGCATATTCAAGGGTCCTAGCTAAAAAATGTAAGGAAATATCTGAATCCAATTGAAATTAGCCTGATTGGTTTGCATTGTAGTATCAACACTGAACACAACGTATTATTTATAGTTTTATGCGCAAAAAGGTTAGCGTTAACAGACTCAATCCACCATTCAAGCACACTAAAGGTCCTATTCCTAAAGATGGGGAACGATCTGGTCAAAGTTACGTAGTGTATTGTGCCTTCGACTGAATTTTTCACACATCAGCTGAATGGATTGTTAACATCGTTCGATTGACGTTCTATTCCACAATTTTGTGGTGAAGTTTTACTAGATTGACATTGTGTGGTAAAAGGTCAACAGGGCTTTGTTTTTCATGGTAACTCCTTTGCCAACAATTTAGGCTGGAGGCTATGGATCATAAGCTAAATTCTTTGGCTAGCTCATTAGACTCCCAGCCACATAGCTTCCAGCAGCTCATTCTCAAAAAAGAAATAGCTTCCAGCAATAATATCTGAAGTGTCTAACCAAACTTGGCACTCAAACTATGGTTTACCCCTTTGTCCCTACCACTTTTAATCCTTTGATGACTCATGAGGCTGACGGAGTTGCAGTGGCATTTGAACATCAATTTAAGAGACGAAGAAAACAATTTTTGAGTCTATTCAAGATGTTAGATTTTCCTAATCTCATCCAATATAACAACAGCCTTGCATTACTACTTCTTTTCAGTCCTTCAATTAATTATATCAACTGCACAAGATATGATACATATACAAGAAAAAGCATATCATTATCAGGGCCTAGCAAAAGAGAAAATTCAAAAATTGTCCTCAATAGGGAAACTACGCCCTACCATTTATCTAAAAAAAATTTGTATAATGGCATAAAAGTTCTATTTTCAGAACTCTGCTTTTGAATAGATAAGCATATGATGTATAGGTCAGGCCTTCAGTATTGTGGTTTCATTAGGCAATAAGTTTCTGCTTTCATTAGACAGAAAGATTTGAGAGTTGGTAAATGTGAACTACACGCTAGCTGGTCATTGTTGAAGTATGAAAAAATCTAAATCTCTAAAAAAAAAAGAGGCAAACAATCAGGCATTGTGCAGAAATATATTCGTGAAGGATGAAAGGTGAATACTTCTATATATGCAAACAGAGAAAACCACAAAGTGGAAGCAAGCAGTTTAATATGCAATACAAATAGATCACTTTGCTTAGGAACAGAAAGGGGACGCAGGGGAAGGGTAGGCGGATACGACACTTGCACCTTGTGGTAGCAAAGAATACCTTTGTAATGGTAGGACCAAAAACATATGGCTCAGAATCAAACTCTGGAAAGCGTGCAACCTCTATAGCATTCTCAAATAGAATGTACACAGGAAGTTGGTTCAAGCTTCCTAGATAAGATCTCCCCCAATGAACCAGTCAATTGAAAAGTCAAATGAAACAACATTAGCATTTAAAGTCTTAAACAGCACAAAATAAACAAATCCAGTTCATATAACACATGTAACTGTAGAGTAAAAAATAACACACCAAGAGAAATGCCAAATCTTTCTGCAGCATTAGGGAAGAGTCCAAGATCAACGGTCCCAAAAGATAAATTTGCATTTGAGTATCTGTTCAGGAAAATATACAAGAAACTTACATTTCCAACAAAGAGAAAAACTCTCAAAGAATTCAAATTTGGGTGAACAAATGACCAACTTCATTTCATAAAATGCTTTTCTAAGTTTGCATAATAATTTTTAATCATAATGAAGCATCACTCACGTTATTGAAAGTTCTGGAAAAAAGGAACTTGTGCATACGCAAGCTGATGTGGAGAAAGCGCGAAATTCGACCTGCCAAAGGTGATAATCTATAAAGTATGAGAAGGAGCAGAAATACAGAGATTGTATACGAAAAATAAAGAGACCATTTTCACGTCATCTCCATTTGCTTTTTCCCACGTGACACACACTAGAGTGGGATTAGATACTCTTTATTTCTTCTGTTCAACTTTCTGATGCAGCTATCTAACACGTGTTTTTTTTAACATGATCAATTACAAGTTAAACAGTCTATATTTGGTCATTCAAAAATAGTGAAATTTTCTAAGAAAAATTCTATCGATCTAAAGTTGATTCTAATCAAGCAGCACACTTACTCTATTTAGCATCATCCACTCAGTCATTAAATGCAAATTAAAGGAATTTTAACTAAATATTCTAGTTTTCCTTCTGTGCCAGATAAATGGAAGAAAAGGGAGAACATGAATTGACAAAAGAGCAATCAGGTACTGTCGAGGGGTCAAATTGGCTCACTTAGGAATGGGATGTCTCTTTATATGGTCTTGGCCTCTTGGGCAACCCTCCCCTCATGAGGTCAAGTCCATTTAACATAGTATTAGAGCCAAGCATCTTCCAATCATTATTTACCCAATGTCAGGACACTATCTTACAGATTTCCACGCTCCAGAATTCCAGTGCTGTACGTGCAGGGGTTGTTGAGTCCGACATTGGCGCAATTAGAGATGGGAGGTCTCCTTATACGGTCTTGGGCAATCCTCCCCTCATGAACTAGCTTTGGGTTGAGTTAGGCCCAAGATTCATTTAACAAGTACCACAAGAATAGTGTTAACAATAACATAGTGCTGACCACATTGCTAAGCCAAACAAATTAAAAAGTTTTTTCCACTCAACAACACAAGCATTAGAGGATAACAACAGTACTTTTATAGCAGACTTAATAATACCTTTATCACTCTTTCAAAAGAAAATAAAGTGTATAGAGCAGACATGATCAGCTAGAAGAACATGTGCCTGAGATTTTCAAACCAAGGTCTTTGTAAGTTTCTTGTTGGCACAAATGTTGTTTAAGAGTATTTCCCAGATGACCAAATCTCCTAAGCATTCACAATCACCACAAATAAAAAATGTTTGTTCTTTATCTTCAAGGTGGCATAATGCTAAGTAGAAAATACAGATGAGGAACCCTTCCCAAAAAAGTACCAAGTAACTACAGAGAACCAACCAGCCAAAATCGTGATGTATTTCCTTCAGTAAGCAAACTTTCCAACTGCAGAGGTGTCAAATGATTTGAAGAACCTGGACATTTACATTTACACACTCAGTGTACCTTTAATTGTACTTTTACAAGTCACTCGTTGCATCTTATTATGCTCAGAAAACGATAAGAAGCAAATGTAGCCTCACAAAAAGCTATGGTAAACCAAATAACGGGGGTAGCAAGAGTACCTAGTCCTTCATATGGAGGCTGTTGTGCTATAATGTGTATTACTGCAAGGAAGAAACCGATATGATGACTGCATCAGATAAAAGTACAATGTATAAACACCAACAACAACATAATTAGTGAGTGCGGTCTAAAAAAGTTACCAAGTATAAATGAAATTCCCAAATACCGGTACCAACGATATTGCAGAAGGCTAAGAAAGTCAGTGAGCTATCCATCTAATAAATAGATTTCTCATTGTGCCTAGTCATGCATCGTGTTATGACAATCATAGTGCTTTTGAACCTCCCTATCTAGTTTCAGAGCTAGCATTATCAGAAACTGCAAACAACAGTAGAACTCACCTAAAAATGCCAATGCATACCAGAGAGACAAGTGAGCATCCAAAAGTAAAGTGATGGCAGTAAGGAAAATCTGAAAAGAAGTATTTTTGTGTTAAATACTCCAATATAAATAACAAGAATTCAACAGAAGCTATAAAGAACTACTTGGCTGTAGATGGTAATGAAATTTGAAACCAGATTTCCAATATTGAATTTGATGCCCAAGTATCCACAATCAAGGAGCAGAAATTTGTGAAATGTCAGGATGAACTCTAATTATAGTATTTCTTTCCTAATAAGAATTTCTTTGCTTGCTTCATATCATGCTAACTGAACACATTGCAATAACTATTCTGCTAATTCCCGCAGATTTGGTTTTCTTCCTTCTTTTGTATAAGCATAGTGTACTATCAAAGAGGACCAAGATAGACTGAGTACTCCGTGTTCGTGTTTAGTCATTAGATTTCTAAATTTTTCAAAGCAGTTCCACTAAGACCAATATGGGAAAGTCTGCAATGTTTTTTTTTCCCAATCACGGGGAAAGTCTGAAAAATGCTATGACTTAGAAGTATTATAAGTTGTAATTCAAGTTTATCTTTGCATTATAAGTTACAAACTGTCATTGTTCAAACAAACTATAAACAATACAAACTGCACTTGGTCACTGTAGCACTAATCCTTTGTTTATGCTCTTTTTTATTGTTTCTCTTTCAAGTAACTGCTGACAGATAACTTCTTTTCATTCCTAAAGGTATAAAGTGGAAAAGGAACCCACAATTTAAGATTCTAAAAGATTGCTACATTTTTCCAATTTAACTTTGATCTCTTATATTTAGTTTACTATCCCTTTTTTTGATGGGGGTGGGGAGGATAACTTATCAAAAGGGCGCACAGATTTTCCATTATACCACTGTCACTTAGATAAGCCCTCAGAGTTGGAGATTGCTAATATATGTGAGACTGACATCCACCAGTTACACACACACTCCTTACAACAGTTTTAAGTGCAGGCTAAATCAATTGAAGTGCTTCATATAAAGGGAACTGTGTTTCCTTTTTTACTTCTAGAAAGAAAACATGCACATATTCCCAATAATTTTTTAAAGATATAAAAATGAGAGCTCAATGTAAGAGGTGCCATTTTCTTTACTGTACAAAATGTTACCATACTACAAGTGCATAGTAGACCCTAGCAGCCATGACTTGGCTGAAAGTTCAATACAATATTGAAAGAAAGTAGTGCAAGAATCAATAATCTCTCAGACAAGTTCGACTAGTTCTTCCTTCAACTCAGAAGCCCTGATGAGATGATTTCAGCTACCACCTCTGTCCTATTTGATTATGACCTAATATGGCTTATGAGGGTTGATCCATTAGTTTTGTTTCTTCTATTGGACATTGATTTATTTATAAATTCAAAAACTAGACATCCATTTATTTTATCAAGGCTTAAAATGAAGAAAAACATGGAAAATATTACTATTAACCACCAATATTTGAGCTAACACGATCTAAAATATAAAGTAACTAAGCAGAGTCTCACACAAAGAAGAATATAGTTTATTTTTTGCATAATATCTTGGGAAACAAAATGTGATGGGGGAAATATTACCCACATTCTTGGTAAGTTAAAATATTTTGCCAATAGAGATAACTACATCCAGTAATCCACAAACATATTAATTACACATCATGATGAAAAGGGCATAATTATGTGAGGACTGACGATGAAGAGTATAAACATAACAGATACAACCTTAGCAAAGAACAAAGTATCTTGAATAAAGGATTCCCAGCTTTCTGTCCTTACAATCTGTCGGGCAAAGTAAAGAACAATGTCAAATCAACAGGTACAGATCTCCTCTTTTCAAGTAACAGTTTTGGGCATCAAACAATAGAAAATTCAGGGGCTGGACAACAAATGTTATGCAATTGAAATGTCATACAAGTTTGTTCAATAGGATGAGGAAAAGATTTAATCTTCCTTTAATGCACCCAATTAAGCAAATTAGGTGATACTGATACATAACAAAGGATAAACTCCAACCTGAGCAGTCTGACTATGAACTCCCATTGAAGTTAAAAAATACGTGTATGAGCGTGAAATGAGTAAACACACGAAGATTTTTTTTTTAAAACAAAAAACAACGTTGCATATGCTACAGTTTTATCAGAAAAGGATCAGTCAAATATTTACCTTCACAACAATCAAGACACAGTATGCAACAAACACTTGAATCTCCTGCCAATGAAACAAAAAATCGTGAATAAGACTATAACAACAGCACAGACGGACAGAATTTCAAAAAAGTATATTGGCGCTTGTTTACATGATTGTACATATCATAATGTACACTATTGTATTGTGCAATATTGTTTTGATAAGTACCATATTTGTACAGATTGCATTGTTTTTTGTATTTCATTGGGCCAGATTGAGAGGGAAAAAAAAAAGGTAACAGAGCTATCATACCAGTCATTAGATAAAAGGACTCTTTTCATTATTCGTAACAACACATTCAACAATATGAAATAAATGGTCCAAAACACACCTGCACTATCATTTTTTCATGAGTCTCACACCCAACTATCAGTTGTTCCCTTTTTCTATCTAAAATATCACTAGTTGTTCCATTTTACTATCAATTTTACTACCTGAACTACCACCATTTACTCAATAGTTAAGGTACACCATTTACTCAATAGTTAAGGTATGAAAAGGAAACAACTGATAGTTAGTCTAATCAACTTCAAATGTGTTTTAATACATAAATGGTAATAGTTCAGTTAGGAAAAGGTGAGAATTCGTTGTTTGTTTGACCACTAACTCAAAATTTCATTAACAACTAAAGTAAACATTGAATTTAAAAGTAGAGTGATGAGTCAAAAAACACACTAAAGTATCTCAATCTTTTGATTTTCATCCTGAACTATCACTCCATGAGTTTCCTAGCTTAACTATCACTAACTATTTATCAAAAACATAACTAAGTTATTAACTGTTCCCTTTCCTAAACAGGAATACTTTAGGTGTGTTTTACCATTAACAACAAATTCATTCTCATCAGCCATTGCGTGTATGAACATAGCTGCACATCAAAACCACTTATTCACAAAAACAGCGAGACTTAAAAAACACTCTAAAGTATCTCAATCTTTTGAGTTTCATATCTAAACTATAGCTCCACGAGTTTCCTAGCTGAACTATTTATCAAAACACAACTCAATTAGGTGCATTTTTGACCATTAACAACAAACTCATTCTCATCAGCCATTGCATGTATAAGCTGCACATCAAAACCACTTATTCACTAAAAAGCGAGACTCAAAAGACCCTCTAAAGTATATCAATCTTTTGAGTTTCATGCCTAAACTATCGGTCAGTGAGTTTCCTAGCTGAACTATCACCAACTATTTATCAAAAACAACTCAATTAGGTGTGTTTTTGACCATTAACAACAAATTCATTCTCATCAGCCATTGCATGTATCAACATAACTGCACATCAAAACCACTTATTCACACACACACGCACAAAACCGAGATTCAAGCCGAGAAGAGTGTATACTCGTTTAAGCAGGAACGAATTGCGAGCAGAATCGAGGATTTGAAAAGCGGAGCACCGAACGGGGATGTAAGAGAAGAAAACTAGCAAGTGAAATAGATAGTAAGGCTCCGAAATCATCAGATTCAACCATCTAACTGGATCGTAAGCATACTCCCCCTGATTTCGTTGAACACAGGGTCCGCCATTACTGTTCTTCGCCATAGCTTTGCAGATCCACCAAATGAGCTTTCCGATTTTTGCAAAATGCTAAGGAAAATTCATTCGAATATTTATAGCTAATTGTTACGACCTTCGAGCTACGGCACTAGACGGAATGCTCCAGGTTTTGATTTGAACGTGAACCCAGTTAAGTGAGATTATTTGCATCTTTGCACCCTTGAACTTATGCAAACCTTTTTATTTGCACCAAATTGTTTACAAATGTATGATTAACCCCCTTTACATTTAATTGCAAAATTGGGAATGGTTCAACTTAAAAACTACTCGATTTTTAAGAAATATATTTGAATAATGATATTTTGTGTTTAGCAAATCAATTTGAAATATATTTTTTTCAATAATATAGGATAACAATATATGTTTCGACGAAAATTCTGAATGTGCTTTCAGAAAAAAAAAATTATATTTTCTTCTAACTTTTAAAAATAAGTTATGCTATTATTAAAGAATTCTTGTGTCTTTTTTCTTAACTGCTTATGTATTTTTATGACCAACTAGGTTATTAATCAAATTTCGCATGAAAAATAGAATTGACTTTTTATATAAGGATCAAAGGAGGAGAAGGTAAAATAGAGTAACGAAAATCGAAGTAACTAGTTGACATCATAAAAGTCTATTCATCCTCATTTTTTACACTACATGACACTTTGTGCTTGTATTATCTACAATTCCTTAATGCCTTGTTCATAGATAGCTCTTATGGCTATTATCATATTATAATTTTGATATATATTTTTTGACAACCAAATATCGATAACATTATAGGTTTAAATTCAAGACTAACGTTATACATCTATTCCATCAATTATCGGTACAAACAACAAAATGAATAATTTATTATATTAGAGTGTCCATAAACGTCAAATAACACTTGTAAGATGCATATAACAGGCATAATTTATTGAATCTCAATAATGTGTAACAAGTAGTGCCTTGTATCAGATAAATACATTGAAAAAACACATAAAACAGTGACTTAGACTTGTTTTATTTAAGTTTATTTTTTAACGAAAAACTTAAAACGTGTTTACAAACTATTTTTTTATAAAATAACACATAAATCATATTTATTGAATTCGTTTGTTTATTTTATGTAAATCGCACTTGTCCAATGCGTGTTACGAATAAACTCAAAAATGAACTATCACGAAGCAGGTTGCGATGCGAACCCATCGCATACTTTTTACAATTTTGCTTCAAAAAAGACATCTTTTGATTCGATTGGCCTAAAATTCAATCAAGACCACTTTTCCATACAACTTTTTGCGTTGATAGATATTGCGCCTTACCGAAAAAATATAGAATAATGCATTATGCAAACAATCTTGCAATCTTTTGTGTAGGGGTATTTTGATAAGTTATGGAGTGTAACAAGGACATCCTTGTGGTTTTTTTTTTTTTTAAATAAATCCAAGAGGACTTCCAAAAGGTATATATATGCACCAAAAAGAAACTACACAAAAATATATTTACGTATATAAAGTTATATACACCAAACTAAATACATATATTAGCATCAACCATGCTCAAATGAGCAATTCCAACACGCTAAGCTCTTGCGATGTGGGGGTCCGAGAAAAGGCTGGACCATCAGAAAGTATATATACTACTAATAAGCTCTGAATATATAGGCATACCACTAAATGGATAATGGATTGCATCCATTCATGGCATCTCTTCTTCCTCTCTTTTGCAAGGACCATAAGCTTTACTACAAATGATATAACACAGTATGTTAACCAGACTGAATCCAGCAAGAACGAGATAATAGTAGTCGTAATGGCCCTTATTTATGTTGCTCGATACCCAACTTTCTTCCCCTCCTCTTTTGGTCAAGTTGTCGATAGTATTCATTATAAAGCTAGCTAGTAAGCTTCCAACTCCCATACCAACTCCTAATAGAGAAGCAGCTACACTTGACATGCTTCGAGGAAATTCTGAAATATAGAATTCGTTTTGGCCTATGGCATGCAGGGCCTCCGCGAATCCAGTAAGGCAATTCTGGGGAAGTAGCCACATAGCTGACATAGGGATCACGCCTTCTGGATCATCGGAGTACCCCTTGTTGATTGCAATACTTCTCCGAACACCTTCCACAACTGCCACCACTAAAACTGACAGGAAGGAAAGAAACAAACCGAACCCCATTCTCTCTTTTGTGCTGAAATGAGGAGTCTTTCCGGTCAATTTTGATGCAATGGGAAGAATCAAGCAATCATAGAGGACAATCCAAAGGACAGCAGAGATGACAGCAAAGATGCCAAAAGAGGCAGCTGGGATTTCAAAGCTTGAACCAATATGTCGATCCATGGTATTTGCTTGAAGTACTGGAAAAGAGGTCTGGCTTATGTTTATGGACAGTACAACTCCCGTCAACCAGATCGGAACAACTTTGAGCAATGCTTTCAGCTCTTCTACTTGAGCTACAGTACAAAGACGCCAAGGATCTGTTGCTTCTCCATCTGGGCTCAAATCTAGTTGGGGATCTTGTACGATGCAAGCTTTATTTAGAAACCTAACGCCAACAAATTGAAGTTAAAAATGCAGTATGAACAAGTATATAAGGATCGGAAAAAGCATCCAAAGCTTCATTAATTTTGAACAACTTGACATGAGATCTCTTTAAACAATAAAAGCTAGAGTAAATAGCATAACGAGTTATATATATCATCTGGTGCAGGTTGAAACAATGAACTTCACAATTTCCTATATAGGCAAGAGAAGCAGCAGCATTAACGATTGGCAAGAACAAAGTTACCTTAGTTTTTCGCTTGGAAGAACTATGGTTGACCCTTTTCTCTGGTGGTATAGTATATCTGCACTCTGTGACGACAATCTGAGACATCTATTTCTATAAGAGGCTACAATCACTTGAAAAAGGCCAGTGATCAAGCTCGATTCGGGCTTCAGCTTCACGTAGAATGGAGTACCCAAATAAATTAAAAGAGTTGAAAACAACGTTAGCAAAACAGGAGTTCCAAAACCTAAAGCCCACCCCATGTTGACTTGGATATAGACAAGACACGTGAGAGCAACCAGGATAGACAAAGCATACGAGGCATAGTACCAGCTGAAGTATCTCTCCATTAAACGCGCATTTTCTTGGTATACTTTCCGTTTCAACTGATCAGAGCCAAATGCTAAAGATGAGGATTTGACTGCACCTGCTCCAATGGCAACGATGCCCAAAGAGATACATAGGAAGAAGAGTTGGAACATCTCTGCTGGTCTGCAAATGTTGTTGGAATTGACACAGGGTGCAGGCCGTGCTTGTGGAATCACTGATGTCAGCCAAAACAGAAACATCCCCTTCAAAAAGCATAGAATATCTAGAATTATTATCAGTTTACCAAGATCAAACAGATTACTATGATTCTTCATATTACAAATTTGCAACAGATGGGTGATAATGATTCCTCCAATTCTCACATTCTCAAGAGGGACCAAGAAATTAATGGGAATACATGTCGCTACCTCCTCCCCCTTTCCTCAAGTTAAAAACTCATCATATGGGAACACAGGTTGTGCATTTATTTTTGCATGATCATACTAATAAGCTTGTGGCTGCTTTTCCTAGAACTTTGCGTTGACATGCAATCATATTTGCTGAGGTATTGCTATTCACGTTGGTCACAGCTTTGTACCACAGGTGGATAATATTTTGTGCATATTGAATGTGTCTTTAAGTTGTTAGTTACAATAATACAAGGGGCTGCACATACAACACCAAGCACAAGATATTGTGCTGAAAATTAAATACTTACCAAGCTTGCTAACCTACAAGTTGAATCATATCCTGAGGTCAATCGAATTACTTTGCTAAACAGTGGTACTTGAATGTGGAGTCTGAATTGTCATTCAGCAAATGTACTGATAGCTGTTTTGCTAAGTTTACTTCTTTTGTCAAGTTGCATATTTATGTTCAGTAAACGAAAGATATTAGTCTCGTTGTACAGCATGATCAATTTTTTAGTACAGAAGAAGTCTTCCCTTCTTACATATAAGGTTGAGCTTGTAGCTAAAGAGGCATGTTTGACTCAAGAAAATTTCGAAAAGGGGGGATCCAACTATGCTCAAAATGTTATTTGTTCCCCTTCTCTAATTTGAAGTCAGGTATTCCATGTCAAATGAAACGTTTCCACAGATATGACAAAGAAACTAGTACAATAATATTAAATGGACAGAAATGTGCACTAAGGTTCTTCATAATCAACCAAGGTTCTACCAATCAGTAAAAGTTATGGGAATCCATTAATAAACACGAAAATAAACAATTATGAGTATGTTCGGTATGACGGATTTGGTTACTAGAAGGAAAACATTTCCTGTGGTGGAAAATGACTGCCCTTTCATTTTCCTTCTGACTATCTAAACTTTCAAAACACCACACCATCACTTTGTTCCTTAAGTTAATGAACTTTACCACAAGGGTGACGACAGATCCCAATCCTATCATCTGGAAGCGACCGACATAAGAATCCGCCATAAAGGCCCCAACAACTGGAGCGATGTTGGTAACTGCTGACCAGATGTAGATAATATTGGACCCAGTAGTCATATCCATGTGATATTCATTCATCAAATACAGGATCATATTAGGAGTTAGAGCAGACGTCGCTGCATTCATCAAAGCCGCATTTCCTATCCACAATAAAAAGAAGTTAAAATATTAAACAGAGAATTAAGGACTCCCCAACTGTTCCGTTGGAATTTTATGGGGATCGGGGGATCATAGTCACCACTTCCTTTAATTTCACGTTAAAACATGACTGACGAATCAACAACAAGGTAAAAATCATCAAACTGAACCTCAGAAAAGGGCAATTGCACGTGTTTATCAAGAAATCAATACATACATGAACTTCTTCGACAAAAATCAAAAGAAGTAATGGTAAAAAAAAAACCTAAACTACCACTTTTTTTACGAATTTCATACCTCAACTACCCATTGTTTCATTTAACAATCTAAAGTATCACTCATTTTGCTCGATGCTGAGTTGGCCAACACAACTCTTGTCTACTGAAAACAAATATTTGGCCAACTCAGCAAAATTACCAAAATATTAAACTAAGGAATCAACAACTGGGTAAAAATCATCAAATTGAATCTCAGTAAAGGGCAATTGAATGTGCTTATCAAGAAATCAACACATAAATAAACTTACTACAAAAACTCACTCGACAAAAATCAAAAGTTCTAATTTTCAAAACACATGATCACCTTTTCACAAGTTTCATACATTAACTCTCCATATTCCCTTTTTACCTACAAAAACTATCACTCCCTTTGCTCCAAGCAAATTCATCCAATGAGCATGACATTGGACCAGGAATATATTCACAACCCACATGGTCCGGGAGCTCCAAACAGGGCCCAATGAGTCTGTCTCCATTACCATGTCAAATTAGGCTTTAGGCATAACTCACCCAAAAACTAGCTCGAGAATTTCTCAAACCTTATATGGAACCCACGACCTCGTCCCCGGTCCATGATCATTCCATTCATCACCAACTCAGCAAAATTACCAATTATGACCCACGATCTCGTCCCGGTCCATGATCATTCCATTCATCACCAACTCACTAAAACTACCAATTACAACCCACAATCTCGTCCCGGTCCATGATCATTCCATTCATCACCAACTCATTAAAACTACCAATTATAACCCACAATCTCGTCCCGGTCCATGATCATTCCATTCATCACCAACTCATTAAAAGTACCAATTATAACCCACGATCTCATCCCGGTCCATGATCATTCCATTCATCAATAACCCAGCAAAATAACCAAAATATCTACATAACAAATCAACAACTAGCTAAAAATTACCAAAATTGAACTTCAATGAGAACAATTACACGCGTTTATCAAAACACAAACACCCAAAATTACAAAGATACGACACCTGACCCTAACTCAACCCCAAAAGCTAGCTCACGAGGCGAGAATCCCCACGCACATATAAGTAGACACTCAATCCATTTCCTACACCAAAAACAAAGCTATTCCACACACCAAAAAAAAAATTAGCAAATTCAGAAACAAAAATATAAAATAAAAAATAGAAAGGTACTATGACATACCAAGGATGAAAGGTAAAGTTCTAAATCCACCCTTTTGATTTTCAGAATCATTCAACAGCGAAGTCTCTTCCATCATTTCTCCTTTTGCGCACAACAAATTCTCCATATCTGTACGATCAATCTACAGAAAACAGAAAAAAAAATTGCTTCGACTTTGTTAGCATCACACTCTGACACACAGTCCACTGACAGAGTAAAAAGACACTTCACACTGCGACAACAACAAAGCGTCCTGCGAGAAGAAAATAGGAGGGAGGTGGCGGAAACCTCCATTTTCCATGAACTTTTACGTGTCACAATATGACTCTGCCAAGTATTGCTCTTTTGCTTGGGCTTTTTTAAATTATTTATTTATGATTTACTAGTTTTAAGGATCGTGGCGTCTATATTTTTCTTTCTTGTTAATAGTAATTATTTTCTGCATCACATTTTAAGTGATACATTTTGATTTTACATGATATTTGGAAAAAAATAAAACTTTTGAAACTTGTGATTTAAAATTATATTTATGTGGTCGAAACTTATTTTATTAATAGTAAAAAGGAAATTCTAAAATTAAATTATTTTCAATTAGAGTAAGATAACATTCTTTTTTAGAAGGATCAAAAAAGAAAGACTGACACATAAACTGAGACAGAGGGAAATAGAAATGATATTAAAATTAGGTAGACACTATAGAAGTCACTAAAAAATTAAGTAGTCACATTAATTTCATAGTAGAAATAGATGAAGAAATAATTAAGTAATAATTAATAAAAATGATATAGTAAAATTAAGTAGACATTTTAATAAACACCATAGCAACATTAAGTAAACAAGTTCTTGTAAAATCTTAATTAAAGTTGGTGAAGAAATAATAGTTAATAGAAATAATGTAAAAATATTGACGATGTTGAGGTTCAATCTCGAAACATTAAGTTTAAGATGTCATGCTTGAATCATCAAGTCAAATAGTTCAATTATCACTTATCTGCTTGAAGCAGACACAACGATCCTAAGCTATTCAACTTAGCAACTTATTATATAAGAGAAAATAAATTATAATATTTGGAGATATATGTATTTGTATTGTTATTTAGGCAGCAATACATATTTTGTATTGCAAAAGTTCATGTTACATAGTGATGAAAAATAAGCTTCTTTTTCTCATTTGATTTTTACTTATTAATTATTTTATCCATTAGAAGAGGAGCTTTGGAAAAGCTGGTAAAGTTAACGAAAATACAAGATATGATTAGATCTTTATGATTGTGTTCTTCCTCGATCCTACGTATAGCCATAGTGCACTAAATTTATTTATTTATTTTATAATTATTTTATCTGTTCATTCTGTATTATATGAAATAATAATTAATAATAAGAAGAAGAATCTTTTTTATGTGTTCAAAGACGTGTTAAAAATAAAATTAAAAATTCATTTTTGAATTACTAAACAAATGAAAATAAATTTAAAAAGACATTTCATAAATCTTGTAATAATAACAATTTAAAGTATAAAAGACAAAAAAAATTAAGTATTTTTAACTCAATTTTCTCAAAGTTAGAAGTTAAATTGAGGTGACGAAACAAGTATGAATTAGCCAAACTTTCAACGTCATGAACTTTGAGGACCAAAAATCTATCATTGTGCCACATTAAGTGGTCGAGATAAATTTTATTCGGTATAATTTTAAAAATATTTAAGATCATTTGATTAGAAATAAGTTATTATGAAATTAATTATCTTAGCACAAGTTATTTCACTATGTACAAGAAATCATTGGGTGTGAGACATATAATATATTAATTTCAAAAAAAAAAACATATAATTATTTTTATCTCACATTTAGTTAAAAGTATTAAGTAATCTTTGAATTTTCATCTCACTATTTTATTTTCGTGAAGTATACTATATATCCATCTTTACTTATCGTTTGTTAACTTGCAACAGGGATTAAGAAGTAGTAAATAATGAGATTATTTTACTAAATTACCATTTAAATATAATAAATACAATGTTTTGAAAAACTTAATAAAGAAATAACTGTAATTAATGATAAAAGTAAATAAGTAACTAAGTGCAAAATTAAGTATTATTGAATAAATAAAGTTGGACGAAGAAAATAATAAATAATTTAGTAATTAATTAATGCCTTCAATAATCATGTATTTTATTTCAAATCAAACTAACTCGAATAAAACAACAAGAGGAAAAAAAATTGAAATTACAACAAATGGAAGGTTCACCTGAACCCGCCGGCCCGCCAGGCCAGCAAAAAACCGCACTATTATTGTCAACACAAACCGAATCTGAAAGGTCAAACAGACAGGGACCCGAATCCAACACAGCATGAATCATCAATTTCCATTTTGCACTTTCTTCATCATATAAGCTCTTAGAACTCCCAAATTTACTGCCCCTTTTGGTTTCTTAGACGAAAAATTCCATCTTTTTCTTGATTTTTCTATCTGGGTTTTTGATATTTTCTGTTTTCGATCCCCTTTTTCTTTCAATTTGACTTAAATTTCTGAAATTTTGCTGCCCCTTTTTGTTTCTTTCAGGAAAAGTTTGATCTTTGTTTCTTCGATTTTGTATTTTCTGTTCTTCGATGATTGCAGTTTCATCATTTTACTGGTCATTTTGGTTTATTAGAGGAAGAGATTGAATATTTTCTTCGATTTTGTATGTGGGGTTTGCTATTTTCGTGTTCATTTTTCTCCTGTTTGTTCGATCCCCTTTTTTGTTAACTTGATAGCAGTTAATTAACCGTACCTGGGTTTGTTTCAGTTTCGAATTTCATTTTCTGTTTTCGTTCTTGCAGTTTTTTGATCATTATCTGTTGAAATTTTGAAAAAGATTGTTTTTTTTTCGTCGATTTTGTGCGTGGGGCTTTGCTATTTCGTGCTCATTTCTCCTGTTCTTCGATCCCCTTTTTTGGTCAGCTTGATAGCAGTTAATTAACCGCACCTGAGTTTCAGTTTCGAAATCTATTTCGTGTTTTCGTTCAGTTGATTGATCAATTTGAAAGGAAAGAAGGATAAAGATATCGAAATCAATGGTGAAGGAGACGGAATATTATGACATTTTGGGGGTCAGCCCTACTGCTACTGAATCTGAGATTAAGAAAGCATACTACATTAAGGTACATTATTATCTTACTTGTATTAATCCTTGCCTTATCGTTTTTAATTACATATTGGGGATTGAGTTTTAGGTGTGGCCATGATCAATTAAAGGATCTTCTTTGGTTCAAATTGAAAGTGGATGGTTGTGTAATGGTTAATGAATTGTATTCGGGCAATGGAGAGATTTATGCTTGAAAAAGATGCTATCTTTAACTCCCAGCACCATTAATAGTGAACAATAAGTAAAATTTCTTCATTAAGCATGTGCAATGAATGTTGTTAACCCTTTGGGGTGGCTCAGATGGCTTGGCTTGGAGCTTTTTTAATGGAGGTCTCAAGTTCAAAAGCCCTTGCCTGTGACAACAAGGGGTTGGCCTTCTTAGTCGAGCTTGTCGAATGGGGCTTGCCGAGTGCGGAAGAAATATAATGAATGTGTTTGTAACTTGTCAACCCATATACACAAACACAAAAGAATCCTGTCTGTGCTCCGAAGGACATACACAGACAAGTAAGATAACGAGGTGGAGGATTGAGTTCTTCTCGTTGGTTGGCAGGGAGAGGTGATCTGGTGTGGGGGGTTCAATGTATAATGTAGCTTTAATAGCATAAAATGGATAAAACCTAAGTTTAAGCACGGGATTGTAGGTCGAAGAGTTCCTTTTACAAATTCAATCCAAGCATTGGATGTAAACCTTTGTTATCAATAAATAGAATGGAGCATGCAGGAAATAGAGTTCTGCAATTCCTTTGAGGATTGTAGCAAACATTGGGGATATTTGAGCCTCTATTTAAGGCTTATTTTATACACATTATCAATGAAAAGTTGAGACCAAGACTGAAAACTTGAATAGCATTTCTTTGTCAAACCTTATGCCATTGTACTTTTTTTCTAGCCATACATGATACCATTACATTTGAGGAAACAAACTTGATGAATTGGTAAATTATGATAAATTCTCTTCTTTTAACCAATGTCCATGTTAAAGTGCTAGTCAAACGAGCACCGATTATATGCTTCCCCTTGATTAAGCCAATTGGATATTTTATAAGGAGGAGTAAGTTCTCAGCTCTATGCTTTACTTCATCGGCCCGTAAACAAAAGATTAGATTTTTGGACATTACAATCTAATTTGGAGACTGATTTCCTTAATAATTTTGGTTAAATTTTTTAATGGGGAAGTCAGAAAACAATGATTGACATGGCTATTTTACCATACTACCCCTATTAATTGATGTTTAGTATTAGGTCTTGGAAAATGATTTGAGGAATAAGTATTAATGTTAAGGGTAAAATATGGAAATTACAGTTGTCTTCATATGTTGAAAGTGACAAGTAAAAGTGAATATCTATTTTTGGAATAGCGAACAAGTAAAAGTAAACAGAGGGAGTATAGTGTTTGGAGTCTTCACCCGGTTATGTATTTATTTTCGTTATTTGCGGCTTCCAGTTGGTAAGTTTTTCTTTTGATGACAAGGGAAACCCGCAACCATTATCCTTTTGGGTGCGCATAGGGTAAAACCTCTCCTCTATGCAATAGCTCACAAACCATACAAAGAGGTAGCCAGCACTAGGCAAGCCGGTGCAATGAGCTCGGCACAGAAGGCAAAGCCTTTGCTTTCACAGGCAAGGGGTTTCGAACTGGAGACCTCCAACATGGAAGCCCCAAGCCCAAACCATTGGGCCACCCCGAAGGGTCAGCTTCTAGTTGGTACCTTGAATAAATTAATTATGATTTATCCATTTAAAATTGTGGTTTTTTTATGTTATTTCTCGAGGTTCTGGTCATTTTTTTAACTCATAACCTCGGGAATGAGCATACTACCACACATGTACTACAATGCAAGTTATGAAGATAAAATTTTGTTGCTCACAGACTTTGAAAGCTTCTAACTTTAGTTTTCCTTTTTGTAGTAGAATTTGCCCTTTACTATTTTAATTTTCAATCTTGATTCTGTTTCCTATTTGAGCTTTCCATGCTTGACTTCTTCTTTACTCCTAACTTTCCTATGTGGTATAGGCACGGCAGGTTCATCCTGATAAAAACCCAAATGACCCTCTAGCTGCACAGAATTTTCAGGCAAGTCGTTAATCTACCTTTTTTATTTTTTGAGAATGCTTTATCTTTAACATTTTTTTTTGTCAATTCTGAGATATTCCTTTCTCTCGTGCACACTTCAATTCTACAAAAGAATCACCACATATGAATATTGACCTAATGTCACCCATCAAATAATGTACTGATTCTACAACTCTCAAATTACGCATTCTGTAATTGAATAAGTATGTTTCATTTAGACACATGCTGGATCATGACATCTTATGATATCCAGAAATAAATGTTGTAAATTTGGTCAAAAAATTTTCACATATAAGCTGAATAACCATGGTTTATCCATGTATAAATTATCTGACCACATCACCATATACTTTTGGTAATTATTTTAGCATATATACTTTATCCATGTAGAGATACATATGTATACCTATACATATTAAAAGGTAACTAGGAGACTTAATGTTCTTCAGTACAACAACAATAGTTGTGCTTCAACAATAATGTTCTAATCTGTGCAATTTGCCTCCTGTGGTTCATGTGCCATGGGCTCAATAATTCTTGTTTTCTCCTCGGTTGCAGGTGTTGGGAGAGGCTTATCAAGTACTGAGCGATCCATCTCAGCGACAGGCTTATGATGCACATGGAAAATCAGGAATCTCAAAGTAATTTCTTTCCTTGTATTATTGATATTGAGACATTTGTATTTCTCCTAGTACAATTGATATCTGGTACCTGTATGTACATATAATTTGCTCTGATGTTCTTATGTGTATTCACATGTTAATTGAAACTTCTATGCTTTGAATTGTTTCCAGAGATGCAATCCTTGATCCTGCAGCAATATTTGCTATGCTTTTCGGAAGTGAACTTTTTGAGGAGTACATAGGTCAGCTTGCTATGGCATCAATGGCTTCAATGGATATTTTCACTGAAGGAGAAGATTTTGATGCTAAAAAGTTACAAGAGAAAATGAGGGTACAGTTCTTCATTTCCTTTTATCATTTATAATTTCAAGAGTATTACTTGAGAAACGTGAATTCAAACATTTTTATTGACTTCATGTATACGTGGGTAAAACTTGCAAAAGATAGTAGCTTGAAAAATGGTTACAGTGGCACCTCTATCTATATGCTTGTATAAAAGAAATAAGTATCACTTATTTCCATGATATTATGTACTATGACTTGTTAAACCTTTGTTGTTGCTGTTGTTCTGTTGCTTCACCGCGATATTTCCTTTACAAATCTGCTTTAAAATTGCTTTATTTGAGCTGAGGCCTTTCGGAAACAACCTCTCTACTTCTACAAGGTAGGGGTAAAGTTTGCACACACCACTCTCCCTAGACTACACTTGTGGGATTACACTGGGTATTGCCATTGACTTGTTTAATTTAGAGTCCCACATGGTGTCTCACTCTTTTACTTTTAAAGCAAAAACGTTATCCCCAAAAGAAGAGAGAGGTCCAAAGATAACAAACATGCATCTTTTATAAATTAAGGGAAATGATTCAGGTGATTTGGACATATCCCGACCTTAGATAGTGTCAGATGCATCTGATGATACAATAAGGAAGCATAGGGTAATCAGAAGAAATAACAACCTTTTTTTTCCCTTTATATACTGATTAATATTTTGGATTCAGGTTTTCATTGTCCATATGACAAATTTTTCAGGAAGCTTATCTGTTGCTTGTTTATTTTGTAGTTCAGTTTACTGGTTGAGGCTCTCATAATAAGAGATTTCCAATTATCTTATGCCTTGCAAGCCTTATTGTTTAAAAAATCTGTGGGGGGAATTCTGTTGCTAGTGGGTATAGATCGCCTTCAAGACAGCTATGTTCTTTTATTTACTATTCGAATGATATATATGTTAATCATTGAATCTTATTGTATGATATTGGATATTGATGTACCAACAATCTGTTTAGCATATTGCACTTTTACATTACAGTGAGTTGGATCTCATATCAATTCAATAAAAAGATGCTAACATGCAGTCACATGGTCTACCACTACTTGGTTGGAACTACTGTATTTCATAAAAGATGTATCAGGATATGTATAGCTATTTAAGTACTACCAATTAATTTCTTTCCTTCTTAATGTAATACAGGTTGTTCAGAGGGAGAGGGAAGAAAAGCTTGCTGAAACTTTGAAGGACCGGCTCAATCTATATGTACAAGGAAATAAAGAGGACTTTGTTCGTCATGCAGAAGCTGAGGTGTCGAGGCTTTCGAAAGCAGGTTAACATTTTCATACCTACTACATAATTCCTTCAACCATCTTTTTAATATTGAATTGCTTTTCTGACCTCGGCAAATGTTGATAGTTAAGGGGTATTACAAGCAATATGCAGTTGTATTATGGGCTGAAAGTTGGTTTTGTGAGTTGTTCATGCTAAGTTCTTTAGGTTTCCAAGAACTTTTGGAGTCGTGACAATTCATGATTGAAAAAGAGGCATCTAAATAAAAAGGGGTGTTTGGTATGTAGGAATAGCTACCGTTTCTCATCTCTCCATAACTAATGAAAGATTTTAGTGCAAAGCGTTGCCTTTACCGGACATTGTGTTGGACACTGGAAAAATATTCAGTCAATAGGGACCAGAAGGAGATGTAAGCACAGTACTGGACCCTATGTGTTTGTTCTGTAAGGACACAGATACGAAGATGGTCAAGGGTATAGGATGTGTGAAGTAAGGTGAATCTAAAGAAAGTGATACAAACTAACATAACTGTTAGAATAGGAATAGGAATAGGAATAGGAATAAGAATAATATCTACAATAGTATATGGAATCCTACTTGGAAAAGGATTGTATTATAGTATTCTAGTTGGAAAAGGAGTCTAATATAGTATCTATAAATAGGGTCTCAATGTAGTAATATAGACAATAGTTCAATAATATTCTTCTCCAATATTTCTCACATGGTATCAGAGCCAAGGTTCGGAGGATTGGAGTGATGGACCTACGCGTGCAGAGTTCTCGGTATGAAAACATAATCAAAGATCTGCAAGGGTGCCTTGTATCGAAAGTCTTCCTGTCAAGTGATGGTACAGGCGACGTGTCCCGTTGAGTGATAACGGCGATGCAAGATGATTTGGCGGATCAGATGGTGTAACCTAGCGATGTGGAGGTCTGCGGTAATGCCTTGTTTCGAAAGTCTTCTCGACAAGAACAAATAGTCTGGCGGCATGTCTTGTTGCGGCGGTACAAGATGGTGGAAGATCTAAAATCGATAATCGTTGAAGGAGAGGTCACGAGATTGTGTAGTTAGAGTTTGAGGGGAGGTTTGTTGGGTGTGCAAACTCCTCCCACATTGGTGGAAGAGAGGAAAATGAACTTCAACCCAACCTAAGTATGAGCCCTTTTGGGAGATGTCCAAAAACAAATCCGTGAGGGTTTAGCCTAAAGCGGACAATATCATACTAATGCGGGGTTGGGGTGTGGGCACGCGGGTCCCTACAAGTGGTATCAGAGCTCCTACGGTCTTGGTAGAAAATTAAAGAGCTTCCGTTGCCGGTGGGCGGCTATGACCCATATATGCTTCCCGTCTGGCCAATGATTATGTTAGCCCTAAAAAAAAAAAAGATTAGATCACTGTGCGTCAATTTCCGATGACTTTCTAGGGTTGTTTAGTGTCAACCCCACATCTGTCATCATTCCGGCGACTACTTTTTTTTATATCTAATTTGTGTAGCACCGTGTCATCTTTTCGGTGACTACTTTTTTATGTTTATCATCTGTAGCACCGTGCCATCTTTTTGGTGACTACTTTCTCATATTCAATTTGTACAATATCGTGCGTCTCTTCGGACTACTTCTCATATTCAATTTGTGTTGTATCGTGAATTTTTCGAACTACTTTGTCATATCTGAGTTGCATAACACTGTGTCTTTTTGGTGACTCAGATTTGATTTACGTAGTTCCATTCGTCTTTTCGATGACTTATCAGATCTAATTTGCGTACGGTCGTGCCATCATTATGACCTCTATCCATACAATTTCTCTTTTGCAGTAGGGTCATGCCATCAATATGATCCTACATATATGATTTCTATTTTCCAGTAGGGTCGTGCTATCATTTCGACCCTACCCATATAATTTTCTTCTCAGTAGGGTCGTGTCATCATTTCGACCCTACCCATATAATTTTATTTCTCGAAGTGTGACCACTTGCCGCCATCATATCTGATAATCCAATGTATGACTTTTTTTATTAATTGGACATTAAGAATGTCTTTTTTATGATGGTCTCAAGCAAGAAGTCTATATAGAGCAATCACCTGGTTTTGTTGCTCTGGGGCAGTCAGATAGACTTGTATGTCAATTTGTAGGTTACTCTATGATTTAAAACAGTCTTCTCAACCTTGGCCTGGAAAGTTCAACACTGTACTTTAAGAATTTATCATTCTGTGTTTTATCAACATTATGCATCAAATTTAGTATTTCATGAGAAGACTAAACACATTGAGGTTGATTGTCAATTTTATGAAGTCAGGTGATCAACTTACAGATATCTTACCAAGCTCTTCATCGGTCATCGTATTAATTACATTTATGACAAGCTAGGTACATATGACTTGTATGCACTAGATTGAGGGGGAGTGTTAGAATAAGAATAGGAATAAGAATAATATCTACAACAACAACATACCCCAGTGCCTCAAAAGGCTCCCGCTCATTGCGGGGTGAGGGGGGGTCGGATGTACGCAGCC
>JAOTQR010000011.1:20473737-20512324 GCA_025774065.1 Solanum ossicruentum | reverse complement strand
AGTCATTTTGCTTTATTCCATCATACTCCAAGGCCAAAAAATAGTCAATCTTTGGCTCCATCCGAGATTGATGGAAATAAAGAATAATATCTACAATCCTGCTTAAAATAGGATTAGAAATAGTAATAGTGTATGGAATTCTACTTGGAAAAAGATTGAATTATAGTATCCTAGTTGGAAAAGGAATCTAATATAGTATCTATAAATAGGGTCTCAATGTAATAATGTAGACAATAATTCAATAATATTCTTTTTCAATATTTCTCACAGTAACTTAAGCAAGTTACTGGACCTCTGTGTTCCTTCTAGCAAGGACACAGATACGAAGATTGTCAAAGGTAAGGATGTGTGAAGCAAGGCTAGTCTAAAGAAAGTGACACAGACTAACATGACGTGTTCACGAAACAACAACAACAACATCCCCGGTGTAATCCCACAAGTGGGGTCCGGGGAGGGTAAAATGTACGCAGACCTTACCGCTACCTCATAGAGATAGAGAGGTTGTTTCCAGGAAACCCTGTCTCAAGAATCAAGCCCCATAAGCAGAAAATACAAGATATGGAAAAGGGAAAGAACAGAAAAAGGAAGAACAACTAATAATGAAAAGCAAATGACAGTATGTAAATACCAAAAAAAAGTAACAAAAAAAGTAACAGTGACGTGTTCACGAAGATCGGGTAAATAGCAATGATTTCCCAGTTGAATCTGAAAATAATCTAATGACGGACATTTATCAATGAGAGGTTATTAGGGTCAAGTAATGAAGAAAGCAAGTGCTTCTAGGGACACTTGCCAGAGGGAATATAAGAGTGAATATGGCAGGCCAACAATGCGTGCAGCTTGATTCTTAATATTGAAGAAGGGCTTGTATTTAATCAGATAACAAGATGTGGGAATAACATCTCCTATGCAACTCAACATGATATATATTAGGCGGAAGCAATTTTAGTGAGATATCTATTCTTCTATCGAGTACTCTATTTTGTTAGAGGTTAAGGTTGTTTTCTGATGAATAATTTTTGGCGAGTTCTTGTGTTGTACTATTTTTTTTTTTTACACTATGAAACATCCAAATAGAAGCCCCAATTTGTTTTATATTTAGGCAAACAGAATCTAAAAAATGGAAGGCAGCTCAGGACAACTTTTCATGCAAATTTATATGAATAATCATCATTTAAATCTAGCAAACGGTGAAAATGCATACAGAGGTGATTCAGCTAGGATCTTAGACATCTGTTGGACAAAAGAGGAATGAAACTATATCCAATTATTAGGATGAAAAGAGAAGGAAGTGCTGATTTATTTACCTAGTTGGCATGACTCATATTTTAAAATAGACAAGCGAGAGATACTAATTATATTTTCTATAGTGCAAATGAACTAGGCAATCAATGGGTGTTCTTGGATGGTGGAGATAGTAAAGTCCATCTGATTCTAAGTTAGCTTTTCTGAAACAAATGTCTGTCTGATTCATGTCTAATACCAATTATCTATCCAATAGCGTAAGTTTGTGTAACAATGAAGTTATTGAAAAGGATCATGGAGCAGCAAAGTGTTTGGGGTAAACAACTAATCAATGTAAGGTAAAAAAGAGAATCTAGAATATAAAAGACTAACTTCATAGTTAGAAGGTAAAAACTTGTATACTCCGGTTGCCATGGTTGATATCTATCAGCTAATATGATTGTTAGAAGAGACCAAGATATAATGCTAGATAGGAAGATGTGTTACTCAGCATGTGAACGGAAGCACATGAGTCAATGATTCGAAGATTCAAACCCTAGCTGCCGGCAAAAGTTTGGTATTTAGTTGGAAAAGGGTAGAGGGGTAGCGGGCCTATCATCTGCCAAGTTTCAAACCATGGGCTATTGACCTACGGAAGCTTCTCGTAGTAACGAAAATATTGAAAATCAGAAGCATCGAATTAAAGGTTCTTTCCAAGACCATCTGCTAAAAAGGTTCTTTCCAAGACCATCTGTTGTTGCTGGGAGAGATTCTATCATGAAGTCACGTCTTTCAGTATTGGGACTGAATTAAAAATATGGCTTTCGGCTTGCTCTTTGCCCAAATTCCTCCTTCCAACTTAGTTACTAGTTCGAACAATAGGAGTTGTTTGTGGAGACAATTTCTTGAGGAACTTGTAGTCGTATAAGGAAACACCTAGTTTGGTATTGAGGCGTAATAATTGTCGTATATGCATCATTAATGACATTGAATCTGTCTTGTCTTATTCTGCTAACAAACATTCTCTCTTGATCTGCCATCTCCTTTCCGTTTCTTTCCCTCTCAACTCCTTAGCATTGACTTTCTTGATATTTTTGTTGGTGTCTTCTGATTGACATGGCTATCGTTACAGAATCTTTTCTCATCAACTTAATATTTGGTAACAGCTTATGGTGTTGATATGTTAAACACAATTGGATACATATATGCAAGACAGGCAGCGAAAGAGCTCGGAAAGAAGGTATTATATTTGGGTGTGCCTTTTGTTGCTGAGTGGTTCAGAAACAAAGGCCATTTTATCAAATCCCAAGTAACTGCTGCAACAGGTTTGTTGTGCTGGCTTTAAGCAGTGCTTTATGGTTAAACATTGTGGTTTGTGCTTGCGAAGTTGGAACAACCATTTGCACCTTGTTCGCTCAATCTCTATATTAATGTGTGCATAGAGCTTTGGAAAGAATATCCTTATGGTTTATGCTCTTCTTTCACTTTTGTGATAAAATTAGTCCAAAATTAGCTTTAACTGTTTTTTCTTCTCTTCGTTGATGTCATATAATCTTGATGAATTAGGTAGAAAGCAGGATAGTATAGGTAGAAAATATATGAGAGGAGTATTAAGCTGAGGTCAAATGAAGTATGAAACAGATGCTTTTAAAAACTTCTGTTTTCAATTTTAAGCATGTCATTTATCTCTAACCTGAAATGAGGTATGCACCTGGCAGACAAAAATATGCATTGCGAAATCTTTTCCCACTTGTAGCACCATCCGTGCAGCCATTTGTTGGATCATTTGAAATGAAATAAATGCCAGAATCTTTGAGGAAAAGGATGTCTGTCCTTAAATACAGTTGTATATCCTTGCTTAGTTTTGGTGTAATATGCAGTTAAAGAGGCCCAAAACTAAGTTACCAATTTTCAAAAAAAAAAAAAAAAGAGGCCCAAAACAGTGCTAGATTCTGTCACTGCATTGCTCCCTGGAATGCATTTTCTTTTTAATGTTTTCACTGCTTACACTTTGCGGGTTTTGCATTAATAAATTTTACCTTATCAAAAGAAAAAAAAAACTGTGAGGTCTAGTTTTCGTATGGACGTGCTATGTAATTGTTTCTCTCTTAAGTGGTTTTAACTCTCTTTTTTCTTTTATTGGAAAAATCTAATTCCTTTCCCTTACACCTTTTTTTAGTATCTTTTGCCTGATATAGTACAAGAAAAAGTTTGATTTTAATAGTTGTAGCTCGTCAATGCTTTCCAAACTCTCTTCCTTATCCAAATACTTATAAGAAGGGAATTGCAAGGTTTGAAGATAAGCTTTTGGGTCTTTCTTGAATCACTTATATCATAATGGATCCCCAATTATAGCTGATGTAATCGTGATTAATTTTGATCATTCATTCAAACCTGCATAATGGTAAAGTTGTTTCTGTGTGATCTATAGATCATGGTTTCGATCCATGAAATCAGCCACTGATACTTGCAAGTGTCAGGGTAGGTTGACTACATCACAACACCCTCTTGGAGTGCGTTCCTTGCCTGAATCATATGTAAATGTTGCTTCGTGTACCCGTTTGCCCTATTCATCCAACCCCTGTGTGTATTGAATGATACTTGATCGTCATGTGTCGTAATGTTCTTCTGAAAGATATTACTTCATGCTTTTGTAGGTGCAATTGCTTTAATCCAGCTGCAAGAGGACATGAAAAAGCAGCTCAGCGCAGAAGGAAATTACACTGAGGAAGAACTTGAAGAGTACATGCAATCCCACAAGAAGCTGATGATCGATTCCCTCTGGAAGCTTAATGTAGCAGATATTGAAGCCACTCTTTCTCGTGTTTGTCAAATGGTTGTTAACACTTTATCATGTTGTGTTTGTGGCTTATTCTTGTGTTGTTCTTGTTTATTTGTTTTAATATTGATTGCTTTCTTAGGTTCTACAAGACAACAATGTAAAGAAAGAAGAGCTCCGTGCTCGTGCAAAGGGGTTGAAGACTCTCGGCAAAATTTTTCAGGTACAATAGTTGACCAATATTCTAAGTAGGCAGCATGATCCTCTCACTTGGTTAACCCTGTTATTCTAAAAAATGAAATTCGTATGTACAGACGGTTAAGCCAGTCAATGAAGCCGAAACTGCAGAAAATGGTGTCCACAAGTTGGACGGAAATGAACCGAGCTACAACTCTCGTTCTTCAACTACATCAGTACAATCTCAAAATAAAGAAGAGGTGCCTAATACAGCAGCATTTGCATCACAGGTACTGCTCTGCTTTGTGTTCCATTCCTTTATGAACAGCTAACTTGCACAGGTTTGGTTCTTTCTGGCCTCTTTCTTTTGGTCAATTGCCTTTTTGGTCCTCAGATTGTAAGTTCAAAAGCCATTTTTTGTTGTATTTTGCTGTGCTGAGAACACTTAGCCTTCATTATATTTGAAAATGGGGAGAGTAGTATGCAACAAGTCAAACTGAATTGCATTTTGACTCTTATGTTTTTGGTGTAATCAGATGTACTCTAGTGATACTGTCTCCATCATTGATGTCTTAGATTCACTGTAGGGATAGGTCATTGTTCTTTAGAGTTTCTCATGTAAATATGGTTGTCAGTACAACCTATGTACTGTTTTCTGGAGAATAGAAACAATTACCATTTTCAAAAAAAAAATTATATTTGAAAATGAGGTACTGTTCCTTTTAGAAATGAATTCAGCCAAAGGAATATTTATCAATTCCTTTGCATTACTGCCATCACCTTCCTAGCTCCCCCCCTCCTTTGCAGTCACCACCAATCCCTGAGGCTTTTTTCCCCAACCCTTCACTGACACTTTTGAGTCAGAGAAGTTCAGTTGCAAGTGATAGAGAAGGATTTTGTGGAGGTTGGGATAGGTATTCAGGGTGATAATGCTTGGGTGGTAGGGTTGAGAGAGGGGCTGACGAAGGCAATGGAGCTTTAACATTTCAATTTGATTTGGCTGATTCTATAAGTGGGAAATTTGCTTGTTAGTTAAAATTGGAAGACTAGTAATTCTGATAACATAGGCAGTCAAACGTAATTGGTCCAAAACAAAAAGACATGGTAAAAAAAGAGTACGATTTCTGTTTGTTTGAATGCGAGAAGTTACTGGAGATCGAGGAGAGAAGATATGCAAACATCTAAGAAATGGTCCTGTCCAAGGAAAAATTAAAGGGTAACAGTTTAAGTGCATCGATGTACAAAGCTGTACAGTGCTACTAAAATAAGGATAGAATTGCTGGGAAGAGTCGAGGAAACAAATGAAATTGTTCCAAATAGATAGAGACTGATAGCAAAAAAAAGGTGAACTTTTCTCTTTTTGTTTGTAGAAAAACTTCTCTCATTGAGATCAGAATCTTATATGTATGCATCGTAGAAAGGAAGAAGATGGAAACACATGTGAGAACTGAGAAATGATTAAAGAGACTTGGACAAGATAAATTTAAGCAGAAGCAGGTACATGAGATGCACATGTTCCCTGGATGGGGGGAGTTCCAACTAAAGTCTTCACTTTAGCTGGGAAATGGAGATCATGTTTCTTTCTGGAAAGACGGGCAGAGCGTCTGAAAGACGAATTCCCATCTCTTTTTCTAATTGCCAACAATCAGGAATCCACTATATCTCAGTGTTGGCAAGTCTACTCCTCGACCCACAGTTCAAAAGGGAGATTCAGGACTGGTAGTTGAATGACCTGTTGGAGTTGCTTACAATATTATCCGATTACACGCCAAACCTACTTGCAAGTGCAGCTTAGAGAGAGAGATTTAACTGCCATATGTCGTACGTCAGTGTCATTGATGCAACGGCAAAAAAGGATTCAGAGGAACAGGTTTCTCCTGACTTACTTCTTTTCATCATTTTGGAGGTGAATTTGTAGAACAGTTCACGATTAAAAACTGTCCGCTCTATCCATGCATTCGCTGGATGACAATATCATTAGGAGAACGGTAAAGTGATTAAGAATCGAGTGGAGGAAAGTATTCTTTCACTTTTTCTGTTAATCTTAATTCCTTTTTTCTTGTAGTGTTGTCAAGAGGAATATATTGTGTTTTACTTCTCCCAAAACAATAAAAGGAAGATATTCTGTTGTAATGACTATATTGGCTATTCTAGGAAATGTTCCAAGATTCATCTCAAATGAAGCAAGATCATGTCATGGTATTTTTGAATTGCCTTCACTCTTTGAGCAGTTTATTTATTTACTCAATTTTCGACATATTTTCCAGAGCCCATATGTGGAGGCTCCACAGTTTGCTGGTGGTCAATTCGGCTATAACTTCCCCATGCCTACTGCACCTCCGGGTGCACAGAGGCACAGGTAGACAGACATCTGGTGGACGCCACAAGAATTTGTGTAGCTTGTGAATTTGTAGTGCTTGTTGTGTATGTGATTTATTCTTGGGGAAAAAAAAGAGGGAGTTTGAGTTTCTTATGTATCCCTAGTGTGCTATATTTAAAGCATGGTTCTTGCTTAGTGAAGTTTCTTTCATATTGCTTTCATGAAGGACTTCTTTGTAATTAATATAGTTAGAGTTTAAGTTGTGTGGCCTGTGAATGCAAAATATTGTATATTGCATTGGTCTATTCATGTTGTTGTATAACAATTTAAGGTTTGTTATTGACCTATTCAGCCAAACCCCAAGTTGATGCCTTTTTGTACTTCAGTGTACTTTCTAGTTGGCCTGCTTGAAACTTCATGATTGTGACTATTTTCATAAAAGGATTGGAAAGTGACTATTTGTAAACTTACCTATTTCTTGTGGGTGTGAGGAGGAAAATATTTGAAACACATTATCCTTCGAGTGGTTTGGGCTTGAGACTTTCATGTTGGAGATCTCAAGTTCGAAATCCCTTGTCAGTGAAAACAAGAAGTTTGTCTTCTCATCATACCAAGCTTGCCTAGTGCAGGTTATCTCTCATATGTGGTTTGCAAGCGATTGCATAGAAGCAGGGATTTACTTTGTGCGCACTCAAAGGGTATTGATCGTTTTGAAACACATTATGAACAGTAATCATAAGATTATTAATTCAAAAATGCAAGCCATCCTCTTCCATTTTTGTCTACTTCATATATAAAGTTAGCAGTCGTAGTATGATATAATAGTTTCTTGTCCTTCTGATTTGTATTGTTCCTTGTATCTCAATTGCATATTGTTTTATTGTAATTTTTGTTATGTTACTATTTGTTGTTTTTTGTTTTTTGTTACTTTCTTTTTCTTTCGAAAATAACTTCTCTACCTCGTAAGGTAGGGATAAAGCTTGAGTACACTTTATCGTCATCAGATCTATTTTGTGGGACTTTACTAGATATGTTATATAGAATTTTAAAACTAGTTACTCGAGGGGGTGTTCTTGGTCCAGTGAACAACACTTATTCTAGTGTTTATCAATGGTGATACATACCATTTATGGCACTAATGAAAATCTTTATTGTAGATTTTGAAGTTAACTAATAAGTAGTATTTCCTCGGAAATAATTTATAAGACACTTTTCATTTTTCGAGAGTGAAATAATTTAAGTTTGATCGAGAAACTTTGTGTCGAATCTTCAAATTTTTTTAAATAAAATTTTATATATTTCTAAACTTAAAAAGTACTATAAGTCACAATAATTAATAATTAAAAATAATTTTAAAATATATAAAAAAATTATAGTCAAAAGATAAATTGGTTTGTACCTTGAAAATTGAAAGATGTCACCTAAATTGAGATGGGGTGAGCAATTAATGCAAAGGAAAAAACTTACTCCCTTCGTCCAACTTTAATTGATCTCTATACTATTTTGGGATATCTAACAATACTTGTCCATTATATGAAATCAAGAGATAATTTTACATTTAGTTTCTAATTTATCCTTATGATTAATTGTAGTTATTTTCTTTATTATATTTTCAAGACATCATATTTATTATATTCAAAGGATAATTTGATAAAATTATTTTATCATTTACTACTTTTTAATATCTATATCAAGTCAAGAGGGGCTAAGTAAAGTTGGACGGAGTATGTCCTTAAGGTACAAAAAGACATACCAGCATTCTTGCCATTCAACATTGCCCTATATTTTTCTTTCATTACACTTTTTGGTCAATTTATTTATATTCTTGGCAATAGCAAATTGTCTCGTATTTATCATTGTAATTAATGAATTTCCAACTTGAAATGTGCGTTATGCACTTCTTTGAGAGACATAGAGGTACTCGTTTTGTTCACGTTTATTTGTTACTGTTTCAATTTTGAGATTAACTTGATCAAATTTTAATATTAAATTAAACTAATTAATTTAATATTGAAAATATAAAATTAAGATAGTTAAAAATTATACGTAAACTACTATAAGTTGCAATTCTTCTCATCTGAATACTTTCTAAAAATCTTGATCATTGGCATAATTGTTGCCCTCGAGGATGCAATTATGATGCAATTATTACAACAACCAAAATAACAACACACTCAGTAAAATTTCACTGAAATTTGGAGAGGATAAAACATACACAAACCTTACTACTACCTCATAGAGGTAAAGAAGTTATTTCTGAAGACCCTCATCTAAAAAATATCCTCAAAGAAGAAAATACTCGATATGAAATCAAACAACTAAAATGGAAAGCAAATGATAACTTCTAAAGACAATAAAATTAACAAAATTAATGACGTACAATAACAACACAATATATAAAAATAAAGTTATTCAATTTATATATATATATATATATATATATGAGCAAATTTGACCATACATATATCATCTATAATTGCTCTAAGATATGCACCTCTATAGTTTCAAAACAAAAGTGTCATTTTTAGTTTACTTAAAATATTACATATTTAACTATTAGTTAAAAATAGATCTGCCAAATTTCATCCTTAAATATAAATGTGTTACTTTAATAAAAAAATAGCAGAAACTGTAAAAACAGAGCATACCAATATGAGCTTAAGTTAATTTTTTAAAATAATTTATGTTAAATCCAACAATGTAATTTATTAAATATTAGATAAAGATGAAAACTAAAATTTATTTTTACTATAATTTAAAGGATCAAATTTATACAATAATACATACATAAAATATATACTATATTAACTACTTGTAATTCGAAAACAATCGATCTATGTTTTAAACATAGGGGTCAGACTGTATATATCCAATCTCTTTTATTTCGTAATGGACGAGAACCTTTGAGCCAATGGAATAATGTTGTTGTATTAACGACTTGTAATATTTCTGCCAGATAGATTTAGGAGTATTTTTTGTTCTTATCTTTATTTATGGGAATGGACCCCACAGAATGAATCTATCATTTTACTTAAAGGGACTATTCAATTTTTCCCCCTTAATTGATTTTGAAGAAGGGAAGAGAAAAAAGAGAAAATGAGAAAGCAAGTAGTTTTTTAAATATTTTTTTAAAAAAAAGGAAAAATGTCATTTTAAATGTATTTTTATTATACAAAATATAATATAAGAAAATGAATAATATGGAACTAAGGTAGGATGGGAGTAGAGTGGGGGTGAAAGATACATGATGTTGTTGCGGTTTATATTTAAAGGGTGAATTGATAAAATTACTCTTATTATTTGCTGTTTTTCAATTCATATGCTAAGTCAATAATGGATAATTTTAGTTCGACGGAGGGAATAACTCAACCGATAATCCTTTCGTCTCAAATTAATTGAATTTTTGAAACTTTTTTCAATATTCAAAATAGTTAAATTGTTTAAAATTTAAGATAAATGTTTAAAACTTTTTCTATATTTGTCATTTCATTTATTAAACTTTTATATTTTCTAAAAATAAATTACATTACATATTTATGACCTCACAAAGGGCAATAATAAAAAATATGATTTGAGTTTTGTCTTTAATTATTTTTCTTACGATAGGATGAAAAAAGTAACATTCAAAGCCAAAACTAATCAATCAACATCTCATTGATTCATTAGTGATTTAACTAGGAGTGACAAAATTAAGCTAAATCTGTCCAATTCGATCCAATCCATTGAAGTTTGGATAGATTAATAACCCGTCCAATTATTAGCTCAACCCATCTTAACCTATTTAAAACTGGATTGATATGCAACCGAATTAATTCGAATCTTGTTCAAATATTTTCAAAACACTTTTTTTCTATCTGTTATGTTTTATATAATCATAATAAAGAAAAATATAATTCGATTAAGTATTAAAATATTGAAAAAGAATAAATAAAATAAGTAAAATTAGGTCGGGTTGGGTCTTAACCAGTTCTATAACTCGAGCAAATTTGAATTGGATCTTGACCCATTATAACTTGTTAAAATTTGACCCAAACTATCCGATATTTAACACATATCAATCTCAATAATCAATAAGTCAAATTATTAAACGCAAAAAACAAATCCAACCAAATTTAAACACCACTTACAAAACTTTTTTTTTATTTTTAGAAAAAAAATTGAAAAATATATATTTTTCATATATCATACCAAATGCATCCAAATGAAGTGATATCATCGAAAATGCCGGTGGGAAAGTCGTAAAAAACTCTCTCTCAACAAATTCTAAAAATAAAAATAAAAATAAAAATAAAAAAAATAAAAATTCAGATCTTCACTTCCCTCTTTACTTGTGTCCTCTCACACGCAAAGAGAAGACACATCCCACATGGCCCCTTCCTTCCTTTTTCTCTCTTCTAAGTAAACTACTCTATACTACTTGTTATATAGATTACATTTATTGCGTTGTGGATATTTCTTGTTCAAATCATCCTTCCTGCCCCTCTCTGTAAACGAGTTGGGTAGGTGTTCCTCATTTGGATCTCCATATTTATGTATATATATTAGCACATTTTGTTCCAGCTATGGAGAGCGAGAAGAAATCGTCGTATGTATCGGATGTGGGGGCATGGGCGATGAATGTTGTTAGTTCTGTGGGAATTATCATGGCGAATAAGCAGCTTATGTCGGCCAATGGTTATGCTTTCACTTTTGGTAAATCTCATCTCTTTTCCTTTTTGTTTTCCGGCGGTGTTCAGATCTCGTTGGAATTTTTTGATTTGGACGTGATGTGGTTTGTTTTCGTGGCGGATCCAGGATTTGGAGGTTGTGTGTGAACAGAATGAATATGACATGTTGTAATTCTCTGTGTTCTGGTTGGATTTTGGATTAATTCAGCTTGAATTTTTGTAGTTTTGGTTCGTGAATGTGGAATCTGATCCAAATCTGGAATTTTTATTCGTAATAGGTTCAGTTATGAATGGAGAAGATAGAAAAGAATTAGTGTTGTGTTGTTATTTTTGGCTAGATGAATAATTAATGGAGAGTATCATGTTTACAGTTCATAACAAGCTTAATGGAGCATATATTCTATTCTCAACTACAAGTATATGTAACTGTCAATCTCTAATTAATCACTAAAGTTAGATATGGGGGACTGATATTCGAAAAACAAGATGTCAACTTTAGTATCTATTAAATTGAGATAAATTAAGACCAACTCTTGGATCTGCCTTTGGTAACCCGTGCTCTCAGATTCTCTTCAATTTTTGCCTCCAGTTTTCTTCTTTTCTAATTCGTTGTCTGAGGACGTCTTAAGATTTGAAATATTGTTTGTATTTGTTATCAGATTTGCCATTTTCCAATGTTTGTAAAGTTTATTTCTGTAAAAGAAGCTGTGGGCTTGAAATTAATTCCATTAATGACTAATGGGTTCGTTTCCTATATTGGCCGAGCATCTCTCAACTGCATCGGACAATCCTCTGGCTGCTTTCTTCTCCATTTTGAATGAAGCTCGTCTATGTATAGATACATTGTGCTTTTTTGATAACAAAGATCTGTAAGGCTTGTATTTGAACTGAAGTAACCTCCTTCTAGCTTACCAGTGGATCCTGGCATTTTTGGCTGTAGAATTTTGTGCATCTCTTTTTCCTTCTTCCACTTACTGATGTTTAGAAGTCTGCTGTTCCTATAACATCCCAATTCCCATGCTCTGTAATATATGCTTTCAAGTTCAAATTGTCTACCTGTCATTTCTAATTTCGTGGTTTGTTTCCTTCAGCTACAACATTGACTGGGTTCCATTTTGCTGTGACGGCACTTGTTGGGATGGTGTCAAATGCCACGGGGCTTTCCTCATCAAAGCATGTACCTATGTGGGAACTTATCTGGTTCTCAGTTGTTGCAAACATGTCAATCACAGGGATGAACTTAAGTCTCATGCTCAATTCAGTTGGATTTTACCAAGTATGACATTCTCTCTTTTTGTGTTTTATCCGCTATCTTTCTTGTTAAGTTCTGTATTTTGTTCTCTTTAAAAAGATGAGTCTTGATATTTGGCTGTCTATCAGAGGGTGAGTTATATTTACAGACAACATTAGTATGCTATCAGCTTTCAGTCTAACCTTTGGTTGGAAAAGAATATAATAACTTAAAACAATTCTCAGTGGTTCATTCACTAGAATTTTTATCCGTTTCTTTGCATCCCTTTGCTCAAGTTTTGAATATGCCCCTAAAGATCGTTATCAGTTTACCTGTCAGTTGCTACCTATTTTAAGTGCACTGAAGTTGTAAATAACAGGTAAAATTCGGTGCTTGCTAAAATTTAGCTTCAAGTAGTTCTCCTCTATACAATTTTAGGATATCTCCTTGGTAATCGTTACAATTGGATGTCGGTCCTTCTTTTGCTATGTCGATGTCGGTCCTTTTTTTGCTAAAATTCATTTAGGTTTAGAAAGTTAACATTGGTAAACTTTAATGGTTATTGAGTTGATGGAATTCCAAAGCAGTTTGTGGACCAAATTTACTGAATACAGAAGAATATTTTTTCTTTTGTGAAAAGAATTATGAATGAAGGACTTGAAGCATTTATTCTTTTTGGTCTAGTGGCTGAATGATTTACCTATTAGATCAATGTATTTAGTATACTCACAGTGTGCTTCTTGTTTTATATTTTGTTCCTTGGTGAAATTTCATCTTATATGGCTTAGTTTTTTTTTGGGTGTAGATCTCAAAGTTGAGCATGATTCCAGTGGTTTGCGTGATGGAATGGATCCTTCATAATAAGCGTTACTCAAAGGAGGTTAAAATGTCTGTTGTGGTTGTCGTTATTGGTGTAGGTGTTTGCACAGTAACTGATGTCAAGGTTAACGCCAAAGGTTTTATTTGTGCTTGTGTTGCAGTTCTGTCAACATCGTTGCAGCAGATTGTGAGTATACTCTGGCTTCTTCATAACTTTACTGCAAAAAGACTGAATGACTGAAAAGATCTCCAAAAGAGAAAGTTTGTTTGGTTCTGATTTAAGATACAATTTCCTTGACATTTGGTAATTTCTCCCTCCAACCAGGATAGAAGGTCTCATTGAAGCTTCTAATCCGATACATACATAAATTCTTTAGGTGTATTTTGTGATTTGACTCTACTATGTATGTGGGTTTAATTCATGATTACAAACTTGATTAGTTTTCCTTTCTGAGAGACAATTAGTTTATTTAGGGAGCCTGCATAGTTCTATCAAATTTACTTATCCTACAAAAGATCCCTTCTTTCTCTTTGAAGCTAAACGATAGATGTCTGAAAATTTTCCCCTTTGCCTTCTTCCCTTGTTTCCCATAGAAGTGATGAAAGTTTGCTTTCCTTTTGTTTCCTTCTATAGCGTGGAGAATCAGTAATTACTTTATCAGACCTTTTTGATCCTTGACAAGGATTGTTTCTCGCTCTTAAAAGCTAATAAAAGAGGTCTCCAAAATTTTCATGTTCTCCTCAATCTGGTTTTACCCTTACCTAAAAGAAATACAACAAGAAGTACACTTCACAGCTTCAGTCCCAAACAAGGCGCTATAATTTTTGTGTTGTGTTTAATTGAGGGATAAAAAAGGGAGAAAGGGAAACATTGATTTGTCTTTTTCTTTTGCCTACTGCTTTGGTCCCTGTTCAGTGGTATATGGAGCAAAAGCTTGTTTTTCTTACCATTGCAAAATTTAGAACAGTTAACTGCAGATACTCAATGGAACAAAGAAATTCCCTGCTGCCTGCTGGCCCAATTCATATAGTAGTACATTTTGTGGTCAAGCTGTCACTTTCTTCAACCAAATTAAATCCTTGCTTGATTCTTGAAACCCATCCATCCCTGAGTCATTCTTGCTTTGTTCTCTTAAACTTGTGGTTGCATTTGTGTGATCAAACAACGATTTTTCGATGCAGTCAATAGGCTCTTTGCAGAAAAAGTACTCAATTGGATCCTTTGAATTGTTGAGTAAAACAGCTCCGATACAAGCTTGCTCCCTCCTTGTGCTGGGTCCTTTTTGTGACTACTATCTTAGTGGAAATCTATTACTAGACTACAAGTATTCTTATGGTGCCATTGTAAGTATCAATCAATCTTCTTATTCCCAGATTATGATGCATATTTGATTGGTCCGTTTATGCCCTACACAACTTTACGCCTTCTGATCATGGATATGTGGCACTTTCTGCAGTTCTTTATATTCCTGTCGTGTTCGTTAGCTGTGTTCTGCAATGTGAGTCAGTATCTCTGCATTGGGCGATTCTCTGCAGTTTCCTTCCAGGTTCTTGGCCACATGAAGACTGTGTGTGTCCTGACTTTGGGTTGGTTGCTCTTTGAATCTGCATTGACGTTTAAGAACATATTGGGAATGCTCGTTGCAATTGCGGGCATGGTGATCTATAGTTGGGCCGTGGAGGTTGAAAAACAGGCCAACACCAAGAGTCCACACGCTTCCAAGAACAGCTTGACAGAAGAAGAGCTGAGATTATTGAAGGAGGAAATGGGGAAAGCAGACGTCGAAGTCGGTCAGTCCAAGACCTAAATTTTGAAGTCCCTTATTTGTTAGCCATCATCACATACATATAGCTTCTTTTGGATCAAATTTGCATGTAGTTTGTCATATTTGTTGCATTATTTATTGAACATACTACCATTTTGGTCCCAGTTTGGTGACCTTTGAATTGTTTTTTGGATAGTTAATGATGTTTTGCTCTGTATCCAAGTCTACCACTACCAGTGTTCTCTCATACCATTTTTAGCTAATGTCATTTCACATAAATTCATTTGTTTTAATTTTAAGTGCACTATTCATACAGTGAAAAGGTCCGCCCAAGCTGAGTCCTCTCCAAACCGCCGGAGATAGTTGCCCAGCTCACCAACTTCACTTGCCTTAATGGGAGTCTTGCTCCGGATAGGTTTGGATCACAAAGGGGTTGAATTAGAAGCGTTTTCAATATGATTCTTCAATTGATTCATCCATTTGAAATAATTTAAGAAAACAGGTTATTATTAGCACCATTAAAGAAAATAAAATTGACTTGAGGAGTATTTATGGTATTTAAAGCTGATGATTAAGCCAACTACTGGTGTTAAATGGTTTTTAGGTTGTACACTTAATTATCGTGGTATAGTAGTTCAATTGATCAAAGCAAATCGAAAATCGATTATCTGAATCGAAAAAAGATTATTGATTTATTGATAATGAATTACTGGTCCAGCAGTTTTTGTAATGATTTAACTTTTTGTATTATTGCATGAGAAGCAAATGATTAATCATCTGTTTCTAGAAGAAATTGAAGAATTTCTTGATTCTTAACGACTTTTAGGTTTTTCTGTAATGGGTTAACCAATAATTTGATAATAAATTAAATAATTTTATTTATACTATTTGATATATAAAATCCTTGATAGTTTCATACTTCTATTTTATACTTTCTTAAACTCTCGGTTATTCTATAATTAGATATTATTTGATTTTGAGCAAAATGCAGTTTGTCAACTCATGTGTATGGTTCATTTGATTTGTCACCTTGTTTCTGAGTAATTTTCAATAAAGAATTTTTTCAATCAAATCTTAATGGTTAAATCGATAACGATCAATAACCGATAAGTTAATTAATGATTCTATAACGATTTTGACATATCTACAAATCGATAATTGATAAGTCGAATCAATAAATTTTAAAATCAAACTGAACCGATCGATATGCAACCAAAGTCATATTTCTAATAAGTAAAAAATTACAAGCTCAAAGTAACATTAAATATGATCTGAAAGCATATATAATTGAAATAAAATAACTGATTCAATTATTTTTATCTGAACATTAAATATAAATAATAAAAATATACCAGATAAAGCTTTTACCAATTGAATATAATCATGTTAATATTATCTTCTTCTTTTTTTAAAGATATAGAAGAATAAATATTGTGAACAATATATATTCTTCAAGGTCCTTTAGCATCATAAACTATTAAAATCTATAACGTTTAGCCTTATTAATTAGTAATATCAAATATAGGGGCCAAAATTAGTTGGTAGTTGCTTATTTTAGAATAATGATCTAAAGGCATGCGAGCTATACCTCTTTGGTTCGAGGGTCAGAAATATCTTTTAACTATGCATTAAATAATTTTTTTTTATAATTTGTTTGAATAATTTTAATGCCATAAAGCATAAAAATTTGTTGTATCACCTCAAATCACAAAATATCTTTATAATATTATCGATAAAATTATGATCGATCTTTTTTTCATATTAATTTTAAATAAATGGATATACTTAGCGAATATTCATTCTATTTCGTTAAAAAAAGAAAAAAAGTAGATTGTTTTTCATATGAAGTGAAGGTACGATTAATTTACTCTGGAATTAGTAGTCCCATTTGCTTTGAATTAAGAATAAAAATACTTTCTACTCGATTAAAATAAATTAAAATTATTTTAATCATTATCTAAACAAAAATAATAATTAAATTATTATGATCTTATATATCTGAGTTATTTTTTTTTTTTTGTTAAGAGAAATTGTACATTGCATATGTCGGTGCATGTCTTGGCCACTGCCTTGGGGCAGTTTGTCTATCAAAGTGATCAACAAAACAATTTAGGTAGGTGATTTCTCGACCCAAATAAAAGTATTTGTTAATAGTTTTTTTTTCAAGGATAATTAGTTTCTAAGTTCATGATTAAATAATAGAGGAGTTGCAAAAATTTTGTATCATAAAAAAGTTCATGTTGAAGCCCTTGTTTCGCGAGCAGGTTAGGTACTTGATCCTGCTTCCTATATATGTAATGTAACTCCCATGCTCTCAACCTACTCAGTAATGATTTACAATCAAAGATGAGATTGCTTGAAATAATCCAATTACTTTCTGTACATCAGTTCAATAAGCAGTTACGCAAAGTTATGCTGAATGACCAATTGAAGTTCTCTTTGGAGTTTGAGTTCTGCTTCAATTAAGCTTGTGTGAGGCGTTGCGCCATAGAAACCTAGTATTCATTTTCCCCTATGATCCCTTAAGAACCCCCAAAATATTACTTTCCACTTTTATATTAGTCAAAGGAATTTTAAAAGAAAAAAAAATTTTCTTTCATATTCCTTACTTTTTTGTTGTACGTTTTAAGTATCTTTTAAATCTTGACGTCTATATTATATAAAATTTATACTAATTAAAATAGTACAATGCAATCAATAAGACATAATATAATATATTATGAAAGAATATGTAATAACCATTCAAGAAAAGTATAAAAATTTTATTCCGTTTTTATAAGATCCATTCAAAGATAACACTCAATCAATTCTTTTTCTATATAAATTCTTTAATGATAAGTGTAAAGGATCACTTGTATCCAAATCCATTACTTTCTAAGTCAAAAATTTAATCAAAGATTAATTTTTTTTCCCAAAAAAGTTAGTACTACTACATATTATTTTTTTTATTAACAATAAATAAATAAAAAATAAAGTAAATTAAACCCACAATTTTTTTTCCCTTGGTTTATAATTTTTCCTTTTACTTTTTTCCTTTCCCATAAAGCATCTCTCTTTTTCTCTCTCTCTCTCTCCCCCACCGTTTTTTCACTTTCACTTTCACACACACAATTTGGCTTTATTTGTGCTTTCGTTGTCTTTTGATTAACAAAAAAAAATTAGTCTCTCTCTGTCTGTCTCTCCTGTGGGGAAGGAAAAAAATAGTAGCAGTCCTAGTACTACTAGTAGCAGCAACAGTTGTAGTATAGTTTTCTAATTTTTTAAGATTTTTTTTTTCAATTTTTTTGTTTACCAAATCTGTGAATTTGTCAGCATCTGGTGAAGGATTTTGCTGTTTGTGTGTGTGTAACAACCACTTTTTAGTACTTTTTTGGAGCTTTGAGTTGTTGGGTGTATGTGTGTTGTGTTAGTTTGTGAGTGGAGATGAAGTGAAAAAGTAAAATATACAGATTGGTGTGATTTAGCAGTGCTGTGTGAAGTGAAGCTCAAAAAAATAGGAGGGGTTGTTTTTTGATTAGTTGAAGTTCTGTTCAGATTGGTAAATAGTGCAAAATGGGGTCGGAGCAGAATAGATTTCCACAGCAGCAAGGACCGCCACTTCCTTCTCGGGTATTGTGCAGTTCATTTTTCAGATCTAGTTGCTTAATGACTAATTTTATGTGTGTTGTGTTTGTGTGGATGATAATTGGTTCAATCTGTTATGGTTTTGTTGTTGTGATGTTTAGTTGTGCTTTAATCGTGTGGTGGAATCACATTTCCGAGCAGATCTGAGGTTTTGGTGAAATGGGGTTGTGGAGTTTACGTGAAGGAATAACTTTAATGTACTAAATATGGTTGTACAGATTGATGAATCTACTTTCCTAATTGATACCATTAGATAATGTAGTTGTTCTCAACTGTAATCTATGTAGCTAAGGGTGTCATCTAGCGGTTCATTTGGTTGAAAATCATGAGATCTCGCGCGCAAATCAAATTAGAGATAAGAAAAGTACATTCACCGATTTCGTTCTATATGTTCTAGCCTTGGTAGATAGCATTATGTGGTACTTGTTCGTTGTGAAAGTTGACAAGTATCCCGTAGAATTAGTTGAGGTAGGACACTGCGGTCATACAAAAAAGATAATGCAGTTATTTTCACTCATAAGAAAATATAGGAATATATACTAGTGCAGTCTTTTGAGGGCCGTGCGGATAAAGATCTTATTGAGGCCAAAACGTGTGAATGTAATTTTGAGAAAGGAAGCTATTCATATTTTGCTATCTATGGGCTACCTGCTTGATGTTGAGTTTGGCTCCACTGTGTGTGGACCATGGTATCTTTTAGATGTGTGAAAATGCAGGTCATATATGAGTCTAATAGATTGGTGATAGAGACATTAAATAGTTTTTCATTGTTGACATTAGATACTATGAGGGAATCTTTAAAAAAATACTTTCCTAATTGATAATGCAGTTATTCGCACTCATAAGAAAATATAGAAATATTATATTAATGCAGTAATTTTGAGGACCGCAGGGATAATGATCTTATTGAGGCCAAAAAAAATGTTTTCAGCTTATTTATTTTGGTGTAAATGTGATCTTGAGAAAGGAGGCTACTCGTATTTCACTAGCTACCTGCTGGTTGTTGAGTTTGGCTCCATTTTGCGTCGACCACGGTATCTTTTAGATGTGTGAAAAAAATGCAGCTGATATATGAGTCTAAGGGATTTGTGATAGAGACACTAAATAAGTTTTAATTGTTGACTTAGATACCATGATGAATTATTAAAAATGTTACTCTAAGTTGCTCGGACTCTCCAAAAATGTTGCCGCACCCTCATCGGATCCTCCAAAAATATGTCGGATCCTTCAAAAATACACTATTTTTGGAGGATCCGACACGCACCCTTTGACATTTTTGAAGAGTCCGAGCAACATATTTGACTTTAGTTGCTCGGACTCTCCAAGAATGTTGCTGTACCTGTGTTGGATCCTTCAAAAATACATTATTTTTGGAGGATCCGACACGCAGCCGTCGATATTTTTGAAGAGTCTGAGCTGACCATTTATGATTTCGCGCTAGGTCTTACTTCTGTATATTATGATTTTACTTTTTTGTTCTCGGATTTCGTATGTGAGCCACTTAAGCAGAGAAGCAGATCAAGGAATTTTGATTTAGGGGTTTTGAGTCACTGTCCTTTTTGCTTATGGGTTTTGGATAGCATGTTGAATAGATTTTCAATTAGAAATACAGATTGTGAGCAAAAGCTAATGGATTTTCTGAACTCGTAGCTCTAAGGTTGTCTCTGCCTGTATTTAGCTGTTCACCACAAATGGTTCTTCAAAAATATTGCATGAAATGCACCTTTGATCCAGCATCTTCCCCTTTATTCTGTTTATGTTTTAAGGATTCATCGTTGCATACTCTAATCTTTGACAGCGTAAACGATGGGGAGGATGTTTGGAAGGATTATCTTGTTTTGGAAGACAAAAAGGTGGAAAGCGTATAGTACCTTCATCTCGTATCCCTGAGGCCAATTCAGTGCCAAATCAGCAGAATGTTCCCCAAGCTGGTGGGTTGAATAATCAGACGGCAGCTCTTTTAGCTCCACCATCTTCACCCGCATCCTTTTCAAATTCAGCACTCCCTTCAACAGTTCAATCACCAAGCTGTTTTTTATCTAGCAATTCACCAGGAGGTCCTTCATCTGCTATGTTCGCCACTGGTCCATATGCTCATGAGACCCAGTTGGTATCTCCTCCTGTGTTCTCAAACTTCACCACTGAGCCATCTACTGCTCCTTTCACGCCTCCACCCGAGTTGGCCCACCTAACTACTCCCTCTTCACCAGATGTGCCTTTTGCTCGGTTCCTCTCTTCTGTGAAAGTTAAAACCAACACTGGTGCCAATGATCTTCAAACAACATACTCTCTTTATCCAGGAAGTCCTGCTAGCACACTGAGATCCCCTGTTTCGAGGGCATCAGGTGAAAGGGAACTTCCTCAATTGGATCCCTCTATTCCTTCATCCGAGATCAAGTATCCAGGCCCTGATTCAAGCACCTCCAAGTTGACTCAAGATTCGAATTTCTTCTGTCCAGCTACATTTGCCCAATATTACATCGACCACTCTTTATATCCTCATTCTGGTGGAAGGCTGAGTGTTTCCAAAGAAACCGATGCTTATTCAACTAATGGAAATGGCCAGCAGAGTTGGCAGAACAAACCATGTAAACAAGATGCAGAGGAAGTAGAAGCTTATAGAGCATCCTTCGGGTTCAGTGCTGATGAGATTGTTAGTACGACACAATATGTGGAAATTTCTGATGTTGGATTAGATGAATCCTTCAGCATGACCCCTTTTACTGAGCCAAGAGAAGAGGAAATTATATCAACTATGTCAACAGCTGAGGGAACGAAAGGAGGAAATACCTCTAATATGGCATCTCCTCAGCAGTGCAAACCAGGGATAAATCATCTTGAAGGAGCAGATAATTGTATGAAAGGTACATGCTTTTTTACTCCCTTGCTAGTCTGAATATTAACAGCTGGTATAAAGTTTCAGTCAGATGGATTTTCTTGTCTCTGTTCTTTGCCATGAGCTTCCAAAATTTATGTTTCCTCGGTCGTTGCATTCTATTTCATGCTAGTATTTGTAATTTTCTACTTAGCAGCTTCTAAATTCAGTTTAATATTTTTCATGGAACACGTTTAAGTAATAACCAAAAGCTCGACCATTTCATATTCTTGAGATTCTTAAACAGTTCTATATTATATGGATATAGTTCAAGACATAGACTGACTGCTTCTGCCTTGTATATCCACAGATCACACGTCTCCAAAGCAAATTGAACTTGCTAACCATGCTATGAGTGACGATGAAGGCATCTTCTCCAAATTGGGAACTTTAAGAGTAAGTCGGAAACATGATCATGGTTTGTCAAGCTCCGATGCAGAGATAGACTACAGGAGAGGAAGAAGTTTGAGAGAAGCAAAAGGCAATATCGCATGGTAGCACTAATATTTAGAATATTATATGGTCCTATTGGCTGAATTGCATGGTTCTCTTCCTTTATGCTTTTGTTGAGGGTCTTCTTTCACAGGTGGTTTAACCTCACTCGCGAAAACCCCCTGCTGTGTCCTCATTTATTCTGCTGTTTTATTTATGAATGTATTGTCTGTATATCTTACCTCTTGAGTTATGTATGTTAAAAGTCGTAGCAATATACTTTCAGCCATTAACGTCGCTAGGAGTGGGAATGGATCCTGGAACTTTTTGTACTGTGGATTGTGTATGCTTGTTTCAGAGTGTCTTAGGCTTGTGAAGTCTTTGGAAATGTATCTTATTGAATATGCATTTCAACCAGGTATATTGCTTTAAAGACAATGCTTTTGCTGATTTGGATGACAATCCACAGTTCTTTCACATTACAGTACTAAGATGTTTTCCCTCCCCTTTGTTTTACTCAAATATATTTCTGCTCATGCATTATAAAATATGAACTGGCGTTCCCTCGTAGATCTCCGGATTTCATCCCAACACACGAAATTCCACTCTCCTCTGTCTCACTCGAGCATTCTGCCAGTTTTGGCGGCTTTTTCTGGTTTACACCCTTCCCATCTTTTACCATAATTCTACAACAATAATATATCCGATATAATTCCACACGGATAGAGCCGGTGGAAATGTTTTTTTGAAAATTGTTTTTCAAGAAAATAAGTCAATTTTACTGTGGGGTTGGGTGGTGAGGATGGAAGCTACGAGAGTGTTGGTGAAGGTGAAGTGGGTTAGAGAGCGTGAGAAAGGTACAATCAATGTAGAATGCTCTTTTTCTTTCTTTATTTCTTCTTTTAGGTCAGTCTGGTTGGTTCTTTGCACCCGGTAGGATGTGTTTTTCCATTGAAAATGTAGAAATCATTTTAAGTAACTTTTTTTGTGAAAAAATGTTTTTCAAAAGTTTTGACCAACCAAACATGAAAAACTCGAGGAAACATTTTTTTTATCTTGACTGCATATCTTTATCAATGTTTGCAGCTAGTGCAACAGGGGAGAGAAATGAACGCAAATTTAGCTGCTTCATTTACATGAAAATGAGAACACATAGGAGCTTCTGGATGATAAGGATCTTGTCAACCTTTTGTTCTCTTTAGAACAAAATTATAATTGTTCATGATTTATCAATAGATCACGAAAACGTCAAGGGTATTTGAGTAAATGAAAAAGAGCATGGTTCTTATGGGGCTTGATTTTTAAGACGAGGGTTTTTCAAAAACAAACTCCCTATCTCTATGAGGTAGCGGTAAGGTTTGTGTACATTCTATCCTCTCCAAACCCCACTTGTGGAATACCCACTTGTGGAATTCCACTGGTATGTTGTTTGAAAAAGGGCATGGTTCTAACCTGCTTCGATAAGTTGGCAAAGTCCATAATAACTTACACATACAAATTAACATCTTGAAGCTTGTTGGACATAATGAAAATGGGAGACAGAAACCACATACTAGGTTTATTCATAACAGAAATGGCCAAGAGGTTTTCATCACACACACATCATTACAGACTGAAATGAACTAGAAAAACATCACAACCAGAGAAACTGTCATAGTATTACACACGACCATTTCAGTATGATTGGTGCTGGTAGCTCGTTGTACCTCTTTAACATTTCACTTTAGTGGCTCAGATTCCATTAAGGGTGATCACAATTCTGCGTGGGGTAGCAGAATCACGGTGCTCACACAGCCATATGCCCTGAGATTCAGAAAACATTAGTTGTTCATCATACCTGTAAGTCTGACATTCAAGAATCAATATAAAGACATGTAATGGTCTTGTCTCGGCAGAATAGAAACATTTGACAGTTAGTAAGAACCGTCTCTGTGGAACTTTTATTTTATCCTAGTGATGGTTTGGATCTCTAGACTGGGTAGAATTGGTTGTGTAAAAGATAGGAATTGAAGGATAGATTTGACCAACTTGATAACGACAATAGATGTAATAACTTTAACTGCCTGCTTTTTAACGGAACACAATCTAACATGAAGGTGAATGCGTTGAAATTCATTGTTCTAGCCATGCCCAGATCAAATGACATGGAAAGAGGTAGCATAAGTACCTGCCAGGTTCCCATATTTAGCTTTCCATCCGTGATTGGTATCCTGAAAATCCAAGACGTGGTAAGTATCAGTATATGGAGGTGGTGTGATAAAATATATGGATTAAATCAAAAGAGGAACGCAGACGTGAGGTTGCAGCCAAACATCGATGACTTAATATGAGCGGGCATGTCGTCTGGCCCTGTCAAAATTGCAACATAATAATGTCAAAATAACAACCAATAAAATTGAGAAAAACAAGCTAACCAAGGAGGAAAAAAAAACAAAGAACTTAATATAAATTCAGTCAGGAAGATCAAGGGTGATGAAATAGAATATAAAATTTAGGTAAAACAGTAGTATCGTGAGTAGGTATGACACAAAATGAGGAATGGAAGTCAGAATAATCAACAACGAATGAGCAGATAATTTTGCTAAACATTTAAACCGACAGCAAAGGTCTCCAGAAGCAACTCAAATGCAAGTAAAAGAGCAAAATTCTTTAATCATGTAAAGATATATCAATTGTCAGTCTTCTCTATTTTACTGTGATTAATGCGGAAAAATCAATGTACAAGGAGGATGAAGGGTCTAGCTATGCATTTGCTGATCACATGAAGAAGTGGAGCTGGATTCTGAAGTACGCAGCGACTGGGCTAGAATTTAACACTGAAGTAGTTGAAGCTTGAATCTAACCTAGATATCTCTCTCCCCCCCTCTTACATCTCATTTTTCTTCTCATTGCTGATCTCCTTTCTCATGTTTTGGTACATATATATCCTCATTTCTCGGCTCTCATCCCATTTCATCGTAGGTTTTCTTGTATTGAGAACAAGTCTGTTCAGTAGACATACATCTCACTAAAAAGTGTAACAGGGCTGAAGACTACCATGGATCATTTTGATTTCATACCTTCTATCTGTAAGATATAAGTTATTATCTCCATTATGAAGATACATTTGGATGAAATATTTTGAGTTTGTCGCTATTCTGAAATAGGAAATTTTAGGTTTTGATTACTTAGGTTTTGTTATTTAAAAGATTACTTGATTTTCCAGTAATTTAAGTAGATTTATTTTTTTTGAGGAACAGGTAACAATAATTTAAGGAGATTTATTTTACTTGATTATATTGAACATGTGGTTTCTCGAGATGGAACATAGACTCTAGAATACTCTCATGTTGGCTTTATTCAAGCATCTCAGGCCAAGCACAAGCTCTTAAAATCATAACAGAGACTCGAGCTCAGTTGTAAGAATTTGAGCCCCTGAAAAGCCCAGGCAAAAATTGCTAGGTGTTTCGTTCAGATAGTTTTCACCCCAAACCCACAGCAACCCACTAAATTACCACCCGGGAGTAAAATCGTTTAATACCTATAACGACATACCCAGTGTAATCTCACAAGTGGGGTTTAGGGAGGGTAAGATATACATAGACTTTACCCCTATATTTGTGTGGGGGAGAGCCTATTTCCTATATATTACATGACGAACAAAAAGGAAGAAAAGGAACAGCAATACAGAGCACATGGATCAAGCTAGACACTTACCCTCAAGAGTATGTTGCCATGGTGCAGATGCCCCCTGAAATTATCATTTTAAAAGAAAGTGAGACTATCCACAAAAGTGAACGACTATTACTCAACTTGGCAGAATATGATCTTACCTCTGGGACAACCCTATTAAGAAATGTCTCTGTATCCTCTCGAACATCTGAGTCGTAATTTTCATTTATAGTTAAAGAAGCACTTGTATGCTGCACTGGTTAAACATACAGTTAACCATGTTCAGTCATAAAGGAATTCTAGTGCAATTATTTGTGCCAATTAAGAGGCATCAAGCAGAATTTCAAGTGAAATATCAGAATAAGGTTACTTACGAAAAAGATGAGCAAGCCCACATTTGAAGTCTGCTAGCTCTTGACCAATTTCCTTCATAATCTGATGAAGACAACATATAAGCCAGAAGAATAAGAATGGAACGCCGAATACATTCAACTTTTGTGAGACAACATGTCAGTTTAGTTTGTGCGCCAACTAATAGCATTCAGCGATAACATTGTCACAGATTCTATTGTCACGTTTGCTTTTGTAACAGCCAAAATATATGTAATTCAAAAATTATCCTGTCATGTTGATTATTCCTACTGGCATGATATATATTACTCACTTCCTTCCACCCACCCCCACGCCATGGCTAACCACTAGGAAGCTTCGATAAGCTTGAATTTGTATAACTAAATAGCTGGAACCATTTCCCAGAACAATCTACTGAAGTAACTTTCTCGCTTATCATTTTTCAAACTATAACATAATGGAAAATGAAAGGTGGAAAATTAAAACAGTTTCTCACTGGTATCCGAGATTCAAACTTTATGATTCTATAAACCAATTGAATCAATCAGTCTTCCACTTGTCATTCTAAAATTAATCTAAACTAATATACCAACAAAATTAGAATTCTCAAATAGAGGTTTCCAAGAAATTACTTGCTTTATGAAAATAATACATAACAAAATGACCAAGAAGCAATCTATCCTATGTTGTTTTGTGCATAGAGAATAAGAAATAAACTGACTGTATCAGTTTGACCTCCAACAGCAAAAAGAAAAAAAGAAAAAGAAAAGAGAAACATATGACACATTTTTACAGTCTGATCAGGTGTTAGGAGATTATATTGGCATCACTCACAACAGTTACGAGCTTATTGAGACATTATGCACATTTCAAGTTCACTGGAGTTGTTGTGGAAAACACCAGCCATTCATTCTTTACAAGAAACATAATTATGTAATTGAAGTTCAATATTACTCTCAAATCCTTTCAGTAAGTGCAACTAACGGAAATGAGGGACATAAATAGGGGTCAACTAAAGAATAGAAAGCCTGGTTTCACAAAGCTACTCAAACAAGCATACACATGATTTTATTCTGTATGTTTACTTTGAGATAATAGTATTAGCAACCAAGGGTATAGCCTAGTAGCCAATGAAGTGGGTTCATGGTTCAAATTACAAGACAAAAAGGAGTTAGGTGATTTCTTCCCATCTGCTTGAGGCTTGTTGGACAAAGTTACCTGATACCTATATTGGTGGAATTTTTTTTATGTTAAGGGTAACCCGCAGCCACTACCCTGCACCCGCTCCTGTGAAATAGCTCACAAACCACATAAGAGAGGTAACATCTCTTAGTTGATGGGATAATGGAGGTGCCGTTGTATGAGAACAAGGTTTACCACTAACATCAATTTCTTCATAAAGCAAGAAACAATACAAAAATAAGTTGTTATCAATAAGGCAGAGATCAACAAAATACCAAACATCCAGTGTTTCAGTAACAAAAACAACCTCATAGTCCATAAGTTAACACTATCAAATCTCTCTAAAAGTGCAGTCTTGGTAATATCTTAGTTCACTTAATTGCCAGGAGCAAAATTAACACACAAAAAACAAATCAGTGGCTGCTCAGAAACACAACCCAATTATATCTAATCAACTTCTTCTTTTTATATAACCGCGGTGTCCGAGCCAACTTGCACACCTCCAATAATTCAAAGATTATACCTGCCACCTCCCACAAACAACATTTGCAAGTAATCAAAAGCAAACAGAAGAACAAAAACGGAAATCTTAGTAGCTCAATTGGTTTAAAGAGTCAAATTTGCAAGTAATCAAAAGCAAACAGAAGAACAAAAATGGAAATCTTAGTAGCTCAATCGGTTTAAAGATTCGATTCCGCACCTTATAATCATCTACCCCATTTGCTCTTCCTCTAGCCCCAATTGTTTTTTCAAAAATGAATCAGTTAATTGACATTAGACACAAAGGGTGTCCACAGAATTCATGAAGAACCATAAAGACTGAACCCATAAAGCTCAATTCCCATAAGCATACCTTAGAAGTAACAAGATGACAGCCTCGCCTTTGAGGAGGAAGAGTCACAGTTTTTTGAGCCCATTTTGGTGAAGCCATGGAATCAGAAGGACTGTTAACTGTTTTTCTCAAAGGAGTATACTGACACTTCAAACTGATCGATGCCGAAAATGGCTTTTTTGCAATTCCACCAAAGGATACTAAAGAGGAAGAAGACGAAAGAGAAAGCATTTGCTTACAAGTGTTGTTTCAAGAAGAGTAGTTATTTGGGGGACTTTGGACCAAAAGTGTATTGACTTTTGGGCTTCAAAAAACTTGACAAAATTTAAAATGAGGCCTATAAAAGAGTTTGTAGTGTGTGTGTTTATTTTAGGGGAGTGTAATTTTGTATGGTCCAAATTTAGCACTCTTACCTCCACTAAAATATTTAGAGTAAAATAATATCCTATATCAATATTCTATTTTTGTTGATTATAATATTTGGATTAATTTACACGTATTTTGATTAATTTTTTAGTATATATTTCTGTTTTATCGATGAGGAGAAAGACTTTGTTTTTAATCTGGAAAAAATATTTACCTTTTAGTAACTCTTTTCTGCACTTTTCATTAATTATAAATATACTCTGATGTTCAACCCAGACCCTACTTGTGGAATTTCACTGGGTATGTTGTTGTTGTTGTTATACTCTGATGTTCAACTCATTTCGTTGGTTGATAAGCCATGACTTAACCGCTCTCGTTCGTGCTAAAAATTTGCATGACAAGAACACCTAATGATTATTTACTAAAGATTTTTTCTTAATGAGAATAGTAATTTGAAAAGTTAAAAATTAGATATAATGGTCAAATTTGTCATGAATTATGGTGTACATTGCATTTATTTAAGAAACTCACAAATTAAATAGGGGATGCGTGATAGCATCGATACTAATATTAGTGATAAATTTAGCTTATTTTGACAAAGGTAATTATATATTTAACCTCAATTATTTATCGAGTGTAAATTTGTACCATTTTATACAGTTTAGAGGGAATGAGATAGTCAATCTTGTCATTTAGGAGCAAAAGTAATTTATGTTAGGGATATGTAGGTTTAGTCCCATTAATATATTCTTGAGTAGTATTGGTCTTTTAAATCAATAAAAAGTTAGTATTAATTTTGAAATTCATTAAAAAAAATCAACAACTTTGCTTATAAGATTGAATGAAAATCATGAATAAATAATTTAGTAGGTAATTTGAATGATTTGGAGATGCAATCATTATATATCATCCGATTCAACCAACCGTTCATCCTGGTGCCTTTTTTATTGATTTGATCGTTACTCATTATTAAATTCGTGTTCACTTCTTTGCTATTTTATATCTATCTATCTATATATAAAATTTTGCTCAATTTTCTATCCCCACCAATAAGATCAATTAAAGTATTCAACAGAAATAAAAAAAATCTCACTTTTAATAAATTTTGAAGGACCAAAATTACTTAAAAATATATTTTAAGGTATCATTTTGAACCTATATCAAACATTGAGGACCATTTTCATCATTTTCTCCTTAACTTAGTCATATCGCCACTCAACCCCTCCTATATAAACCGTATTTTCGGAGCGAGGGAGAGAGAGTGAGTGTGTGTAGTAGGTGAAAAAAATATCAGAAATGGATGCAGATTACGGCATATCTAGAGAACTCTCTGATCTGCAAAAGCTTCGATCTCAGTATCAACCTGAGCTTCCTCCTTGTCTTCAGGTTTCTCAGTTTTTTTCGCATTTTTTTTTACATTTTTTGTGTGTTTTTTCGTTGCTATTGGTCTATTATGAACTGTGATTCGTTAGAGAAGTTGTTGTTGTTGTTGTCGATTCGATAGAGAAGATGTGTATGTTAGCATTTCGAAAAATCCGCAACTAATTACCGGCGAAATGTATGTAAGTTGTAGATTGTGACGGTATACTAACGTCCTTAACAATAGAATAGATCTGATGTTGTAGATCAGATTCATTCTTCTGGTATCTATATCGTTACAGTTTTTTGGTGTAGATAAGAATTAGCTTACTTGTTGCAGTATAATTTTCTGTTTGATTTTTTAGTCATTGTGTTTGTATAATTTGTTAGTATGATGATGATGCAAAATGAGTTTGAGTGAAGAAGTTTGGATTCGTATAGCAGACCTCGACTTGTTTGGGATTGAGGTGTAGTTTGTTCTTTGTGTTTACATACGATTTACCAAGGTAGAAGGTGGGTTCATCATTCATCATGTTTCAAACCATGGGCCGTTTGCCATTGGGGAGTACTTGGTTATTAAAAAAAAATGAAAGTGAAAAATGCATCCTACTTTCCTGTCGAGTGTCTCCAGGAAGAGATGCTGATTGTCTCTTGTTGGATCATCAAGCAAGGCGGACTTTGTATATGGAGTCTTATCCTTGTAGAATATGTGTATTATGGACTTAAACCTTTTTGTGTAAATGAAGGACGATTTTGTATCTTTTTTCACATATGCCATAATGTATTTTGAAGATTCTTTGTTCATTTATCTGATTGTTCTGTTTGATGTGTATTCATTTGGATTTATTATGAACTTCCACTGGATAGCTGCTCTGAGAGTTCGATCCTACTAACTCTTATAAGGATGTAAGATTTTTCTGTCCTTAATCCTAAGTTCACTAAGTCTGGTTAAACCGAAACAGGGTACTACTGTGCGGGTAGAGCTAGGTGATGCAACCACTGCAGCAGATCCCTCTGGTGCACATGTAATAAGTCGGTCTTTTCCTCACACTTATGGTCAGCCATTGGCCCATTTTCTCAGGGCAACTGCCAAGGTCCCTGATGCTCAGATAATTACCGAGCATCCAGCAAAGAGGTTTGCATTAATAATCTTTGGTTTACTTCATCAAAGAAAAAATCTTTAGTTATCAATGACATCAGGGCTGAAATCATGAGTTGTTTGCTCCAAGTCTATGTTGAAAGTAGGCATACGGCAATTCTTTTATTTTGGTAACTAAAAGATCCTTCATTTTAGTTATCCATAAAAACAATCCTTCCTTTAAGTTGTTTTTGAAATTCCACTTGCATTTACTGTCTTTAGAATCTAACGGAGGGGCGTAAAAGTCTAAAGCTAACAGTTCCTACCAAAACTGATGTATTTATTTATGTATTAACATAAGGATAAAAGTACACTGAGACATGGATTTCTGCGAAATGAGCTTTATTTTATTTTGAGAGCTATAAACTTCTTTTATTCTATATGGGCAAGTTTTTGCCCTTTATTTAGTGAAATTTACATCTGTATCAAAACAAGAGCATCATAAACATCTCTGGTATCCTAACGTTTTCATTGTGTTCACTCTTATACCTTTTTAGGGTTGGAGTTGTTTTCTGTGGGAGACAATCTCCTGGCGGACATAATGTGATATGGGGTATTCATGATGCCCTTAAAGTTCACAATCCAAACAGTACTTTGCTTGGTTTTTTGGGTAAGTATTATTTTTGTGTTGGTGCTCTATGTTCTCTGATACATATGCACATGTGCTCTCCTATAAATCTGCTAGATTTCTGGATTGTTTCTTATGCTCTCCTGGTTGAAATCTCCTGGTCATCTATTGTTGGGACATGAGGGCAGTAAACCCTTAGAAAGGCCAACTGGAACATAATTTTATTGTCTATTACATGTGTCATGTCTATTATGCTGTGTGTCGTAATTTTTTCTGCTGTATCTCTCCTTTTCAAATGTCAACAGGTGGTTCTGAAGGTTTATTTGCTCAGAAAACCCTAGAGATCACCAATGATATTCTTGCCACCTATAAGAATCAAGGTAGAATCTGCTTTTGAATGAAGTCAGTATTTTTTTTCCTTTTTGTCTTAAGCTTATCATTAGTTGATTTGTCCCCATTAAGGTGGTTATGACATGCTGGGTCGGACAAAAGATCAAATTAGAACAACCGAGCAAGTTAATGCCACAATGGCTGCATGCAACGCTTTGAAATTGGATGCCCTTATCATTATTGGAGGTACTTATTATGCATTTTTTTGTTTCATTATGATCTTCTGTGCATACACACAGAGAGAGTGATATACATCCTAACATATTCATTGTACTTTGAAGGGGTAACATCAAACACTGATGCTGCTCAACTGGCAGAAACATTTGCCGAAGCAAAATGCCAAACAAAAGTATGCATGGGTTGAAGCTGTTCTCTAGTTTAGTGTTATGCTTGTGACTTTTCATGAATAGAAGCGAATAACCTAATTTCTTCTCCAAATGTTTTTGCAGTATTCCGACTTTAACCTATCATTTTCTTCCATTTTATCCTCTTATTATGGAAGCTTCATACTTTCTGATTGTCCTTTTCTCCAGGTGGTTGGAGTTCCTGTTACATTAAATGGAGATCTAAAGAATCAGTTTGTTGAAACAAACGTCGGTTTTGACACAATATGCAAGGTATTAGTCCAATTGTGTCTATCGTATGAAAGGAAGCATTGATCTAAGGACTATTTTTTTAGAGTATGCATAGTTAACAACATCTAAAACCTTTTCCTTTGAGAGGCAGTGCCATTTAGACTTGTGTTCAAACAACCCCCCCCCCCCCCCCCTTAAATTTTGAGTGTCTTGTTTATGGTGGCGTTCAGGTTGAGTGTTCTTTTTACTTGTTATGTTATATGTGATGGAATTTGAGGTGAAATACATTCAGCAGAGATTAGTGTTAAATTTTGTAGGTCGTTTTGATGATTTCTTCATGAGCAAGAGTCCTAGTTTTTTCTAGTAATGATGCTACTTGTGTGCTTCAACTGAAACCAAATCCTAATAAATTATAAAAATGCATCCTGGGGAAGAAGCTTATTTTTATCTTGGTGGTCATCTTAGGTTAACTCCCAACTCATTAGCAATGTGTGCACTGACGCGCTCTCGGCAGAAAAGGTAATTTCATGTTCTTCACATCTCGTCCAATTTCTATGCAATATTTCAGTTAATTTTAAATATACTTTTCTGGTGGGTTTCATTTCTGTCATATAAATTTGTTTTGATGGTGTTGACTGTCTGTTTATTATGTTCACAACCTTATCTTTTATATTTCCTACCTATGTCTTTTATCAATCTTTTACTATAACCTTGTATTCTTTCCTTTTCAGTATTACTATTTCATCCGACTCATGGGGCGAAAGGCATCACATGTTGCGTTAGAATGCACTCTGCAATCACATCCCAACATGGTTCGTTTTTACAGCTTCACCGAAAAACTAATGAAGTAGTTGTGCTGTTAGGATATGTTCTCTTAGAACTTGCTAGTGTTCTCTATCAAGAAGTGTTAATAAATAATCTTGTAGGTAATTCTTGGTGAGGAGGTAGCTGCATCAAAGCTTACTCTTTTTGACATCACAAACAAAATTTGTGACGCAGTTCAAGCTAGGGCTGAACAAGGTATGGAAACTTTACCTTTTCTTTTGTTGTCTTTTGATATGCTTTCCTAAAACATAGTCCGCTCACTAAGTTTTTGGATTTAGATAAAAACCATGGTGTGATCCTGTTGCCAGAGGGGCTTATTGAAAGTATTCCTGAAGTATATGCTTTACTGCAGGTAAAATCCATGTAAAAACGTATTATTTCTTAGCCTGCCTTTTGGTCTTCACTTACCCAGGGAAAAAAAAGAAATAACGGGCAAAGAGAACAAATAGTCCAAAAAGGGAACACTTGTAAACCTTAATTGGGGGGCTTTTATGATTCTTTGTTTGGAAATGGAGTTTTTGGTTTTCACAGTGCCTTGTTTTGATCCCTGTGCATTACAGGAAATTCATGGTTTGCTCATACAAGGCGTTTCTGCTGATAAAATTTCCTCTCAGCTTTCACCTTGGGCATCTGCTCTCTTTGAGTTCTTGCCACCCTTTATAAAAAAACAGGTACCACTTGTGTATTGTTGTAACTGAATACTCAGATATAAGAGATATTAAGTTTCACTTGGATAGTTCTTACATAAAATATTTATGATGTTGTAGCTCCTCTTGCACCCCGAGTCAGATGATTCTGCTCAGCTATCACAGGTAACTAATTCTCCCTTTGGATGGTTTGTTTGGTGATACACATGAACTATATATTTAGTTGATTATTCTTTTCTTTTTCCTCACAGATTGAGACCGAGAAACTTATAGCTCATCTTGTGGAAACTGAAATGAATAAGCGATTGGTATAACTTCTGTCTTCCTCTATTCTGGAATGTGAAGTGTTGCATGTCATAGTTTGTATGGTTTTTCTTTAGGGGCAAACAAGTGAAATATCCCATCTCTAAACAGGAAAGCTATTTTAGTAAGGACATGTTTGTTGTTATACTACTATAAGTTTTTGATCTTGTAAGTAAGTAGTGCATTGACTTCTCTCAACCTCTACATTGTCGTTGACTTGTGTTTACATTTCTTTGTGAAGTTATTTGATGCAAAATTTACAAGAATGATTTCCTTCATAGAAAAATCATCTCTCTCTATCAAAGAGGATTAAGGACCACATTTGTGCTAGTTTGGAGTGGGGAGATATATTTTTAGACCTCGGAAAATTCAATCAAGTTTTGTCTTTCCTCATTTCATGAAATATAGCTCTTCTTCATGACATTTTACGTTAGGATGCTAAATCTCAAAGCTGCTTGCTAAAGTTTCCTCCCAAAACAAGGTCATGTTACACGAACTGACATTTTACGTTAGAATGCTAAATCTCAAAGCTGCTTGCTATAGTTTCCTCCCAGAACAAGGTCATGTTACACGAACTCTTCATTTGCTTTAACTTAGACTGGGTATGGCTATTTCATATGGTCCTTCGTCAGAAGTTTAATAATGCCTTGCTGTATCGACTATATAACCATGCCCATTACTAGTATTGACTACATAACCATGTCCATTGCTAATGCTCAATTTCATTTAACATGTAAAGTTGTTGTTGCATATTTCACACAGCTCCTTCAGCCATTGCTATGTTTTCACTGAGCAGTCTTTTTTTGTAGACTTTTGTTTGCTTCGAAATCATTGTTATTTCTTTAATAGCTGGTGCATTTGAAAGTGAGTGTCACATGACTTAGATATTTGCTGCCTTGGTAGCGTTACCTTTACATAACATGTCTTGTATCTTGTATGACTTTACAGAAAGAAGGAACTTACAAGGGAAAGAAATTTAACGCGATTTGCCATTTCTTTGGTTATCAAGCTCGGGGATCATTGCCATCAAAGTTTGATTGTGACTATGCATATGTAAGATTTATTTTTTTGACTAGCTTTTCCTTTCTTTTTCTTTTAAGGGAGACAAACTCCCTCCGTCTTATTATACGTGATGTTGTTTGTCTGAGCACATGGTTTTAGGGAAACAAAAAGAAAAAAGTTTTGAACCTTGTGGTCTAAAACAAGTACTCTCTATGTCTCAATTTGGTTGTCTTACTTTCGTTTTTAGTTTGTTTGGAAAAGACCACCTCTTCCCTTTTTTGGCAACTCTTTAATTCCAACTTTTCACACGCATGCTAAAGATTTCTAGATTGAAGTGCATTTTGGTGTGTTCTGCATATGTTTAACACCACAAGATTCAAAAATCTTTACTTAAATTTCCTGTCAAGTCAAAACTAGACAAACAAATTGAAATTGAGGAAGTAATAGATACTCATATGCTATAAATCAACTCATTACTGTTATAATGGGAAGCTTAACGTAAATTGTTTCTAATTATAGGAAGATCTAGACAAATGAAATTGGAAAGTACATGACATAAATTGACAGAGGGGGTATAAAATTGTACAGAATAAGATAGTAACAAGAATTATACGCCAGGTACTTGGTCACGTCTGCTATCATATTTTGGCTGCTGGCCTCAATGGTTACATGGCCACATTGACTAACTTGAAGAATCCTGTCAACAAGTGGCGCTGTGGGGCTGCTCCTATAACTGTAAGCTCCTTACTGTATTCTGTTCTGATGTCCAATTGTAGCTTGTGAATAATGCACCCTAAGTTTATATACTTTTTGTGAAGCTGTAATAATTACTTTTTAAGGTTTCATACTGTCCCCTACCTACCAAAAAATAAAATAAAAATAAAATCGGAAAACGATTGACCTTGTCACTGTTTGTTTAAATTCTAGGCTATGATGAGTGTGAAGCGGTATGGTCGTGGTCCTGGAAGGGCATCACTTGGGAAGCCTGCTGTGCATCCAGCCACTGTGGATTTGAAGGGCAAAGCATATGAGTATGTCAATATCCTGAATCTTTTGCTTAACAGGAAGTTGAACTTTTGTGATTGAGAAGTAGGGAATAGATTGTAAATTCCAAAGGAAAGCTCTCTTAAGAGTTGATATTCTATAGTGATTTCTGTGCATATAAGATGTGTCTTTATTTTAATGCAGATTATTGAGTCAAAATGCATCAAAGTTCTTGCTTGATGATGTTTATAGAAACCCAGGGCCCCTCCAGTTTGATGGCCCTGGCGCTGACGCAAAGGCTGTAACTCTTTGTGTCGAAGACCAGGATTACATGGGTCGTATTAAGAAACTGCAAGAGTATCTGGACAAGGTGATGATTGTTCCGCTAGGAATATATACACTCTTATGTAAAATTATAGCATCATTTATTTATCATGGCCAACTGCTATCCAAGCTTTCTATACATTTACATTCTCTCTTTTAAACTTCGGTTTGGTGCATGCATTCTCATTTTATTATCTACTTTCCAGGTTCGTACGATCGTGAAGCCTGGATGCTCGCAAGATGTCCTGAAAGCTGCATTGAGTGCCATGTCTTCTGTCACGGACATTCTCTCTGTGATGTCCTCGCCTTCAAGCAACGTGAACACACCATTCTAAATGAGAACCCCCCTTAACCTCACGGAAATTTAGAGCGTCTTATTTGTCAAACTTTGTAGAATTTTTTCCTCTGATCATCTTTGCATTTTTGCCGGAACTTTATTTAGTTACAGAAATGTTAGTCGGATTGTGTGACATTATATAGCGGCCTTCAACTTCTCTAGTTTGTTTCGTTATTTGTACTTTTGAAATTTTGACGAGCCGGATATTGTTGAGAAGATTGTATTTATTTTGGTTTGGTGTACATGATTTTGGGTTTCTTACTCACTATTGGGCCCAATTAGATTTGGATTCATATAGAGAAATTTCATGTTAGTGGATAAAACACTCCTACCTAATCAGTCTGCGTATTCGTATCCAAATGAAGAATTTACTCCATCATAATTCTTGTTGATCGCATATTATTTATAATGAAAGGGTTCTCAAACAATCTCCCACACATATTAAAAGAAGATAGAAGATAATCACTTGAAAGGTGTGTTCACGTTGCTTGAAGATAATCAATTTTATTACTACTATTATGTTAATATTTTTCTTTCTTCATTGTTTTTATCATTATTTTTATTTTTCTTTCTTCATTGTTTTTATCATTATTTTTTTACTCTTGATCTTCCTTTAAACTTTTTTCAGAGTAGATGATGTATGAAAAACAACCCCTTTTCCGTCGAGGGTGGGGGTTAAGCCAGTGTACATCTTTATCTTTCTAGACTAAATTACACCTATAAAATTATATTTAATATGTTATTTTTATAAGTCATAAATTTTCAAACTTGGCAATTCAAATGATGTGAGATGAATTAAGTATAAAACTTTTAACCTTTTTTTTTAAACGTGAAAACAAACGTAGCAAGAAGTTGATTGTTTAAAAGTCACTTTTGATTTAATCTAAAAATCTTATATTTGCAACAACTGATTCTTGATTGTGAATTATAATAGTAAGTACTCATTCGTCTACCAAATAAAAACTTGACCCAAAAAAAAAAAAAGAAATGAAAACTTGTTATAATAGCCAAGACTTGCTAAGAAAAGTTATATATTATTGCAAGTTAAATTTACTTAATAATGTCAAGAAAAGACTAACATGCTGTCATAAGCAGAACTTAATTCATACTTCAATGATTAATGCACAAAAATTTTGTAGAAATTTTATTGGGAGAACCTTATTCGCCAAATGAAGGTGAATCTGGAGTAACTGGTAAAGTTGTTGTTATGTGATCAGGAGGTCACGAGTTCAATTGTTATGTGATCAGGAGGTCACAAGTTCAAGCGTTGGAAACAGCTTCCGGCAAAAATACAAGGTAAGATTACGTATAATAGACCCCGGCAAAAATGCAAGGTAAGATTATTAATTTTAGGACTGGAAATGTATTAATTTATTTGTGACTGTAGTTGGGCCATTCCTTTTTCCTTGGTCTAAACATTAAGAGTTCTTCATGTGCTCGTTTTTGTTTTTCTTGTTTACCTGATAGAAAAGGTATTCCTATCTTCAGAGAATTTCAAATTAGCCAATCAGAGTTTCATTTCGTAAATTCAAAACTAATTTCCCCTCCTCTTAAATTTTCATGGGTGAAAATTGTTTGTGATCTTTGTCTAATCTGAACTATACTGTTGCTATACCTATGTTTTGTCTTAATATTTTGGTTAATTCCATTCTGTTTTGTACGGATCAGCGCCATTGGTCGTTAGAACAATTGGAGTAATCCCAAAGGAATTCCACTGTCAATTTTTTTTTTTGCAAGTCAAACACAGACAGATGCCCGGATGGAAGAAGTCCAGATCTTCACATCAAAATGTTGTGATGAGGGTGCACGCGGTCCCTACAGTGGTATCAGAGTTCAGGT
>JAOTQR010000011.1:20459191-20473637 GCA_025774065.1 Solanum ossicruentum | reverse complement strand
CCATATTCACTTAAAGCTCTAATCAAACACCGGAAATATACTTAAGTTTAAATTACCCGACGTCCACAACGAAATTTTCCAATTGTATAGATATCCTTAATTAAAATAATTACGGGGTCTAGCACAAAGGCATTCACATATATAATATATACAAAAGCATTCACAAACATTAAACTTGTACAACTAGAAGTTACAATGTGTACTTGATAATATAAAAATGTGAACTACAAAAATTATAATCGACTAGTCAAGCTATTTGATGAATATAAATAAAAATGGTATATTAAAATTTTAAAATCAGACCTTAGATACTAAACACAGAGGAAAAAAAGGTCCTCAATAATGAATACACGAAGAAGAAGTAGTATAACATTTTCATGAGAAGATTCACTTGGAGTGACTAAAATATTCATGCACCACCAAAGTTTCTCTTCCTCTAGTTATCATTTTTCTTTTTCAAACTCATCGTATCCGTGTTTCAGCTTCCCCAAGGTGAGAGAAATTGATATCTCAACTTATTTTCTTGATTTTAATTGGAACAAAGCTAAATTTTGAATCTTCTAAAATTGAAAAAATACAATTAGAAGAGAGAAAGAGTATTTTTGAAATTTGAAAAATCGACAGAGTGAATTTAGGAGGAAAATTAGAAATAATAATTTGTATAAAAGAGAAAAAAGATTAGAAAAAGAAAATTTATAGTTGGATACAAAAAATGGGGCCCGTCAATTGACATTTCTTAACTTTCAGCTTGGTGTTTTTACTATTTTTTACTTAGTTTTTGGTTTAGTGCTTTCCTATTTTCTAGCAAAAGAATCAATCAAAACTAGTTGCTTATTAGTGGTCTCTTATGGCTGATTAGTGAGACATTTTCCTATTTAAGTAAGTGGCCAATAGATAGGAAATAGTTATTTTTTTTTTTTTTGTGTATATATTCAAATATTCTCCATGTTAATGTAATGTTGGAATTTTAACCTCTTCTTTGTGCTTGTTATACTTATTTCAATTTCAAGAGTATTTGATGTTCTAACAGTGAGATCAGAGCCTCTGGTTGATCTTACAAGACCAATAAGTGTTAACCTGTAACATAAATGACATCAAGCAACCTACTTTTAAATCCATCATTCACCGGTGAAAATTATCAAATTTGGTCCATAAAAATGCAAGCTTTTCTAGAAACTTATGAGCTTTGGGACACTGTGACAAAAGATAAATCAGTTGCTGCTTTACCAGCAAATTTTACTTTGGCTCAGATCAAATCCAATAATGAAGAGAAGGCAAAGAAATCTAAATCCAAGTCGCTTATATAGAATGTCGTGGTAGATTCCATATTCTACATAATCATGGCTTGTAAAACAACAAATGAGGCTTGGAATAGGTAGAAAGAAGAATATCAAGGTAGTGATAAAACATCAAATGCAAGTGTTGAACCTGAAAAGAGAGTTTGGGTCCCTGAATATGTAAGAGGATGAAACAATCAGTAAGTATGCAGATCACATCTCCTTAACTGTTAATAATATTAGAGTTCTTGGTAAAGAATTTATAGATAAACAGATTATAGAGAAAGTTTATTTGAATCTTCCTGAGAGGTTTGAATCTAAGATTTCCTCTCTTAAAGAATCTAAGGACTTTGAGCAATATCTCATTAGGTGAATTAATGGGTACTTAGAACAAAGAAGAACTATGAGACAGGACAAAATTATTGAATTAGCTTTTTCTGTATAAAGAAAAATCAGAGTGAAGGAACGCAACAGTTTAACCAAAAGAATAGGGACAATCATGATGGAGAAAATAATAGTGAAGATCTGAAGCAAAAGTTTCCTCCCTACGAACATTGCAAAAATTTGGAGCAATATTGCTAGTGGAGAATTGATGTTGTATACGGTAACTGTAAGCAGATAGACACGTATCTAAGATTTGCAAATCTAGAATAAAGACCTCTAGGGCTTTTCAAACACAAATCGTAGAAGCTTCAGATACATAAGAGGAACAACTCTTTGCAGTTTCACACTTTTCAACCAATGGATCCTCTAATTCATCGCTTCTCATAGTCATAGTTGCATACATCACTTCTGCAAAGATGCAATCTTCAAATTCCTTGATAATACTTAGCCTAAAATAAGCCCCTAGGGTATGGCCTAAAATAAGCCCCTAGGGCATGGTACGAAAGGATGGACAATCAACTCATCCAACTTAACTTTTGTAAAAGTCAATATAAAGCTACCCTGTATGTGAAAATCATGGTGAGTCCTTAGTTGTCTCAATTTATGTGGACGACATACTTGTTACAGAAAGAAATATAGAACTAATCCAAAGAGTCAAGAATGAAATGGAGAAAGGCTTCGAAATGACTAATCTTGGGTCATGAAGTACTTCCTTGGCTTGAAAATTTTGCAATCTAGCAATGAAATATTTATATGCCAGCAGAAATACGTTTTAGATATTCTAGACAGGTTCAAAATGTAAAACTGCAAATCTGTGAGTATTCCAATTTCTAATGTTGTGAAGCTTGACAAGGAAGAGGATTCTGAAAAAGTGGATTATAGCATGTATAGAAGCTTAGTTGACAGTCTTTTATATCTAATTGCAAGCAGACCTGACATTCTGTTTGCTGTAAGTTTACTCTCTAGGTTTATGCTTTCTCCTAGAGAAACACACTTCACAATGGCTAAAAGAGTGTTAAGGTATATTAAAAGAACTAATTAGTTTAGAATTTTTTTTCCAACATCTACTGAAGTGACTATGAATCTGTTCAGTTACTCTAACAATGATTGAGGTGGCGGCGTTGATGATTGCAAAAATATTTCAGAATATTTATTTTGTTTGGGGCTAAGTTTTTTTAATTAGATCTCTAGTAAAGAAGAAATTAAAGCTCAATCAACAACAGAAGCTCAGTACATAGTTGTTGTATCTACTGGTAAACCAAGCTATCTGTCTAAAGAAGATATTGAAGGATTTGGGCTATGAACAAATTGAAACTATCAGGATCGTGTGTGATAATAGTTCAACGATTTCAATCTCAAAAAATTCAGTGTGTCATGATCGAACGAAGCACATCAAGATCAAGTATCATTTTATTAGAGAAATCCAATAAACCAATGAAATGTTGCTTGTTCATTACTCATACGAGAATCTGCTAGCTGATATTTTCACTAAGCTTCTATCAAAGAAAAATTTTCTTGTAGTGAAAGGTTTGATGATCTAAGACAAAGAATTAGTGTTCGTCAAGAAAATGCCACAAAAGAGTGTTATCCAATTAATATTTCTTGACTTTCAGCTTAATCTTTTTATTGTTTTTTACTTAGTTTTTAGTTCAAAGCTTTCCTATTTTCTAGCAAAAGACCCAGTCAAAATTAGTTACTTATTAGTGACCCTTTGTGGCTGATTAATGGGATATTTTCTTATTTAGTTTTTATCCAATTTGTAAGTAGCTAATAGATAGGAAATAGTTATTTTTTTTCTTGTATATTTAGATGTTCTCCATGTTAATGTCATGCTCAAATTTTGACCTCTTCTTGTGTCTTTTATAATTAATTCAATTTCAAAAGTATTTAGTGTTCTAACACAAATATTCATAGTCATCCGGCTAAAAAATTAACTGTGAATCATAAATAATCATAATTATAACTATGTTCATTAATTCACTAATAAATATTTATATAATTTTTCTTTTTTAAAATATTATAATATAGTTGATTGACTATTTAAACTATCATCTTGTTGGTGAGAGTTTGATCGACACATTATAATCCCCTTGCCATTTTTCCTCCCCTGTCCCAATTTATTTTTTAAAAAAAGATTATTTATTAAATTAAGTTTTGGGCGTGTCACTCATCCAACTATTCTCTAGTTTTACTTTACTAAGCAAAGAAAAAAGGTCCCTTACACCGTTACACGTGTAAGACATTGCAAGGGCAGACTTGGGGAAACGGAGGGACGACTCACTGAAGAGGAGCCAGATCATTAAATAAGTAGGGTAAGTTAATCCAAATTAATTGCTTAACAATCAGAATTCGTGAAAGTTTAATCATAGAAATTGGTCAAGATGTTATCGACTGACATAAATTAATGCAAGCTTCGAATCACTAGATATATATAACATAAAATATACACCATGTAATCATGTGTATTCCCTTCAAGATGAACAAGAGAGAAACAAAGAATTACTATTATTGTTATTAACGTGGAGCTTTAAGGACTACGTACATGCATTGGAATATTAAAATTTGTAGAGTTAATTAATGCAGACGGAAAAAGGGGAGCAAATCACGTGCGAGTTGCTTAAAATATAGAAGAAAGTTAAAATGTAAAATCACATTTTTTTAATTTTAGTTATATATATATTTAAATTACTATGTGTTCTATCTGAATCATCACCAAATGTTCTTGTTCATTTTCTCTACTTGAAGATGAGATATTTAAGATAAGAAAAGTGAATAGTTGATAGTACTTTTTTTAAATGATTATTCAAATAGAAAACCACACGTCTGATATAATTAATATAATGAACTCAAAAAGTTAAAATATTTTAGTATATTTTTTACCTTTCCCTCTAAAACAACTCATAAAGTCGTTATTTCGTTCTATTAGCTAATTATAAAAAGTGCAAAATGAAGAGAGGAAATGTGAGTATATAAATGGATCGTCTAAATTACTCTCACTCACAATCTATAATTTTTTTTATGCCATTAACAATATATCATGTTAGTATTAATTTCATGGGAGTGAATCTATTTTAATGAACCATATTCCGGGGTATATAAATATATACCTTCACGTAGACATAGGCTACAAGTGTTTCAATTAGCTATTTTTGATAGAGTATGGGTAGGAATTTTGTAGGTGCCCTAGTGATCACGTTTCTAGTCTTGCAACTTCCTATAACTTCTGTAGCTACAAAACGGAAGACGGTAACAATTTTAAGCATCGATGGAGGTGGTATTAGAGGCATTATTCCAGCAACTATTCTTGCATTCCTTGAATCTAAACTGCAGGTATATCCATGCGCCTATTCATCAACCACCAATTTATCTATACTCAAAAATTTCTTTATGGATGTATGTAAGGAACTTGATGGACCCAATGCAAGAATCGCGGACTATTTTGATATGGTAGCTGGAACAAGCATAGGCGGAGTTGTAACCACATTGCTCACAGCTCCAAACAAGGATAATCGCCCTTCTACATGGAACACGGCCCTAAAATCTTTCCAGGGATTAGGTACAACAATAATTGACAAGTTTTCACATATTTAAGTTTATGTTTGATGTCGAAAACTCAAGGTTCAATTCAAATATTCATATTGTATGTATATATCGATCGGTGAAGACTTTTAACTTACTGATGACAAATATTTATATATATATGTCTAATATTGAAGCCGCTACAACTTCGTGAACAAGATGTTAAATTTACTTGGGGGACCAAAGTATGATGGCAAATACCTGAGATGGTTGGTTAGGTCAGAACTAGGCAATCTTACGATGAAGCAAACATTGACTCATACACTTATCCCAACTTTTGATATCAAAAGCCTTCAACCCATCATTTTCACTACTACTGATGTACGTACGTACAATACTTCTTCACCTAATTAATTATGATTTACTCTATTGATCATGTCTGCTAATTAATATTTATTATTATAAACTGAACAGGCCACAGTAAATGTATCGAAGAATGCACGACTATCAGACGTCTGTCTTGGTACCTCAGCAGCACACATTATTTTGAGACCAAGGATGCTCAAGGCAAAGTACGTACGTTTGATCTTGTTGATGGAGGTGTAGCTGCAAATAATCCAGTCCGTTTGAATAAAAGCACATTATTAAGATATAAAAATATTATATTTTTAAAAAGAATGAATACTTTCTTTTTTACTATATTTTAATTTCAATTCAAATATCTGAATTAACACTTTAATCTCTGGCAGACTCTACTAGCAATTACTCAAATTTCATGAGAAATCATGATGAAAAGAGTGGAATATGGGGATATGAAAACCGCGGACTGCAAGAAAATGTTGGTTTTATCACTGGGCACTGGTACAAGCAAAAAAGAAGAAAAGTACAATGCTGCAACAGCTTCAAAATGGGGTTTGCTCGGTTGGATGTACAACCATGGTGCCACTCCATTGCTAGACATATATGGTGATGCAATTACTGATATTGTGGATATACATGTTTCAGTCTCTTCACAACCAGAAGAATTGCCTCAGAATTCAGGTTTGATCATCAACATGAAGTTATAAGCCTAGAATTCTTCAAAAATGTCAATTGATCATATTCTTTAAAATCCGAGCGACATATATAACTTGCCACACATATATCCGATGATTCAATAAATTTGTACAGGTTGATAATTTGACAGGGGATGAGGCGTCGATGGATATTTCAACCGTACAAAACATGCAGAGACTTGTGCAGACTGGTAAAGATCTCTTGAAGAAACCTGTTGGGATGTGCAAACTCTTCCCTCCCAGGTGGTGGAAGGTCAAAATGACCAACTTATAAGGGTGAACCCAATCCCATTTTGGGAGATGCCCAAAAACAAATCCGTGAGGGCTTGACCCAAAGCGGACAATATCATACTAATGTGGGGTTGGGTTGCGGGTGCACTTGGTCCCTAACAGTGGTATCAAAGCCCAGGTTCGGCGGGCAGGAGTTGATGGATTGCGTGTGCGAAGTACCTAGCAATGTAGAGGTTTGCCCACCTGTGCCTAGGTGCGGCAGGGGGCAGGTGTTGCCCAGGTGTGCCAGGGGGCAGGTGTTGCCCAAGTGCGGCAAGGGGGCAGGTATTGCCCAGGAGGCAGGTGAGGGCAGCAGGTGCTGGCAAGGTGACCAGGTTCGGGCAGGAGTGGTCAGAGTTTGAGGGGAAGTTTGTTGGGATGTGCAAACTTTCCCTCCCACATTGGTGGTGGAAGGTTAAAATTATTGAACCAATCCTATTAGTATGAGGGTTTTTCGGAGATGCCCAAAAACAAATTCGTGAGGGCTTGGCCCAAAGCGGACAATAGCATACTAATGCGGGATTGGGGTAAGGGTGCACGCGGTCCCTATACAAAATAATACCGAAAATAGAACTTGATGTTTCTTCAATGAATCTGAAAACACTATCATTGTTACCTTTCTATTTATTTATCACAGCACTCCAAGAAGTCTACGACAAACAAAAGGTTCTCTATTTGTATCCTTACCTGCCATTTTTCTTTCAGGTCATCAGCTTACCTGCTCGAATCAACCCTGTATGGACCTCTGCGGTTGTAAGCCTTCATGGATGTTTACTTGTTCGCATGCCCTTTGCGAAGTAAATATCTGAGTAAACAAAGCAGGAGTATTGGTAGTTGACCAACATTGTTGATGTATAGCATTGGTAATTAGCTAGCATGTATTTTTTTTTCTCCTTGTGTGGTTTTGATAGCGCGATTTGTCGTGGTGATGGTGGTGGTATCATCCCATCTCCCCCTCCACCCCCTAAATCTTATGCATTCTTACTCATATGCCTACTGTTTCTTCTTCATACTCTTCATCTGTTGCCTAGTTGGTAGCAGGAAAAGAAGAAATTTTTGGAGCTGTCTGAAGAAAGGATTGGTTCTATCAAAGGGGGAGCAGATTGAATATAACAAATAGAAAGAAAAGAGAAAAACCAGTATGAACAGGAATGCACTTTTTACGTCAATCTATGACCTGTCTGAATGCGGGATGTTTTATGTACCGAGCTATGTCCTTTTGTATAATTTATTCACTTTCAATCTTCTTTTTAACTAGTCAATGTGGAATCAAGGATGGATGTTGCATCAAATACTTCATCTGCCCGCCAATCAAAGGTGAACTAGGGATAACAAATGGGCCGGTCGAGTCAAATATAGACTAGTAAAAAATGAGTCATGTGAAAAGGGATAAAATATCTGCCTCAAATTTGGCATGGATAAAGATGGGTAAAATACACATATTAAGATTACAAAATCTTGTTTTCTTACTCTCTTTCTTCATCGGAAAAAGTTGCACAATGTTTTTAAATATAAGGGTCAAGCTGGGTACATCCGACCCCCCCTTACCCCGCAATGGGCGGGAGCCTTTGAGGAACTGGGGCAATGTTGTTACTCTCTTTCTTCTTTTAGGGCGTGTTTGGTATAGGAAAATATCTAAAAAATATTTTTTAGGAAAATGAGTAGTCTTGAGTCGAGGTCAGGAGGTTAAAACTAGAGTCTTGGGTTGGATAGATATGGACCTGTTTCAGGCGATGAGGTTTAAGAAAATTTCCTTGCTTCATCTATGCAAGTCATTTTCTTAAATATAGAGGAAAATAAGTTTATTTGAAAAATATTTTTCAAAAATTTTAAGCTAAACATGAGAAAATTACAAAATATGTTTCTTCGTACCAAACACATCCTTAATAAGCCTACGTTTTAGAGGTTCCTGTGCACTACATATACTTTAGGGAGAGTGCAAATCGATAGGTACCCATGGATTATCCATATTTTATGATCGATGATGGATTATATTAGTTGATCATATTTAGTTTGCTTTTAAATTATTAATTAATCAACCCATTTAGAACAGGATCAAGCGTATAACCATAAATTTTACTCATTTTGCCACCCATATGGTGCACTATAAGAGGATGTGCACCTTGATAGTGCATTTGGTTTACATTTATCAATGTATTCTTCATTGATGACTATATAGTATAAAGCTTAAATGACTGGTTGAAATCTGGTTACAAGTTTTTTCAACAATGTTGGCTATTAAATTTGTTCAAGATTGGCTGTCTAATTTGTCAAATTAGGCATGCCATTCTTGGCCATCAACTTTGCCAACTTTATTGAGTTTTTTTCAATAATTGTAGGCAAAGTTTGCCTATAAAAGATGAACTTGAGGTTCTTCATAAGAACACACCAAGGAGAGGAAAAATAAGAGAGAGCCTAAAAAATTCTGTGAAATACACACATATTGTGTATTTATTTTTTTGTGAGTCTTGTAATACTCCTTTTATATCACTGAGTGATACACAAAAATTATATCCTCGTAGTGCCTAGACCCAGTGAGATTTTGTTGTACACTTTTCATTATAGTGATATTTTGCTCGTTGTCATCCGTGGACATAGCCTATTTTTGGGTGAACCACGTTAAATCTGTGTCTCCATTTTATTATCTTGCCCAGTTTATTTATACTTTTCAATATCAATCCCGGTCCTTATCACGCTTCCGCTATCGCCTTGTTATTCCCTAACATGACTAATTAAGATTCTGAGTAGAATACACATATACAATCAAAACTTGAACACCAAATTCTTTTGAGGTTCAGAATTTGACAGAGGATTCGTAAACAGACATACTTGACATTCCTTAAAAAGCGAAAAAGGGAGGATTTGCAAGAAAAAGTCGAACAGCACATGACATTTGCTCCAAGGCCATATTTTTCTTGAAACAGTCCATACAGTTTTGATATGACAATATATACAAATACTAAATCTTAACATTGGCCAATTTGTCTTTACCAAAAAAATATTGATCCAGTTGCTGGTTCATGGCTAGAACTTCACTGTTGCTCGAGTCGTCATAACTCATATCTTCACCAGAACTTGAATAATGTTCCTCTGTGAGGTTGGTTTGGAAGATGCACTGTGCTGATATCAACGACGATGTTTGCCATTCACCAGCTAAAAAACCAGAAACTCAAGCCAAAATTTGTGATATCGCGCTCTCTGTTATGTCATTATATTAATCTGAAAGAAGAAACAGCCTGCACATTGCAAGAAACATCAGATATTTATTCCAAACTCAGTGAAAATATATCAGTACACAGCATTTTGCAAAAATAGACGAAATTTCTGGTGAATATAACATCGAATTTTACATTTACAAAAACGTAATGCAACTTACTTCAACATATCAGCACATCGAAACTCTTGAATGAAAAGCTCTCTACTATTATAGTGTCAGTATTGCATAATATAATCACAGAAATTTTCATCTAGCTTGGGGTGTGCATTGATGACACTCCTTAAGCATATTTCATCCCATGTAGATGTATTTTCCGAGATTCAAAATTAACCACGAGTAACAAAGAGAGAAGGAGAGTATTTTCTATGTTCAGACAGTTAATAGTCAAAACAGTCTAACAATAATACTGTTACATAACAATGACCTAATGTATGGAGTTAAGAAGCATGAAAATGGACTTGGTAGCTCAAAATAATCAAATCAATTTTTGCAAAATCGGAATCATATTAGGCCTCATGTATATCACGTCTGCAGGGAGAACGGGGCAAATTCACCTCTTTAGCCTTCAAACCATTTCTCGTGTGTGCTAGCAAACACACAATTCCTTATAAAGCTAGAAGGATAGCTTTTCCTAATCTACGAGGGATACTTCCTTTCGAGATACCTTTAATTTTTCTAACAAAAGTTTCTATCTATATCAACCAGTCATATTCGGATATCTTTAAGCTTTTACCTGTACATGCTTTACAAACAAAATTACCCACAAATTTAAATACCTTTCTACAGGGAACTAAAAAAAAGGCAAGTCTGGTGCACTAAAGCTCCCATTATGCACAGGGTCCGGGGAAGGGTCCGACCACAAGGGTCTATTGTACGCATCCTTACCTTGCATTTCTACCAAAGGCTGTTTCCAAGGCTTAAACCCATGACCTCCTGGTCACTCCAAGGCTCCCCTTCACCTTACTATAGGGAACTATAGACATTTTTGTGATGCATATCTTCACTCAACTAGCGTATACAAAACAATAAAAAGTGATCATAAATTACCTTCTGTACTTTGGCACCGTATTTCTCTGCCTCCTCGTCTACAAACTGAGAGAAAAATGAAATCTCATCAATTTTACAGTCTATCGCCCTCTTCATCATCCGCTCGCAATGGATAAATGAAAAGGCAAAGTAAGTATAATCCACATCTTTTTGCTTCGTTTAGCTGACCTGTCCTGTGAGAGTGTACAGTCTATTGTAAACCCCATTGTCTGCTATCCCAAGCACTGAAAATAGATGTCTGAGACTTTCACCGGGATTTTGGAGAGTGTACTCAATGTAATACAGCCCTGATTAATTAATAAGAGTGACGATTATCAGCTACCTTAAACTGAAATTACCTCAATAAATCGGAACACTCACATAATGTGCAAGGATAAACTGCTGAACTTTGAAGCAAAGGAAATGTGAAGTCGCAGCTCCTTCAGTGTGATAAAATCACGTCGTTTCTGAAATGACAGAGGTTGATTCAAGATTTTAAGTTTTATAGGTTCTAAACCCTAGGAATGACAGTGTATTGGGTTCGGTATAGATTGTTTATACATACTAAGTGGATCTATTAAAGCAATAGGTTTGGACCTAAGCTACTGGTTCTGCCAAAGACGTAACTTATACCATAGATCTGCCCGAGCTGAATGGATGGAGAGCTCTTCTATCCAGTTAAAAGAAAAGGAAATTCTGGTTTCGTTCATTCATAGTTCCTCACTATTGAAGTTCCAACAACAATAATAACAACATACCCAGTGGAATCCCGCAAGTGGGGTCTGAGGAGGGTAAAATGTACGCAGACCTTATCACTATCTCATAGAGATAAATAGTCTGCTTCCGAGGAACCTTCATCTCAAGAATCAAGCCCCATAAACAGAATATACTAGATATGGAATAAAAGGGAAAAGAAGAACGACTAATAATGAAAAGCAAATGATAGTATGTAAATGCGAAAAAGTAACAAATATAAAAGGGATAATGACAATATAAGATATAAAAACACGACTACTCTTACCAACTTATTATAACACATGGCCAGACATCAACCTACCCTTATTAGCCTATTAGCATGCTACCCTAATACGCGACCTCCACTCCTTTCTATCTAAGGTCATATCCTTAGTGAAATGAAATTCCACTCTCTCAAAATGGTCGAGTTACAAAATGGAAAGGCAGGCTGTATATATTAGTACATTGGCTATTATCTTGACTTCTTAGAAATCCTTCAAAGAGAAGATGTGCGTAGTCTTGATCAATCACTTCATGAAAACACTTTGTGATTGTGTAGTCACGATAGTATAAATTCCATTTCATGGCTTTATATACCGACACTGTTTGATTTATAAGTAAACCTCCAACAATCATTGCATCCAGTCAAGTTTTCGCGAGTGTTTTAGATTGTGCCATATCCATATACCTTTAGAAGCTTTGCAGTCTATGAGCTTTGCTTTCACTCCTGGCGGCCTTTGCCAGCTTCTGTCTAATCCACTAACCTGTTAAAAATCATTGGAAACTGAAGTAAGAACACCTACTGAAGCAAAAAAGGAAGAAGGAACGGAGAGTTAAACTGCACCAGATTCTCAGCAAAAGCATCAACTTTCCCGAAAGATTCCAACTTGGTGAAATCAGCACCAAGGCTTGTTATTACAATGCTGACTGAAGCAACAGATGATCGAGTTTATATACGACAATTCAGTATAGCTCAAATGAACTGTTTCATCACAATGTCCAACCAATACCATTTGAGTTAGATGCTTCTCGAGGATAGAAAGCTATGAGCGACCTTACTCCATCACCTTCTCCTGCACCTACTTGCCAATCTGCAAGTATCCAAGAAATATGAATTTAAAAGCTTTACGTCTCAATATCTAAGCCAAAAAGATCCTATATTTGTTCAGCAAAGGTGATTTTTTCCTTTCTGTCCAAGTCTTGATAGACAGAGTTACTCGATGACTGTGTTGGTGGGAGGTAGCAGGCATCCCATGGAATTAGTTGAGGTGCTCGCAAGTTGCCTAAGACACTATGGTTATCAACAAGATAAAAAGAAAGGATTCTAAGTTTGTTCCTACATTTACATACCAATAGTCAATTATCTTTTTTAACAGAATTAACAGCTGTAAATCATAACTATCAATAGGCGTTCTCTTCTGCGCATAGATATATTGATGAAGAGCACCAAAAATACTTCCATTCAAGAAGTAAAAACGTTATTATATAAAACCATACCACTAGGTATCGTTATCTTAAACTTGTTGACCTCATCTGAATAAACACGAAAATCTTCCACCGCAACATCTGAAATAACATCATCCTTTTTAGCAAGGAGACATTATGAAGGATATTGAGCACGTCAAACAATGAAACTAATCAAAGCTCAAAGCATACCGTTCTCTGCTAATGCAATCGATGTAAAGGCTGATAAAGAAAATGCAACAGAACCTGCCTGTAGCAGGAGCTCTCTTCTCTTGGTTACACATTCTCCTTTAACTTGCACACTATCGAAATATTTAAAATTTCAGAATCAAATATGGTAAAACTTTATCCACTATAGCAATAAATTCACAAATTTTTACCCACTATGTATGTTGCTCGGGCTCTTCAAAAGTAGTGCATTTTTAAGGATCTGATACAAGCACGATAATAGTTTTGGAGAGTCTGAGCAATATAGACCACTATAATGGAAAATTTTGAAAACTATCCGTGGGTCACATTGATGCAAAACTTTATCCGCAATATCAACAAAATCGAGTTTATCTCTTACACGATCACTCAACTAACAGTTTTTACCTCAAAAAGTCACCCAACTTTATTTTATAGTACAAAAGTCGCTCATTCTGAGGAAGTCGCTCAACTCTTGTAATTCAAGTTGACTTTATTGGCAAAAAAACTAGATGATTTCTTCTCATTCATCTTAGCCTTGGTGGTCAAAGTGACACTGTATCAATAGCTAGTAAATAACAACAATAACATACCCAGTAAAATTCCACAAGTGGGGTTTGGGGAGGGTAGAATATACGCAGATCTTACCACTACCATATAAGGGAGATAGCTAGTATCATGTGAAAGTAATCGAGATGCATATTAGCTAACCTAAACAACACAATTCTAAGAAAAAAAGTTGACGTTACTACCTATGTTGCTCGAACTCTCCAAAATATAGCCGCACATGCGTGTCGGATCCTCCAAAAATAGTGTGTTTTTGAAGGATCCAACACGGGTGTGGCAATATTTTTAGAGAGTCCAAGCACCTTATATTAAGGCGACAATGGATAAAGTAGTAGCAGGTCTACTTTAAGGTGAACGTAAGCTGACCCACACACTACAATTATTAATAAAAGTTGACTTTACTATATTGGGTAAAGTTTAACAAAGTATCCGGTGAAAGGTGCACATAAATTCACCTAAACAATTCAATTATTTTGAAAGAAAAAGTTGACTTTACTATTCCAATGAGTAGAGTGGTAACAACCTATCAGGAATACTTCAAAATGCACGCAAACTGACCCAGAAACAATAGTTATCAAAGCAAAAAATTAACTATTGCTATATTGAGTAAAATTCTCATTTTATGTAACACCTTGTCCTTTTTGATCTGTCCCAAAAATAATGCCAACTTACAACAACAACAACAACAACATACCCAGTGTAATCCCACAAGTGGGGTCTGGGGAGGGTAGAATGTACGCAGACCT
>JAOTQR010000011.1:20430777-20459091 GCA_025774065.1 Solanum ossicruentum | reverse complement strand
ACCCTTAAGTAAGAACGAACTAGATATGACAAAAAGGAGGGAAGGGAATAGAAAAGAGCAATTATTAAAGACAGTATATAAATAAGGTAAACTACCACATGATATAACAGGAGCCTAACCCTACCATTAGCCTGCTACCCTAACAGTGTAATGCCAACTTACTCAACTTGAAAATAATTTTATCTGGAAATTTTCCTCTTTACTTTAACGAAATAATTTTCAGTCACACAAATATCTAAAAATAAATTTAAATAGTAAATTTTAAAAAATTTTTCTTTTTTAAATACCGTGTCAAATCAAAGAATAAACCATTCAAATGACCTCAAAAAGTAAAGCAAGGAAAAAGATTTACTCGGTATCAGGCACATTGTTATTGCAGCAGAAAATAACTGAATTTCCATTTTTCTTGGTTCCTAACAAGTGAAAAAATAATTGAAAAAATTAGTGTGAATTAATATAAATGCTACTTTTTAGAGAAGAAAAAGTAAAAATTGAACCTTTAAGAAGACTATAAGAATTTGAAGTGACACGTGGCAAGCGCAAAAAGGTTTGATGGTTGTAATAATTCAAAGATGGTGATGAAGATGAACAAGAAAGAGTCACCATTTTTTTCTTCGAAGGAGCAAAGATTTTGGTGTATCCAATTCCCAGCCAACCAATTTTCTGCTATTTTTCTCAAATATAGACAGTTGGAAATTCCACTCTGGCAGTTTTTTTTAATTTTATTTTTTTCAATTTTTTGAAAATAATCATTGAAAAATAGGTATGGAAAGAGCACCAAAAGATATAGTGAGCAGTAAGTATTTTTTTTTTGTTTCATTTTCAACTAAAGGTCTTGAATTTGAGTTTTATGTATGATTTCGATAAATAATTTTTTTATTTCTATAAGATAATAGTAAGATTTTCTTATATTTTATCCTCTACATTTATTTTGTGAAATTTTACTGAGTATGTTATGTTTGTTATTGTATTATTCCGGCTTAATATGAAGTGCTTTACCTTCAAATAATATTTTTTGATAAAAATAATTGATTCTTAAAATGATTACTGAATTTCTAATTAGAAATTTTAAAAAAAGTATAAATTAGTTTTCTCAAAGAAAAAATTATGTTGACCATCATATTTCCTTATTTTCCTAGAGACTTTTTTTTATGATATGTAGTCAAAGTAAAATGAATTTTACTTATTGTAAAACTTTTAAAAAAAATACATTGAAAGTTTTATCATTACATGAAATAATTTAGTGACTAATCCAACAAAGTAAAAATTGACCCTTGCATTCTAAAAGAGCTTGAATCTAGTTGGTTTTATCATTTTTTCCATCTTCAATACGATTAATATATAGTGTAACACAAATTTCGATTTAAATCTTATTTTTAAATATATTTTATGTAATTAAAAAATGATAACATATTTACTGAAAGGTCAATTATGTAGCTGATGTATTGATAAAATTTGACAAAATATTTAACTCTTGTCTATCGTCTGTCAATCGTAAATGTTGTTACGTTATTTCATTCGTGAGTACATATATTTATTCCTTATGAATACTACTTTAAGTTTTAATTTCAATGAGAACAATCCCTACTTTGACCAGTACTTTTAATTCTCATTTTACATAATAAAATATTTATTCATCTCCAAAAAAACATATATCTAACAACAAAAACAACATATCCAGTGATATTCCATAAGTGAGGTCAGGGATGGTAGATTGTACGCAGACCTTATCATTAACTCATAGAAGTAGAGAGACCGTTTCCTAAAACCCTCAATTCAAAACCCATAAGCAGAAAGACTAGATAAGACAAGATGAAATGTAAGGTAAAAGAACAGAAGATACGACTAACAATCAAGTATTATTTTATATTAGCTGTCCTTATTTTTATTCCTATCCCTTCAAGGATATCCACTAAAATTGGAACTTATACAGAGAAGACTAGCATAATCCCTGTACAAGGATAATAGACACGAGACTTATTTTTATTTCTTTTTTTAAATGTAATTATCTAGTATTTTTTTAAGTTATAGATAATCATCAAATGACATCACTAGTCATAGGGTACTTTTGTCCTAAACAAAGAATTTTTTTTTAATCACTATGGCAAGATTTTTTTTTTTTTTTAAAGGATGAAAAGTCATGTGTTCATATTGATGAATTTGAAAAAAAAAAGGTGGTCTTGGAATTAAATGCAACAATATAATTATATTGTACTAGAGCAATTTTAGCCTTAACTTTTTCTTACCTGTCTTTTTTTCCTTTTTCACCTTTATTTATTTTTATTTCACAAAAAAAAAAGAAGCCCCATTTCTAAACCCTAAAATATTTTCTTTTTCTCTTCCATCTTCACAATTTCCTATTTTCTCGGTAAGAAAATTCAGACTCTTCTTATTTCATTTGAATTTTCAGATTTTTTTAATTGAAACTTTTTTTTTGGGGGGGGAAAAAATAATATCACTATTTTTTTAATTGTTTATCGTTGATATTACTATTTTTCGATATTTAATTCATTTTTTAAAATTGTTTTTGCTTGATCTGTTAGTATTTTTTGAAAAAAAAAAATTCTGAAACATTTGCTGGGTTTATAGTTAAGATGATCAATTTTGGTAAAATTGTAGGGTTAGGGTTTATACTGATGAAATTTGTTAGGGTTTTAGCTACGAAGCTGTAATTTTTAGTTTTTTTTTCTGCTACAGAAAGTAATTTTGTAGATTTGTAGAAGCCATTGGAGCTACTGAAAATTTGTTTCTTGTTATGGTGTTCTTTGTCAGTTGAATTTCGGAAAAAATCGATGAAAAATGTCGGTATCTGAGGCAGGTGGAGGAGTAATGACGAGTAGGGAAGCGCATTTCAGTGTCGCCGGAGTTCAAAATTCTCCGGCGAATGTTCCGTTAACAACTCCGGTGGTTCAGAATATGCATATGGGTTACAGAGACGACAATACGGCTGTGTTCGCTCCGCCGCCGTACCAGTCGGGTGAAGGTTCTGCCGGTGGTGGCTCTGTTATGTTACAGAACTTGAATAATAATTCGTCGGAGCCGATGAAACGGAAGAGAGGGAGGCCGAGGAAATACGGGCCGGATGGGTCTATGACATTGGGTTTGAATCCTGCTGCTTCGCCGCCGGTTGGTGGAGGTCATCCTGGTGGCAGCTTGTCGCCCCGAGACCCGGTTAATTCTGCAGCTGCTCAAACGCTTTCAGCAGGACCGGCTTCGCCGAATTCATTGAAGAAAGCTAGAGGGAGACCCCCTGGATCCAGCAAAAAGCAACAAATTGACAATCTTGGTACATTTCTTAATGGTTATTGAATATTTATATTGATATTGGTTTATTTGTTACTCCCTCCGTTCCACTAAATTATTTTCAATTAGAGTAAGATAATATTCTTTTTTAGATAAATCAAAAAAATAAACGTCATATAAAATAAAACGGAGAGAGTAATATTTTTCATGTCTAATAGAATATAGAATGTTTGTGATTCAGAGATTCTTTAGGCAAACAGTTAGTTTGACCTTTTGCTTTTAGTTGTCATAGGAGTAATATATATTTCAAAAAGGACTTCTTTTCATTTTTATTTGCAACATTTCGTTTAGTCACTTTTTGCTTATCAAGGGTCAAACTGGTACACTTAATCCAATATTTTGATACTCCATATGTTTTTTTTCTGACTATTTTAATACTCCTATTATACATTTTAATATAAACTTTATGATTAAATTAATCTAATTCAATTTAGCTCAAAGATTAGTTCAATTGAGCATCCAAATCTGTGGCTTAATGGTCAATAATGTGGGTTGAGCATCGTGAGGTTTCAAGTTCAATTTCTAGAAAGAGACAATGTTCTATTCATAATAGCCTTAATGGAGAGTTGCTTGATACCTGGTGGTAGGAGATGACGGATATCCTCAAACTTAGTTGAGGTGCGCGAAAGTCAGCTTGGAGTTATTGGGAAAAAAAGATTAGTCAAATTGACTTTCGTAAAAATGACACATGATGAGTAAAAGGGAATGGAGGGATCAGTACTTAGATCTTTTTTGATCTGTTAGCCGTTACAACAACAAACAACAACATATTCGGTGGAATCCCACAAGATCTGTTATCCATTAGGAGTATTATAATACTAAAGAAAGCTGGGTTCTGGATCAGTTAATCTGCATGCAGACTGGCTTCAGAATCTCACGGAAGGGGTATTTACCAATATACCCTCTGTGCTTTGATAGTTATGATAACCTTAAATGGTCATAATGTTTATGAGTGCTAATGTATAAGGATTTGAAATTATCTTCTAAAAACAATATATATTCTTTTTAATTTTTTTTAATGTTTGAGTTTCTCTGTTTTTTTTCCCTATTTAGCCTTTTGGCAATATTAAAGGAGGAACTACTACGGAACTAATTTCCCTTATGTTGTAAATATATTGGATAAAGTTTAAAAAGTTATTTATTCCTCTAGAATTTTTTTTGGGGTGGGTGTGGGGTGGGGGCATTGTAGCTTTTTATTGTAAATTTCATACGAGTTTCCTTTAATGTCTCCTTTTGGAGATATGAAGGAGACATTTAATGTGGATATATACCTTTGTCTCTCACAGTGTTATCAAACGAAAAAAGCTCTAAGATCCGTTGGTATTTTAAGTACAAAACTTAATAAAGACTGACACAAATAGAGAAAAATACAAATATGTACGTGTAGTCCAAATCTAATAATTATAAACATGAATAATATATATGGACAAAGAAATTGAAAAAAAGATTACTTACAAAGTGAACCATCAATTGCTTAGTGTTGCCTCTTAAGGATTATGCCAATTGGCAAGGAAAATTAGCCTTAGAGCCGTGATGATGAAATTGGAGCATCTGTTAAGTGAGGCAAACTGGCGAAGTGCTTAAGATGCTTTACGCCTCGCTTCAGGGTTTAAGTGTACTTTGATCTCCCAATTAATTAATGAATCAATATTATAGTAATATGGTTATGCAAATATATCGACAAGTTTCCTTGATGGATGGAAACATTTTATTAGGATTCTCTGAGAGAACCATATTTTATGGAGAAGTCCCAAGGGTTGGTTTTTGCCTAAGAGTTCCTAGCCAACCTAATACAAACGCCTATGACTCCATCAGTCTTGCATACCTTTTGAGATATGCAGAAGATTGATTTCTCTCTGACCACTTTCCTCTTACGAGCTTAGGTCCTTGTTCTTACTCTAATAGAACTTAAGTGCGTAATGTCTGAACACACAGCAGGGTGTTCAAGCTGCTGGATCAGGAACGGGTGTGGCAAGAGTCGGAGGGAATGGCGGAGATTCATTCCTTCTTGTATTTGGTGGGCAATATGGAAGGAGAGGAATGATCGATGTTTTGAAGATAGAATTAACAGTATTCAGAAAGTCAAAGACAGATGTATTGCCACTTCTTATATTTGGTGTAAATAGTCGTGTATAGAACAAGCAGCACAATTAGTAGATTTCCTCGGATCTTTGTAACGAATCTTGGTTCTTATCCAACTTTACCATTTTCAAAATGAGAATAAAACAAACAAAATAAATCCTGTGATCCTCATTTTATAAATGAGCTACTCCTGCGTTTTTGAAATTTATATGAGAAGTTTCTGCCCTACTGAAATAATTGATCTGCATTTTCACGAATTCTCTTAGATCACATGTAATAAAAGACAGCTAATTTTCCGACCCTCCTCTTTCATTTCCCTTTTTTTTCTGTTTATTCTTTTGGTGCAGGCGGGTGGGGAGGTTGCAAACATGTTGCAATTTCCCTGTATAATAAAAATCCCACATTATCCTGCACTTTTTTGTCCAGCATCATCGATAGAGCTTCTCAATGTCATTTTCTTATTGCAGGATCGACAGGATTTGGATTCACACCACATATTATTGCTGTGAACGCTGGAGAGGTTACCTCTTTATCCATTGAATGCTATGTAGATAATCGTTTTTTGACTTGAAGAACATTTTATTGCTTATGAAACTTGGGAATAGCCAGCAGGAATTACAACTATTCCATATTAGTTTTGCTGTCAATAATTCAGTTTCACTGTCATGACATCTGAGAATTTGAGTTAGGAAAGGTGAGAAGCTGGTTGAGCCCTTCACTTTCATTTACTTGTCCAAATTGCCTTGAAACCACTCCCCTTAGCACTCAACCAATATAGCGTTAATCTTTTGTGATACAAATCTAAATATCTACATGTGTCCAATCTTTCAACTCTTGGAATTCCTGTGTTGTCTTTGGATTCTTGTAGTGTCTTGTACACTTGCGATAGTTTTCCAGATATTACGGTGAAGGCTATTATATTTTTTGTTACTAATCTTTGCCATCTGATTTTCAGGACGTGGCATATAAAATAATGTCGTTTTCTCAGAATGGTCCAAGGGCTGTTTGCATCTTGTCTGCCAGTGGTGCAATATCAAATGTGACTCTTAGACAATCTGCCACATCCGGTGGAACTGCGACCTATGAGGTTTACTTTTTAATATATGTTGGTACTTGTTTTAGCATATCATGTTCTATCTCATGTTCTATCTCGCATACTTCAGCTAATTATAAGTTTTCAAAATTTTTTCCAAATAAAGACATTTCTTTCTACAGTTATTTCTGCATTACTTTATTATTATTTTTATATCCATTAGCACCCTTTTTTCACTAAAGCCAACAAATTAATGTGCTTTGCATTTAAAGCCTCGATAGCCTGTGGTAATTTAATTCCGCTCTTGTTTACTTCACATTACTTACAGGGCAATCACACTTAGATTTGAGGGAAAAATTATCATTTTTCCTCATTTTACTTATTTTTTAGTATTGTTTCTAAAATTCATATGCAGTTCGTATGCATTTTAATCTTATTCTTTGATTTCAACTTCATTTCGTGCCTGAAATTTGTTGATTGTCTCTTCTAGAACTAACAGACCTGCTAATAAAAATCTGCTCTTCTGCATCACTTTTTTTGGATTGTCTATCCTTGCATTATTGCAGTGTTGAGTGCTTTTCTGACGTTTTCCTCCTGTAGGGACGGTATGACATATTGTCTCTGTCTGGTTCATTTATGCTGTCTGAAATTGGCGGTCAACAGAGCCGAACAGGTGGATTAAGTGTATCATTAGCCGGATCTGATGGACGGATTTTAGGTGGTTGTGTGGCGGGTGTTCTAACTGCTGCATCCCCAGTCCAGGTTTGCCTTCTCATAAGTTTCAAAGATCAATTTATGCAGCATATGTGCTATCTTTTAATCATTTATTGTGAAACACATTTATCTGTATTAATTGGGAGCAGAGAATATCAAATGTTCCTGTATTCTCTTTTCCCTTCTTGATTCTTCCTTTTACGGCGATGAAATATTGCACCCTCCTCCAGGCACAGATTAATATTTACATCTGATTCCTGAGAAAAAGTTTATATATTTTGTTTTTCAAGTCCAAACAGGAAGATCAGAATCAGCAGTATCCACGATTCCTAGATCTAGTGTTCAATGGTAATTAGTGAGACTGATGTTGGCATCTATTCGAGATGAGCAATCCGTTGATTACTAAGTTTATGTTTAGCACACTGAGTAATTGTATGCCTTTCCATGGGATGAGTCTATTCTGGCTTATGAATGCACACATCATGCATCAATTTTAAAAAAAAGGAAGAAAGAATGCGTGTGCAACAGCCATCCTATTTCGTCATTGGTTGTCTTTGACTTTTTGAGATATGTGAGGTTTATCATATTGAAAAAGGAACCAAAAAAGAAAAAAGAAGAAGAAGAAAGCCGTACTCAAAGGTATGAGGACCTAATAATAACAGAGGTGAATGGCTGGGCGCTTGTCGCATGTGTTAATTGTTAAGGGCAATCTTGTTTACAATAGCAGGCACTAATTAAACGGCTTCTGTTCCAGGTGATCGTAGGTAGCTTCATTGCAGATGGTAGGAAAGAGCCCAAATTAGCAAACCATTTTGAGGCATCACCTGCTCCATTGAACGCTAACCTTGGTGTTGGTGGTGGTATGACGGGGCCCAATAGCCCACCATCTCGTGGCACTTATAGTGAATCATCTGGTGGACAAGGCAGTCCCTTAAATCACGGTGCTCCAGTATGCACCAACGACAACCTGCAAGGAATCTCGAGTATGCCTTGGAAATGAGTTGTCAACGCTCTCTTTTCTGACCAATTGAACTCCTTGTCAACTAATTCACTGAAGAAAACTCTGAGGGGATTGTTGTAACTTTAATCGATGTAATTTTAGTTGTGCAGAAATAAGGACCACAGGTGCTTTTTACCTTAGTTCAAAAACTGGTGTGAAGTGCCAATTTGCTGATGCTTATGTATTCTGCATTCTGTCTTGTTGATTTAGCTTTTTGTTTCATCAATCGTAGGACTTGGTTTGGTTTTCTTTTTGTGTTTTAGATGTTATAATGTAATATCTAGGGATCATTTTCTATATTATTAGCCATTTTGGCTTATGAGACTTGATTTTTTATACGAAGAATTTTCGAAAATAGCCTCTCTATCTCCATGAGTAGTGGTAAGATCTGTGTACATCTTATCCTTCACAGACTCCAATTGTAAGATTTTAGTGGTATGTTATTGTTCAAACTTAGTGTGTGTTTTATTGCAATTGCAATTCTGTGATCTAGAAGAATATCAATTATGTCCGTACTTTTTATGTAGTTAATTCATTTTCAACCAGTCAGCTCTTATAGTTTTTCTTCTGAAAAGTATATGTCTCCCATCATCTTGATATTCTCACAAACTAGGTTATTCGAATTCTTCAAAAATAAATGATTAACTCATAAGGGGCTCCAGCGCAACTTTTCTGAAAAATCGTATGATGAGTCTGCAATGAGCCTGGCAAGAGGCTCAGGTGGCCTAATGGCGGCGGGGATGTCTGGTAGGATTTTATGGGTCAAGGAATAGGAAACAAGCGATTTTGGTAGTTTTTTGTGGGTGTTAGCTCACGCATTTTGTCGCTGCAAGGGGCTTCAGCGCAACTTTCCCGAAAAATCATACGAGTGGGTCGACAATGAGCCCGGCAAGAGGCTCAGGTGGCTCGGCGACGACAGGGGACGCCTGGTGGATTTTATGAGCCAAGAAACAGGAAACAGACGATTTCAGCAGTTTTTAGTGGGTGTTAGACCACAGATTTTGGCGATGCAGGGGGCTCCGATGCAACTTTCCCGAAAAATCATATGAGTGGGTTCGCAATGAGCCCGGCAAGAGGCCCAGCGGCGGCAGGGGATATCTGATAAGATTTTATGGGCCAAGGAACAAGAAACAGGCGATTTCTGCAATTTTCTGTGGGTGTTAGCCCACGAATTCTGGTGCTGTAGGGGGGTTCGACACAACTTTCCTGAAAAATCATACAGTGGGTCAGCAATGAGCCCGATAAGAGGCCCAAGTGGCCTAACGACGGCGAGGGACACTTGGTAGGATTTTTTTGGCCAAGGAACATGAAATCGGTGCTTTCTACATTTTTCTGTGGGTGTTAACCCACGAATTTTGGCACGTAAGGTGCTCCGGTGTAATTTTCTCGAAAAATCCTATGAGTGGGTCCGCAATGAGTCCGACAAGAGGGCCAGGTGGCCCGACGACGGCGGGGGAATCCTGGTAGGATTTTATGGGCCAAGGAATAGGAAACATGCAATTTCAACAGTTTTCTATGGGTGTTCCCTCACGGATTCTGGCGCTGCAAGGGGCTCCGATGCAACTTTCTCGAAAAGCCATACGAATGGGTCGACAACAAGCCCAGTAAAAGTACCAGGTGGCTTAACGGCGGCAGGGGACGCTTGTTAGGATTTTATGGGCCAAGTTACAAGAAACAGACTACTTCAATAGTTTTCTGTGGATGTTAGCCCACAAATTCTGCCGCTGCTGGGGCTCCAGCACAACTTTCCTCAAAAAGCGTATGAGTGAGTTCGCAATGAGCTCGGCAAGAGGCTCAGGTGTCCCCACGACGGGATAAGGGGATGCACGGTAGGATTTTATGGGCCAAGTAACAAGAAACATGTGATTTTAGCAATTTTCTATGGGTGTTAGCCCACGGATTCTAGTGCTACAAGGTGCTCCGGCAAATATTTCCCAAAAAATCATACGAGTGGGTCGGCAACGAGCCCGACAAGAGGCCCAGGTGGCCCAATAGCGACGAGGGACACCTGGTAGGATTTGCCAAAGAACTGGAAATCGACAATTTCAGCAATTTTCTATGGATGTTAGATCACATATACTGGTGCTGTAGGGGGCTCAAGGGCAACTTACTCGAAACATCATATGAATGGGTCCACAATGAGGTCGGCAAGAGGCCTAGGTGGCCCGGCAACGATTGTGGATGCCTGGTAGGATTTTATGGGCCAAGGAATAGGAAACAAATAATTTTGACAGTTTTTTATGGGTGTTAGCCCACGGATTCTGGCGCTGCAAGGGGCTCTTGTGCAACTTTCCAAAAAATGATACGAGTGGGTCCACATTGAGCCCGGGTAGAGGCCTAGGTGGCCCCGCAGCAGTGGGGGACACCTGATAGGATTTTATGGGGCAAGAAATAGGAAAAAAATATTTCGACAGTTTTTTGTGGGTGGTAGCCCACAAATTTTAGCGATGCAGGAGGCTCCCATGCACCTTTCTGGAAAAATCAAACGAGTGGGTTGGCAACAAGCCCGACAAGAGGCCCAGTGGCACGATGGCGACGGTGGACGCTTAGTAGGATTTTATGGGCTAAGGAACAGGAAACCAACGATTTCGACAATTTTTTGTGGGTGTTAGCCCACGGATTCTAGTGCTGCAAGCGGCTCCGATGCAACTTTCCAGAAACATCATACGAGTGGGTTTGTAAAGAGCCCGACAAGAGGCCCAGGTGGCCCGAAGGTGGCGGGAGATGCCAGGTAGGATTTTATGGTCTAAGGAATAGGAAACAGACGATTTTGGCGGTATTCTGTGGGTGTTAGCCTACGGATTCTGGCGTTGCAGGGGGCTCCGGCGCTACTTTCTCGAAAAATCACACAAGTAGGTGCGTAATGAGCCCAGCAAAAGGCCCAGGTGGCATGGCGGCAGCGAGGGATGCCTGGTTGTATTTTGTGGGTCAAGGAATAAGAAACAGATGATTTCAACAAATTTCTACGGATTCTGGCGCTGCACGGGGCTCCGATGCAACTTCTTCGAAAAATCACACGAGTGGGTCTGTAACAAGCCCAGTAAGAGGCCCAGTGGATGTTATGGGAGGCGGGAAACACCTGGTAGGATTTTATGGGCCAAGGAACAGGAAACAAACGATTTTGGCAATTTTCGGTGGATGTTAGCCCACGGATTCTGGAGCTACAAGGGATCCGACGCAACTTTCTCAAAAAGTCATATGAATGGGTTCGTAACGAGCCCGGCAAGAGGCCCAAGTGGCCCGGCAGCGGCGGGAAACTCCTGATAGGATTTTATGGGCCATGAAACAGAAAACAAATGATTTTGGCAATTTCTGTGTTACGAGGAAATGGGTACGAGTATAGACGAATTTAGTTTTTCTCTAGATTCTATATTTTGTATGAAATATGTATTCAATAACAAATTGAACACAGAAATTTAAATTTTTAGTCTAACTCCTCTAGCAAAAAGATGGGAATACCATTATTTTAAGACATGATGGACGGTTTTTTTGGTGGTTTTGTAGCAGGTGTTTTAATTGCTGCATCACCTGTCCAGGTTTTCCTTCTAATAAGTTTCAAATATGCAGCATGTGTTCCTGTATTCTCTTTTCTCTACTTGATTCTTCTGTTTGTTTCTTCGAAAGGTTTAGACATTTTATGCATATATGATTTCTTTGAAGAATTAATACAACATAATGCTTTAACAACATAGCGGGCCTTGAGCATAGCGAGATCTTTAGTGCACCAGACTTGCCTGTTCCCCTTTTTTAATGCTTAAACAACATTCGACAAATATAGAAACAATGGGATGAAGTGAAGCAAAGAAATGGAAAAAAGTAGATTGTTTTGTCACTTATTTTTTGATAGGAAAAGAAGCCATTTTGTTGATTCCACAAAGGCCTTGGGCCTTGCCAGTGTTTCTTTTCATCCTAATGAAACCTTTTTCTCCCCATTTTGGGCCCCAAGAGTTCTTGACAATAATGTAGTCCAACCCCTTTGTGGATCCATATCCAACTGCTGCCACTCCATGATCCAATGCTGTTCCACAATGCCCATCAAACACACCCTACACCCATTAGGGGGAGTTCATTCAGTATATCGACTAGAAAAAGTAAACAATGACTCTAACGGGCTATTTGTGTAATGATTCTTCAAGAGTTTTAATGATATTTGCTTAGTATATCGATTACAAAAAGTAAACAATGACTCTGATGGGCTATTTTGTGTAATGATTCTTTAAGAGTTTTAATGATATCCACTCAGTAGATCGATTAGAAAAAGTAAACAGTGAATAAAAGATTTTTTTTAAGGATTTTCACAGTATTCATCCAGTATTACAAGAACCAAGAGTATATGTTTTGGTAAAACAAAAGTCATTTTTCTAGAAAATCGCTTTATTATTATTGAAAAATATATTCTGGTATTTAGTTGGAGATTGATTTGAAGCTTAAGAGTTGGAGATAATTGTAAAGGATAATGACTTCCAACCAATACTTTTTGCCTCGAAAAGTATTTTATGACAATCAAACACCAAAAAATGACTTATTTTCTTTTTTCAAAAAAAAAAAAAAAATCGTCCCGCCAAACGCACCCTAAGAGGAGGGTGAAAAAAAGAGAGCTTACCCCTTTGTAGAATTGGAAATCTCTGCCAGAAGCCTCAATGGCAACACTCAAAGGTTGGTTAGCAAGAGCTTTCAAGAGACTTTTTTCATCATTGGCAGGTACATCTTGGTAACCATCTATTGTCACAACTTCACTTTCATCCTGAAAACATACCATTCAATTTAAGATTTCTAATATCGGTATCGGATCCTTCAACAACGTATAACTTTTGAAGAATCCGACACACATCCAACAACATTTTAAAGGATTTGAGTAACATAACTAGAGGCAGATCCAAAAATTAAACTTAATGAGAGTTTCAAGCTTGAAACATTCATAGAAGCTATATACATTTGCTTAGATCCTCCAAAAATGTCATTCTACTCGTGTGTCTCAGAATATCCTTTATAATATGAGCTACTTTTGGAGGATCTAACAAACAGACGCTACTCGAGCAATCAGGACCAAAGCTATAGTATTAGACCAAGTTATTCGTACTCTACAAAAATATCACCGCACACGTGTCGGATCTTGAAAAAATACACTATTCTTGGAGATCCGACATGCAGCCATCGATATTTCTGAAGAGTTCGAGCAACATAGGTTTTAGATACAAGTTCGGACAAGGTCATTAACTTTTCCGTACACCCTATATTTTATACTAGAAAATTCATGAACCATGAGTTTTGTAACAAATTACACTCATAAATTCAAAATCCTAGCTCTGACGCTGTAAGACTGAAAATACCATCATTAGATTGTTGACTTACTCTCTTTTCATCACAAGTTCCTTCTTCCATGAGGTAAGGATAGTCTTCCTCCTTGTGAAGACCACCTTGTGAGACAATAAATTGAAAAGCATAATCCATAAGGCCTCCATTGCAACCATTGTTGTATTTTGTGTCACAATCAATCAACTCTTGTTCAGACAAAGATGTCAAATTCCCTGTCTTTATTTGGTTTATTCCCTCTACTGCTGCAACTGTCGAAAACGCCCAACAACTACCTACAAATTCAACATAATTTCTTCAATAAGAGCATGAAACGCGACTTTTTAAAGCTGAAAATGAAGTTTTAACGAGTGAGGGGTAAATATAGATCCAAAGTATGACTTTATGAATATATTTGTTGAAAAAGTATAATGAAGGACAAATATAACTTATTTTCGATAGCAAAAGAGGCAAATATAACCCTTTTTCGAACAATAAATATGAAATAAGGATTAATAAGTGTATGGATTTATTGAATATGAAAATAATTGTAGTTGATTTGTTTGACAAAGAGAAGATGTCGATAAACACGTCTTCCTATGTTGTTCGGACCTTACAAAAATATTACCGCATCCATGTTATACCTCCAAAAATATATTGAATTTGGAGGATCCAAGACATACCCAAAAATGTTTTTAAAGAATTCGTGAAATATACTCCTCTATCCCAATTTATGTGACATTTTTCATTTTTCAAGAATCAAACAGTTAAATTTGATCATCAAGAATTTGCGCATGGAATCTTCAAAGTTTTTGAAAAGAAATTTATATATTTCTAAACTACATAAAAAGTACTATCACAACAATTGATAATTCAAAACACTCAAAAATATATATGAAATTCGAACGATGCCACATAAATTAGGACCGGCTAAAATGACATCAAATATATGAATTTGAAAAAAATGAGGATTAATTGAAGTATTTGGTAAAAAAAAAAAGGGTGTCGATAAACGTTGTTTTGTTCAAATGACTAAAATACCCTTCAATTTGTTAACACTGAAAATGAGTTCCTAACTTACCACATGAACCTTGATTCTTGACTTCAGTAACAGCACCTTTTATCCTCCAATCAACAGACTTTGGCAAATCCACAAAATCTCTATAAATAAATTTTTTTGTGGATTCATCTTTTGATCTCCTTTCATTTTGAACATTGAGTCCTAAATACATTTTCTTGAATTCATCATGGCTCAAATCAGCAAATTCATTCAAACCAAGCCAATAGTTACTAATCATATTGTTCCTTTCATCAATGTGTTTCAAATTGTCTCTAAAAATCTCAAACCTATGCAATTTCTCCTCAATGCTCTTGTAAATCTTGTTGTGTTTCTCCATCCACGTCTCGAAGAGATTGATGATGTTGTCGATGTTTGTCAAGTCATCGGGGGAATATCCCACGATTGAGAAGTCGCGTGCAAATGTTGCACGCGACATGAGAGATAAAAATAATAGTGATAATGTGGAAAATAGGACAAGAAATGAGAAGCTATTAGCCATTTTGTAATTGATTAGTTGGAATAAAGAGATATTGAGATGAATGAAGAAATATAAGAGGAGTATATTAGTTTATATAGGGTAAAAATTCTTGTAAAAATTCTTGATAAGTTTGCTTTAAAGCTAAGTTTTGTGTAATTTATTAATATTAATTGTATGGAGTAGCAGTAATAGGAGACTTGAAGCATGGTGCTTTTTATTTTTATTTTTATTTTTATTTTAATTAATTAATTAATTAATTAATTTATTGGCTTTGGATTGAAGATTCAACTTCCCATTAAGCATGACATTTTATGTTATAATTCTATGGTAGCAAATGGACAGTTTGGATTGAATTATATTAGGATGGGGTCAAGGATATGTTAAGGGACAAGTCATCAATTATATATGAAAGATATGATCGTTTGTTAATTGAAATGTTCTTTGCATTTAGTTAGTCTACACAAAGTGAGTCAATACCTAAGAAACCTTTAAATTTTAAAAGGTTGTCATTCAATAACAACAACATTACCTCATTGCCTCAAAGGCTCCCGCCCATTGCGGGGTAGGGGGAGGTCGGATGTACGCAGCCTGACACCTATGTTTAAAACATAGAGCGATTGTTTTCGGATTGTATTGCCTAACTGCTACTTCACAAATGAACGAAGTGCAAACAGTTTAAAGAGTCATTTTGCTTTATTCCATTATACCCCAAAGCTAAAAAATAATGAATCTTTGACTCCATCTAACTGTGGAAATAAAAGGTTATCATTCAATGAGTACATGAAAATAATGAAGTAGCTTTGATTACAAAATCAAGAGTTGCATCCTCTTCTCCTATAAAACTTGAGTCATCAAAGTCTTCGCCCTATGCGAATGGCCTTTCTAAAGGAAAAACTCTCCATGTTAACTTCATTTTACTACCTATTTCAAAGAAACTTTTGATGTTTCAAAATTAAAATAAAAATCACGAAAGATTAGTGTAAAACGTTGAAATAAAAAAATTTGATAATAATAAGGCTCCAAATCAAGAATCAAAAAACATAAACAATAGAAGTACATGCATCAATTCCTTTAACCCCACCCCACCCCTTCCCAACCCAATCATATTAGCATTTTTAAGGAATAATATGGATACAAAAAGTATCAATTACATAGGTCAAAAAAAAAAGAATTAATATGTAAAGCTAGACAAGAGTAAAGTTAAAGTGCACGAGCACAATGGGTTTATTCGAAGTTTCTTTATATATAATTGAAAAATCACATCACATACAAACAACAACAACATATTCAGTAAAATTCTACAAGTGGGGTCTGGAGATGATAGAATGTACGCAGACCTTACCACCATCATAGAAGTAGATAGACTATTTTCTGAGAACCCTCATCTCAAAACTCGTACGCAAGAAAGAGCTATATATGACAAAAGGAAAGAAAAGGAACAGAAAACGCGACTAATAATGACATTACGTAAATAAGATAAAACTAACACATAAGTAATGCGAACACATGATAAAAGCACTTAACCCTACCATTAGCCCCCTACTCTAATTCGCGACCTCCACTTTTTTCTATCTAAGGTCATATAATAAAAACCACATCACATATGGAAAAAAAATAATGTATATGAATGTAGCTATAATTTTTTTCTATATTATTCTCTATTTGATTATAAACTCTCTATCTTTTATAAAGTAAGGATACGACTACAGATACATCACATCTTTAGACTCCACTTATATATGAAACTACATTAAATTTACTATCATTATAATATATACTGAATCTCTTTAATTTAATCGTGTACTTAATTTATTTTCTTAAAATTCTTGTTAACTTATTGAAAATTTTGACTCCGTCAAAATATAAAAGTGGAAAATTATTTTAAAATTTATATAATATAAACCTCACATCAACTAAGGTAGTGGATGTGAAACAAGATGTTGCAACAAACCCAGCATCTTTTTTATTTATTAAAGGGGTGAGAAAATAATGGTCACCAATAAATGGGGCTCTACTTATAATTGTCAGTGGGATTTCATGGGGCCTCCATATTTACTTTCTTGGATGGCTACCATTAAAAGGGAGTTAAATTAAAATAATATGAATAAAATGATCAGTATTTTATTGATTATTTCCCACTAATTAATATGAAGGAATATTAATCCCATTAGTGTGTTAACTGTTAACTATGTATTAATTAATAAAGATTTTGTGGTTTGATATTTTTGAGACGAGGGTTTTGTGGAAATAGTTTCTCTATCTCTATAAGGTAGTGATAAGATCTTCATATATTTTACCTTTTCCAAACTCAACTTGTGAGATTTCACTGGATATATTATTGTTGTTGTTAATATATATGAGGATAATTATTTCATCTTTATGTATATATATTACATATAATAAATTCTTTCGTGAAAATTCTACCTCCGATATAGTGCCACCATACCCCTCCATGAATGGCGGTCAATTGTCACTGTCCCATTTGATTATCACAACAACAACAACATTTGTTGTGACCTTTTTAAGTGAACACGGATAAATCTGTTTTTGTGTGATATTTCGGTGGTGCAATGCGTTTTGACTAAAAAGGCTAGTGTGAAGAAATCAATTTGTGTTCACTTTTTCAAATTTTAGACCCTCTACGTGAAAATCTCAACTCGAACACTGATTTGAGATCTCCTTTCTAGGAAATCACTCATCCAGCCAACTCAATCAAGTAAAATTTTATAATGCACATTCCTCCCATGTTTTTTTGCCACAATTAATTAGTATCCGAACCTAATTTGGGTGTCTTGGTGGTTTACCCACTATAACCGTTCTCACCAATTCAACTTTGAAATACACACCTATATAGAAAATGAATTTGTAATGACTATCGACTCGTATCAGAAATAGTCTTTATATTTTGTAGGTATATGGGTAAGAATTATATATATTTTACTTTCTTTAAATTTTAATTATGCATGAATTAGACTGGGTATATTATTATTAGTGATCCATGATAAAGTTAATTAGAATAATTTTAAGTAGTATATATGGCTTCCAGGTGATGTAGTAAACTTAACGATAAAAATTTCTTAATAAAAATTTTTAGGTTCAAATTTTGGTTATGCAAAAAAATCTCGACAGAAAAGCTCTCCAACCTTACACAGCATGAATCTGGATAAGATGAGCTTCAATGAACCACAATAACAATAATAAAGTTTTCGTATACCGATGAAAACCACAATCCAACAATGAAGTTTTCGTGCATCGACGGGAACCACAATAACAATAATGAAGTTTTCGTGCACCGACGAGAATCATAACTAGTTTTAGTACACCGACGGGAACCACAATAACAATAATCTAAAACTATTAACATGGTATAAAAAAATTAAAAATAAATAAATGAAGTGAAAAACAAATGATCGTATATAGAAAAAGTCAATAAAAGTTCAAACTTCCAAAAATCTAGATAAAAAAGTTCTCTAACCTTACCCAACACGAACCTTGGATAAGTCGGAGCTCCAATAAATTTATCATACATTGATGGAAACTACAATAACAACATATAGCTCCAATGAAGTTTTTGTACACCAATGGAAACCACAATTACAACATATAGGCATAGCTCCAATGAAGTTATCTTACACTGATGGCCTGATGGGAACCACAATAACAACACATAGCTCCAATGAAGTTTTCGTACACCAATGGAATCACAATAACATATAGCTCCAATGAAGTTTTCGTACACCGATTGGAACCACAATAACAACATATAGGCATAGCTCCAAGGAAGTTATTGTACACCACCAGGAACCACAATAATGACATATATGTATGACGAGATAGCGTGTGTACAATTCTTGCTTCTTGCTCAGAGAGATAGACCTTTAGCTTCAGGAAAATTGTCATATAGAGTTCTAAATATGAAAACACTTAATTGTAGAAAGAAATTGAAAAAAATTTTATTAATTAAACTTTGGTGATGAAAATAACACCAATTAATTCAGTATGAATTCATATACTAGTAATTCTCAATATACGTACATGAATAATTAATCTATACACTTAATTAAACTAATGTTAATTAATTTCTAAGGTAAAAATGCATTTACATGATAGTTATTGGGAGCCGATCGGCTTCCGGTCTCACCTCTGACATCCGACGACGAGCTCGTCACCGGCAGCTCACCGCACATATGACACCTGGAAACCACCGGAATCTGACGGCAAGACGGACAAGACGAATGCGATCCCAACCATGTATCAATACATCCGACGTGAAATCCATGGCCGCACTGCGGCATCACTCGGATTTCATCACCGACGGCGAATTCCATCAAGCAAATTGCACATTCGGAAAATTTCGCAGATCGTTCCGGTGTGTAACTGAACTTCGGTAGTGATTTAAGCACCTTCTTCTTCAAACCTTTATTCACCGGAGTCGGAGGTGGAACAGCTGAATTTCCGCCGGCGATCCGTCGGATCCAAGCGCAGCGAGCGACTGCGACAAGGCCGAGTACGCAAATTAGACCGCAGAGAAGGGCAGCTAAGATCACGACGAAGTCGGAGTCGACTATGTCGATTGCTAACGGCTGATTCTCCGGAGATGATGGTGATGCCGGAGAGTTTATGCCGCCGGAAGTACGTGAAAGATGAGTAGTACTCATGAGGAGAAGGTAATGGAGGCGGCGTTTTTTTGATGCGTAAAGTTTGTTAGAGTTTTTGGCTGGTAATTTGTGTCAGTTTTATATATAGCAAAAAACATAAAAAAATTTCTCTCACATCCTTTTTCATTTTGGTCCCTCCATTTGATTTTATGTATGATTTGACCCCAAAAAAATCATAAATAAGAAGAAAGAAATATTGAAATTGCCATTTAAGTGTCTAATTTTAAACATAGCACGTGCAAAGACGGATTCAAAATTTGAGGTCCTATGAATTTCACACACGTAAAATAAAAGATATGAAATAGAAAATTTGATAAAAATAAAAATCTTATTTCTCTCTTTACTTTTCGATTTTCTGTTTACTATCTTGCAAAATTCAATACGCTATGTAAGGTATAACTCTGAAAAGAGGAAGAAGCTGACCCCCAAAAAAACATCACCATGGACCAAATAAATTCATATTGGCTTTTTATCATGAATGATAATTGTTATGTCTATTCCATGTGTTTATAATGTATAAACACTCACTAGTCACACATTGTTAATATTTAAGCTAATGAATGTGGAGTAATATTGCCCACACACTCATTTAATTTATTTTTATAATCATAAAAAATGACATTTTTTAACAGATTAAAAGCAAAGAATGCCATAAAACTTGACATAGAAAACAAAAGAAGCTATTTTCGAGGAAAGAAACATTAAACGTTTACACATAGCATGAGAATTATATAAAACTTACAAATAGTTATTATTCAATTAATTCGTATAATTGAAAAATAATTATTGTATTAGAATTTAATTATTTACAAGTAAAAATCTTTGTTATGAAACTTCACTTGTAAAAGTTAAAACGCCCATGCATTAATCTTTTTCAGTGCCATGATGAATGAGCTAAGTTAATTGGGCCCCATATGATCAGAAGAACACAGGTTCAAGTATTAAAAACAGTCTCTACAGAAACGTAAGATAAAATTGCGTATAATAAATTCTCGTGGTCAAACTCATCCTTTTAGTGCATCGAATTAGACATTTTTTACCAAAGTCAACTGACTATGGACAAAAAGCTATATCTCCAAGTGGTAACCAGTTGAAAGTCATTACCATATGGTATAATATTTTAAGTTTCAAACTTTTGGGCTGCACTATGTAGCCTATTTTTCTAATGATTGTCATTTCCCACTATAATTTGAAGATGTGATTATGGTTAGAAGACTAGCCCACTAGAGAAAACCACCAATCCCCACCATGCATATTGTCAACATTGAAGTTGTTTGACTTTGTGTTTTGAATCATATCGGCGAAGTGTACCGAACGAAGGATAGCTTTTTTCCCTGGATTCGATATTGAACTATGCAACTTAATGCAATGAAACTGAGCTAATGAAAGCAAAACTAGGGGGAAGCTTCAAAACAGCTTAACTCCATTGTCTCAACCAAGCAAGTAAGGTTCAATATTTGACAACAGGGGGAATAGTTTAATTCTTCAGTGGAATTAGAAAGTTGCATAGTTGCATTGCGTTCAATTTAATATCCTTCACGCCCCTGTCAAAGAAAATAGAGAATTGAAGCAAAAAAGACGTGTTGGAGTGAGTGGATATCACGAACGGAGTGGAGTTAAGCTTTCTATCAATCTGTCCGGGTTCGATATTCCACGTAACTCCCACGGACGATTCTATACAAATTTTGAAAAAAAATTGACCAAAATTCATATTACTAAAAAACTCATAAGATAACTAACACCTATGAAAATTGAAAAAGAATTGTCTCATTTCTAGTGAGTGTCCCTAAATGCTAAAAATTGTTGCATAGATCTGGCCAAGGTTATAGGAGATCACCATGGACGGTTCTTCAAAGGTTTTGCATAAAAATTGATCGACAACAATACTACCAGAAAAGTTACGGGCTAACATACACAAAAATAAAGAAAATTGCTTAATTCTTGTTGTGTGGCTGCTAAATGCTAAAACATAAAAAGCCATATGGATTAGACCAAGGCAAAAATATTCTTATCTAGGTCATTATGGATAGTTTTGTAAAGATTTTACGAAAATATTGACTGAAAGTTATACCATCAAAAAATTGATGGACTAATAAATACAAACCAAAATAGGAGAAAATCATTTAATTCATGTCGAGTGACCCTAAATGCTTTAAAAAAAAGTCAGATAAATCAAGATGATGCTATAGAAATTTTTTCTGGGTCATTATGGATGGTTCTGTAAAGTTTTTATGAAAAATTAATCAAAAGTCATATCACCAAAAAATTCGACATACACACACAAGAAAAAGGAAAAATCACCTAATTCCTGTCGTGTGACTCCTAAATGCTAAAAAACACCAGGTGGATCGGACCAAGGCTGTAGGAATTCTTCCTAGATCATTTCAAATGGTTCTGTAAAGATTTTGGGAAAGATTTCACTGAAAAATATATCACCAAAAAATTCATGAAATAACACACACAAAAAAAAACAGAAAAAATCGCGTAAAATTCATATCCAATGACCTCTAAGTACTAAAAAAAGATTTGCATGGGTCATATGGGGTAGAGATGAGCAACATTTTAGGAAAGTCCGAGCGACATTGATTTCAAGCACCTAGTGCTTCCCTCCTGGTAGTTTTACTTCCAAAATTTCAATATTCAGTTAGAATGTAGCTCCAGGTTTAATTTTCAAGTTGCAACATGTAAGTTAAAAATTCATTAAATTTCATAATCAAAACAGTTACTTCCTTCGTTTCAATTTGCTTGTGTTACTTCTCTTATTAGTATATTTTTAAAAAAATCTCTTTCCGATTCTAGCAACTCTTTCATTCCAACTTTTCACCTAACATGTTTATGATCACAAGATTAAAAGCATTTAGATACATTCTTCTAGTTCAAAACCACAAGATTCAAAAATCTTCTTTACTTTCGTAACAAATCAAAACTAAAAGGGGTTAACCTGATGCACCAAAGCTCCCGCTATGTGCAAGGTCCGGGGAAGAGCCCGACTACAAGAGTCTATTATATAAAATCTTACCTTACATTTCTGCCAGAGGTTATTTTCAAGGCTTGAACCCGTGACCTCCTGGTCACATGACAGCAACTTTACCAGTTATTCCAAAAGGCTCCCCACAAACAAACTAAAACTAAAACGGAGGGAGCAATAGATAAACACCATTTATTAGAATCAAGTAAAACAAACTGTGAATCTTTGATCAGCCAAAAGAACTCATAGAAAACTGATCTGTATATAGGCTTTTTGCACCCTGTTTGGTACCTAATCTTTTACAACAGGTTTTTGGGATCAACAAAGAGTACACAAGATAGCTGAAGAATATAACATCACCAACAAGTCTTCACTATTGTTCATATTATCTTATATGATCGCGTCGACAATATGCATGAAATTACAAGAAGTATACCACATACAATCCCGAGGACATAGATACTTGAAACAAAGTACAGCTTCCTGCAAATCCATTGAAGTTCTACTTGATTCAAGGAAACATCATCTGAAACACCAAAAACATTTGGATAAGTATGTCCTGTTCTTGTTGTGCGTGAGTTTCGTACCTGAACTATTATGTGAGTGAGTTTCCTACTTGAATTATCATCAAATGTTTACTGAAACATACCTCAACTCTCAGTTGTTCCTTTTCCTACTTAAAGGATGATGATATTTCTGGTAGGAATGGAACAACTGTTATAACTATTCTATCTATAAGTCCCAACAATGTAGATATAGTTGAGGTGTGTTTCGATAAATAGTTCAGATAAGAAAAGTGAACGTCTATAGAAAACTCGCAAAAACTATGATAATTCTACAATGGAATGGTAAAAGTTATATAAGGTAACATCAGATTCAGAAGAAGTTTTTGGGACGATAAATTTTTTTGAGAGTGTAATAAGTTCAAGATGGTCTTCTTACCTCATAATCAAAAGCTGAAGCAACCGATATATCCTCTGCTATAACGTCCAAATGTAAAATACACCTTCATTCCACCATGATATTCAGCAATCACTATCTCTATATATCTAGCAGTTTATTCAGAAGAAAAATTTAAAATGTGACAGTCATGTTCTCGTAGCTTCGATTTCTTGAACTGACATTGAACTCTTTTGGTGATGGAGATGTACTATGCTTGCCAGGTAGTGAACCACCTTTATGTGTACCCGAGTGTCGTGCTTGAAGGAGAAGATAGTCAAGCGCGGTAACAATCTCAGTAATGCTAGGGCGAAGATTGGCTTGCTCTTGAAGACACATCGCAGTAACAGCAATGGCATGGTGCAAACAACGAGAAGAGAACTGACCATCCAACACCGGGTCTACCAAATGAATGTATTTCCTCCGGTCCTTGAGGAAAGGAGTAGACTGCAACCAAGTCGATGGGTTTCTCAGATAAGAGAAATTCTAGACATAGTACATAAACAGAAACTATATTTCGTATTCAGATGGGAAATCCGGTTCAGGATATGCATGTTGCATTGTTCCATCTTTGTTTTCGGATAGAAAACTACAACAACATACCCAATGGGGTCTGGGGAGGGTAAAATGTGCGCAGACTTCACCATAAAGATAGAGAGTCTGTTTTTTAAAAACTCTTGTCTCAAAAATCAAGCCCCATAAGCAGAAGAGGGATAGAAAACTATTAACAGGAATAATTTTTCAAGAAGGATTTAGTGCAATCAATCTCGAAATGTATCAACTACAATTGTGAATATGGTAAGATGCAGAGTTTCATCAAAATACTAGTGTTTCATATCAAATTATTGAGCAAAACACGGGTAGCTCGGTGAACTAAGCTCCTGCTATGCTACTGGACACAAAGGTCTGTTGTATGCAGTAGTTAGTATTCAGACATAAGATAGTATAACTCACCCAAACAACAAGGTTCTGTTCTCCTTGTTTCTTAGAGGTGTCAAAAGCCTTTCGTCCCGTTATTAGCTCCAATAGAACAACACCAAAGCTATAGATATCAGATTTCAGAGTCAACTTCCCAGTCATGGCATACTCGGGGGCACAATATCCGTAGGTGCCCATCACTCTAGTCGAAACATGAGTGTTCTCACCTACAGGTCCCAGCTTTGCTAGTCCAAAATCCGACAGCTTTGGATTGAAATCATTGTCCAATAATATATTTGAAGATTTCAAATCGCGGTAAATGACAGGTGGATTTGCATTGTGTAGACACGCGAGTCCATGAGCTGCACCTGCAGCTATCTTTAGCCTCGTCTTCCAACTCAGTGGCGCAGTTCCTGGCTCTAAATCTTTCAACATCAACGACAACAGACAGTTATGACACAGCCCAACAAATCGGAAAAAGGAAAACTATAGTGATAGTACAAAAGCGAGTTGATTTCTTAAACAATCACTCAGCTAAGTAGTCATTATCTCAGAAAGTCACATTTCTTCTTGATTCCAATTTCTTTCAACAAAAACATGACTTTCTGAAATTCGGTGTAAATACTCTCACAGAAAATTCAGTTGGAAGAACAACCACTTGACTCACAAAGCTTGGGCAACAAATGTCAAAATTCAAGATGCAGGCAAGAAGATTTCGAGCGATATTACCAAAAAGATGGTGTTCCAGGCTGCCCAATGGCATATACTCGTAAACCAACAGCCGCTGTTCTCCATGAGTGCAGTATCCGATCAGGTTGACAAGATTTTTATGATGCAGTAAACTCAACATCAGGACTTCCACAACAAATTCTTGGTTCCCTTGAAGGCCTTCGAGATTAAGTTGTTTGATCGCGACTATCTGCTCTTAAGACCAAAACACAACAAATCATCGACTGCAACACAACACTAAAAGTTCTCTCTATTTATTAGTGAAGATATAGTCCATAGACAAGTTCTGTTCCAACATGTAAAAACAATTTTCTTCCCATGTCTTCAATCATTTTTAGGCTAATAATAGAGCTACATAGAGCAAAGGATGGTCAGTTCAACACCCTTTGTTAGACAATTACAATACATATATATATGTCAAACCATCAAAATTTCGGAAGCAGAGAACTTGCCTGGCCTGAATCAATACGTCCTTTATAGACGCATCCAAAGCCGCCTTCACCAATAAGATTAGATTCCCTAAAATTCTGTGTTGCCAAGGCTAGTTCCTTGAACGCGAAACTACGACCAACATTTTTCTTCTTATTGTTACTTTCTCCACTTCTTTTGCCTTTCAAAGAACTATCCTTTCTTCCACTTCCTATGTGTCCATAACATCGAAAAATTCCACAAAAATGAAAAAAATGTAAGTAAAAAAGAAATTCTGCCTCTCCCAAATGCAAATTGAGACATTCTTAACCTATGTTACCTGACTCTTCAAAAATATTGCCAAGTGTATGTCGAGTCCTCCAAAAGCTATGCCATTTTGGAGGATCAAACACAGGTACGACAATATTTACGAAGGGTCCAAACAACATATAAAGTTCATAAACAATACAGTTCAAGGAAATCCTCACCACTTCCAGAATCACTAGATTCCGCCCTCACGTGCGCTGCAAAAACACAAAACATTTTAATCCGTTATTAAAACACAAAAGAAATCGAATGAATGGGGCAAATTTGGTTAATTAATGTGTGTTTCGCGATAATCTCAGTTCTTTTGACGGAAAAGGGGTTTACAGATTTTAACAAATACATGACACATCATAATTCAAGAATTGATAGTAAACATTGTATCACATTTTAGATTCTGAAATTGCTCGGATCCTTCAAAATGCCATCACGTGTCTAGCAGATTCCTTCAAACGTTATTCTATTTTGGAGGATCTAACATAGGTACAACAACACTTTTGGAGGATTGAGCAATATAGTTACGAAAGTATCCCTATGCATAAAGCATCCCGCATTCACACAAAAAACAAGAAAGGGCCACACTCCAAGGGGTGCAAAAAACACAAAACATTTACTGATTTTATCAAATACATAACACATCATAATTCAAGAATTGATAGTAAAATAACCACATTATATCCCATATTAGATTCTAACGTTGCTCGGATCCTTCAAAAATGCTATCACGTGTGTAGACATAGGTACGACAATATTTTTGGAGAATATGCACAATCAACTTAGTTATGAAAGTATCACTACGCATAAAGCATCCCGCATTCACATCGAAAACAAGAAAGGGCCACACTCCAATGGGTGCAGAAACACACAACATTTACATATTTTAACAAATACATAACACATCATAAGAATTGATAGTAAAATAACCACATTGTATCACGCATTAGATTCTGACGCTGCTCGGATCCTTCAAAAATACTATCAAGTGTGTAGACATAGGTACAACAAAATTTTTGAAGGATATATACGAGCAACATAGTTATGAAACAATCCCTATGCATAAGCATCCTGCATTCACACAGGAAACAATTATAGATTTTAACAAACACATAACACATCATAATTCAAGAATTGATAGTAAAATAACCACATTATATCACATATTAGATTATCATGTTGCTCTGATCCTTCAAAAATACCATCATGCGTGTAGACATAGTTACGACAAAATTTTTGGAGGATATGTACGAGCAACATAGTCATGAGAGAATCCCATGCATAAAGCATCCCCCGTTCATACAAAGAACAAGAAAGGGCCACATTCCAAGGGGTGTAACACAGACAACCTATAGTTGATGTCTGATTCCACGACTCGAACCAGTAACTATATCATGAAAACAAATATACCATTGCTCAAGGATAGAAAATTTTATATTAAAAATGACAAAATATGTAAATTTAATTTTAAAAATATTAAACCTGGAGAATCGTTGGATCTTGGGACCATATCTTCATCATAATCTTTAGGACGAAGGCTCATGCAAGAAAAACAACTCATTTTATTATTTCTTTTCAACATTGAAATCATTGTCCAATTAATTATTATTTCTCAAACAAATGCAGAAATCATTTGTTGATTACATAATTAAAATTAAAAAATAAATAAATGCAAGATATAAATGAAGCTAAGGAGAGAGATATGGTTTATTATTCCCTCTCCCTTTGGAAATCTGTAGAAAAAGATTGAAGCTTTCACATTCATAGATCTGCAAAAACATAAAAATAATAATAAAAAAAAGATTTAAAAAATAAAGGACAAATGTAAAACAATTGGAAGGTAAATTATTATTAGTAATATGACAAAATTTTCCAAAATTAGACAATGTTAGGGGAAGGAGAATATTGAACCAAAAAATGGGTCCTAACATTTTGGTACGGTAATTATTATTAGTAATAAAATAAAATGAAAAAAGAATGTTCGAGGTTGACCACGTGGTAGAATCTTTTGCATGTTTTGTCAGTCAAACTCATCGTATGAATGACAAAAAATGATTTTACAAAAAGAAAAAAGAAAACATTATTCATAAGAATGTTCGAGTTAGTTGACCACGTGATCAAATCCTTTGCATGTTTTGTCAATCAAACTCATCGTATGAGATTTGTTTAATAAGATATATCTTTTTTCTTATCTAGTTTGTGGATCATTATAATAAAACAAAATTAATTTTGTGCACATTCAAAAATAATCAGCTGCGAGCTTCATTGTAAAAAAATTGGCAAAATTACACAAATTGAGGCGAATATTAAACCGGAAACAGTCGCGCTATGGTTTTTAACATAGGGGTCAGGCTGCGTACATCCGACCCCCCTTACCCTGCAATGGGCGGGAGCCTTTGAGGCATTGGGGTAAT
>JAOTQR010000011.1:20414192-20425735 GCA_025774065.1 Solanum ossicruentum | reverse complement strand
CCCTATGTTTAAAAACATAGCGTGACTGTTTCCGGATGACCCATGATGAGCGTCGAAAGTTGCATTGACTAACTGCTGCTTCACAATTGAAAAAAGCGCAAACAGTTTAAAGAGTCATTTTACTTTATTTCATCATACCTCAAGATAAAAAAATAGTGAATCTTTGGCTCCATCTGAGATTGATGAACTAATAAGGGCGAAAATATATTTTTATCAAAATTTTTAACCAATTCAACATGAATTTTTTTTTCTCCATATTGAAGACATGGTAGATGGTTTAAATATTTTTGTCCACATTGAAGACATGGTAGATGGACTTTAAATATTTTTGTCCATATTGAAGACATGGTAGATGGACTTTAAATATTTTTGTCCATATTGAAGACATGGTAGATGGACCATTAATTATTTGTATGTACGATGCAATAAAGGTGTAGAGTTAAAGATTTTTAGTTTATTATTTTTGAATTAATTTTTTTATTTACTAAATTTTAAATAAATTATTTATATAAATTAAATAATTGTTTAAATACAAATATAAGGTGAGAGCTTGTGTGCTGCCAATAGTTATATAATCGCATAAACTTTATGAGTTTGAGTTTAAAATTTTATTATAGAATATTTTATTTATCATGTGCACAATTTACTTTATACTTATATTATATATTTTTTTGGCTTATATATAGATTTTAAGCTAAAATTATTATATTTTGATATATTAGTTATGTTCAATTAAATTTTTAAGATAGACTTATTTTTATAAATATAGATGAGATTTGAAAAGATATTTTTCTAACGGATAAAAAAATAATATATATATTTTTTTATACTCTTCTACTGTCACTCTAAAGCATGTATATATCTTTTCAAAAATTTAATTAAATATTTTAATTTTTTAAAAAATGCACTTTTTTCTTATGAAAAGCTCAATGAAAGTCCTACTTACATTTGGTCCCCACTTCACATTAGGACAAACACAGTAGGAAACAACAGTAATAGTACTTCAAAAAGTGATTTTTATCCCTTAACAACCCCCCCCCCCCCCCCCAAAAAAAATGTGGTATTTATCTAGAAACAACAAAAATAATAATATTAGTTCAATGTCTCAAACGCTCTCGTTCATTGCGGGGTAAGGAGGGGTCGGATGTACGTTGACCTCTATGTTTAAAAACATAGCGCGACTGTGTTTGAATGACCCATGATGAGTATCGAAAATTGCATTAACTAACTGCTACTTCACAATTAAAAGAAGTGAAGACAGTTTAAAGAGTCATTTTGTTTTATTCCATTATATCCTAAAGTCAAAAAATAGTGAATCTTTGGCTCTATTTAAAAATTGACAACAACAACAACATACTCCAGTGTCTCAAAAGGCTCCCGCTCATTGCGAGGTGAGGGAGAATCGGATGTATTTATCTAGAAATTGACAGAAAGTGGTATTTATCTAGAAAAACATGTAGAATATATTTTTGTTTTTTGTTCTTTAAACGAGTATAACAATGAATATAGTTAGTAGAACAGCATTAGACCTAACCTCGTGGACCCTCTCGGGGATAGTAACATCATTATTACCCTCAAGTCTTTTAAACCCATGAAAGCCACTGGTCCGGGTGGGCTCCATCACCTCTGGTACCAAAATTACTGGGACATTCTGGAACCTCCTCAGAATTATTGGGAGAGGTGATTAGACAGGATATGACAGAATTCGATTTCATTGAAGACATGATTTTAGATAGAAAGAAGTGAAGGTCGCGAATATAGTAGTAGGCTAACTTCTTCTTCTTTGTCTCCTTCTTTGTCTTTTATTATTAATAGTATTATTTTCATTAATATTTTCCTTTTTCTTTTCATTATCTGGCGCACATGTGTTATTTTTTTTTTTTCATATTTACATTATGTCATGTGATACTCTTTATCAGTTGCACCTGTTGTTTCCTTTCCTTTCCTTACATTTTATTTTGTCATATCTAGTTTTTTTTTGCTTCGTGGTTTTAAGCTAGGAAACAACCTCTCTACTTCTATAAGGTGGTGATAAGGATTGCGTACAATCTACCCTCTTCAGATTTCATTTGTGGGATTTCACTGAATATATTGTTGCAAAACGATTTTTGAGGAAACTCGTACACCCATCATGCAACTCATCCCTAAATGTGCCGACACCTCTAGCCTTAAAAACTTCAAATCCATTGGGCTTTGCAATACCAATTATAAGTAGGTTAGAATCAAGCTCATTCTCCCAAGTCTCATCAGCCCAAATCAAGCAAGCTTTCTCACAAATAGAAGGGCCTCAGACAATGCCATGATGGTGCAAGAATTCATTTCCTACTTTGGGCAAATGAAAGGGAAAGGAGTTGGCATGGTTCTCAACATTGAACTAGAAAAGGCTTTGGACAGATTAAAATGGTCTTTTATTAGGGAAACCTTCATCTTCTTCAAGTTTTTCTTTAATATGATAAATCTGATCATGTCTTGCGTCGTAGCAGTATTGAAATCATTGTCAATGAAAGGAAAACCAAACTTTCCAACCATCCAGAGGTACAATGCAGGGTGATCCTATGTCACCCTATATCTTTATCCTTTGCACGGAAAGACTCTCTAGGGACATTGAAGCTCGAATGGACTCTAGCAGCTAGAACCCAATCAAAATCTCCAAAAAAAGGTCCCAAGATTTCACATCTCTTTTTTGTTGATGACCTAACTATCTTTGCAAATGCTGATAAAATAAATTGCAACCATAAATACTGTCCTCCAGGAATGCCTCAAATGTTAAAAGTAGGATAAGTTCAATTAATGCAAGCAGAAAAGTTGTGCAGAATTAGAATTTTGTTCCTATTTTTTTTGGCCATTAGTTATTAGAAATAATCATAGCTGATTTTTCTCCTTTTCTTTAGTTTTTTTCAGTTATTATTTCATGTATTTATATAGAAGTCATTATTCTAATAAATCATCAACTTCACATCCTACATATGACAACTTTGACTGTTTTTCTCTCCTTTTTTATATCTATTTCATTCTGACTCCAACATGCCAAAAGGTGAATCATAGCAAGTCCAAAGGCTTTTTCTATGCCCCTCCCATATCAAATACCTCTGTGTTGATACCCTTGGAATTCAAGAACACCAATCATTTGGGAAATACCTGGGATTTCCCATATTCCATAAAAGGCCTACCAACAAGGATTTCTAATTCATTCTCGACAACATAAGGAAAAAACTGATGAGCTGAAAAAGAAAAACTCTCAATGTGGTTAGGAGGTTAGTTCTGACAAAATCATCCCTTCCCATATCATGAACTACATCAAGCTTCTAGCTAATATAACCAGTACCATAAACAAAATTACTAGGGACTTTATTTGGGGAACCACTAAAGATAAGAAGAAAATGCATTTGATTAACTGGGGAACTGTTACCAGCAACAAAGAACATGTTGGGTTGGAAATCCATAAAAGTGAGATCAGAAACAAGGCAATGCTAACTGGATTAGCCTGGAGAGTCCTTCAGCATCCAGGAAAACTTTGGATGCAAGTTCTGGCTAATAAACACAGTGGCAAACCTTGTACTGAGACTCCTAGGCATTTTGTCTCTAGGACTTGGGAAAATATCTAAAATGGATGGGGGAAATAGCTTCAGCTTCAAAATAAGGCACAAAAGTAAACTTCTTTTGCATCTGACATTCGTTGGGCTTCTCTCGCTTTTTTGTTTGCATGAGTCCCGGCTTCTTTCTAATGAGTCTTTGCTTTAAGGATCGTTCCTGCGCATCTCCAAAAGGGGGTTGATCGTATGACTGCGGTCAGCTTCAAACTTAAAACCCATTAGATACTATGTCCATGGACCTCTCCTAGAGCATGAAGAAAGCTACACAGTTGCAAACCTTTACAGGAATGGACCATGGGATCTGGAGAGTTTCATGAGGATAGGAGGATTTGGGGCCTCACTTTGAATGTCAAATTCACAGTGGTCACTGCATATAACCACATAAACCAGAATCCATGAGCCTAATTACCACAACAATGAAGATTCTGACAAAATCTAGAAAGCTAAGATTCCAAACAAAATCAAAATCTTCCAGTGGACCCTTGTTCATGAAAGAATCCCCATAAACCACTGTCTCCACTCCAGAGGGATTAATATTTATCCCAAATGCAAGGTTTGTGATCACCCGAAAGAGGACATCAACTATATCCTATTCCAATGCAGAGTAACAACAAATTTCTGAGAAAATTTTAGAAGGAACAATACTGATCCTACCATCCAAACTTTGAGACAATGATGGACAACGACTGTCACTCCTACTAGCAGACCCTCAAAAAAATTGAGCACACCAAATGGCTGAAATGAGATATTTTCCTGTCCTATTGTCTCTGGCACCTATGGTTGAACAGAAACAACAATTCTTCTACCAACAAAACTGATAACTTGAGCCATGGCTATGTCTATGGACAGAAAATGGAGTATGACCATTTCAAGATTTCTGTTCGTTAACTAAAAGCTTTAGCTTCAATACATCGGGTCCCATTGAAAGGGAGCCTTGGAGTGAGAAGGTCACGGTTCAAACCTTGAAAACAACCTCTTGTTGAAATGCAAGATAAAGTTACGTTATGGACGGACCCTTTCCCGAATCTTGTGCATAGTGGAAGCTGGGCTGGCAAAAATTGGGTGCCATTGCATTCTGAAACTTGAGATCTCCTAGTATCTATAATAAAGGATTTTGCTCTACAAACTCTAATTACTATGTCATGTAAAGTAAACAACAATAGGTGAGGCTTGTACTCTATAGAGGTACATATTGAGAATATGTGCCAATATTTTGCAAGAAACCTTTTAGTTAAGAATCAGATTATGGTGTGTTTGGATTTTGATGTCCATAGTAACAATGGTGGAACAATGATGTTAAACAGGTAAATGTTCGACTGAGAGTGTTCGTATACCCTAAAATTTCTAACATCTGGTATCAGAACAAGTTATCTCGGTTGCTAAAATTTTTTAGAAGGTATTTTTATGTGAAGCCCGAGATGAAATAGAAAATATGGTGAAATCTGAAGAATGAATGTGACAATAGAACTTCCATGATGAAAAAAGGGCAAGCGTACTAAAGGTTTCGATACGTGCATGATTTGGAAAAAGATCTATACGCAATGATCAATAGATTCAATACTTAATTATGCTATCATCTCTTTTGTGTAAAATAAAATATAGTTAAAATATATGACCAAACGCGAAAAATAATTCTTAAAAAATGAAACACTAAAATAAAACATATCAATCCAAAACAAACAAAACAAAACAAACTAATAATTATAGTTTTTTCTCTCTTTATGGCAGCCTTTTAGGTTGGTTTTGGTCAATTATGGTGGCATTGGACATAAGAAATTGTATAATTTTTAAAAATTAATTATTTAAAAATTAGAGTTCCGTTTGGACATAAATATAGTAAACTTTTTAAATCTTTTTCGAGTGATCTGCAGTAAAAATATCAGAAAATTTGAAAAGTATCTTGATGAAACTTTAGAGTATTATAAATTAATGATAATTTTAAAATTATTGAAACAAAAAATATAAAGATATAAGTTAAATTAAAATAGACTTCCGCCCACAAGAGAGGGGAATTTTTTTTTTCGTTTGGTAATTTACTTAATTATTGTGAAAAATAACTTTCATTATATATATCTGGAGTTGTCAATACGGTGGTGGCTCAATCCATACATGTTTTAGCAATAGGATAATCTTACATGAAAACAACTAGCCCAACTCATCCATACGTGGGTCGCATGTTTTGACTGGTCAATAAGTATATTTTTTTTTATAAATTTTTAAATTATATAATTTAAAATGTTAAAACAAATAGCAACAGGATAATCTTACATGGTATTAGTGTTACTCTTACATATTATAAAAACATAATTTATACTTAAATTTTACTATTTAAAATATTTAAATAAACTTTGAGTTTGGACTCTTATAATTTTTAATACTTTATTTTATTTTTATTATTAGTTATTTTTTAATTCGGCCCACACGTCGATCCAACTCATATTGCAAAATTCCTACAATTAGCGAATCCAACCCTTATTCAAGCCGTTTTTAAATAAGCTCTAAGAATTTTAGCCCAATCATATTAAATCTCGAATTAGCGGGTCTTAATCCATTTTGACGGCTCTATATATATCAAATGGAAAAAAACATCATGGAATGAAAACATTTTTCTAAAAGCCATTTTCCATATAGAACACAAACTTTTCTACGTCTCTTTAATTTGTTGGCATGTTCGTAGGTGGAAATTAAATAGGATTTCAAAAGTCATTTTATGTCCCGTCAACTAAACAATTTGTGGTTATTAAATTTGTTATTTTTAGAAAATTAAGATATGATTAAGCTTAATAATTTTAATCTATCATGTTTTCTTATTATAGCATTCATAAAATTTTAGTGTTCGGAATAATTTGTGCGCACCTCAATCACATTCTTTAGTGTATACCAATAAGTATTATATGAGGCATACTATATAAACGTAATTTTTAACGTATTCTCAACTGATATCTATTTCATCTAATTTTCAATGTGCACAAGTAGACGATTAAACTTGAACAACATTGAATATGTAGACACATTCGTCCAATGTGGCATCTTACATGATAATTTTATGCTCAACGTGATGTCCTGTATATATTATGCCATGTAGAACATACGTATTTAATAAAACCAAACATTATATAACTTATGTTACATGTTATGTGGAGGTCGTTTCTTCTCCTTGCTTCTTAGTGATCGTTTCGTTTGAATATAGAAAAGAATTTAAACGCAATATGAATTATCGCATAAGATAAATATATTGTTTGAAATATATCATCAATCTTAATATAAAATTTTACATAAGATAATACAATATTTGTTCGACAATACTAACTATTACCAAGTAATGTTGTACTTATATTATATGAAAACTTTATGGTAATTATTAATGTATCTGTTTTAGCTACTTGAAACAGACAGATGACTATTAATGAGTCTGTTTAATTTTGTGGTTAGTATTGACTCCTAGAGTGTGTTTAATATTCAAATTTGTCCTAATGTGCATTGGGGACCAAATGTAAGTAGGACTTTTAAGCTTTTGAAAATTAAAAAGTCTATTTTTTTTAAAAATTGAAATATTTAATTAAATTTTTGAAAAGATAAAAAGTGCTTTAGAGTGATATTAAAATACCAAAAAAATGTCTTTTGTCTTTTGAAAATACCTTTTCAAAGTTTATCCATATATAAAATAAGAATATTTCAAAAAATTTCAAGCATATTTCAAAAAATTAACACCAAAGAATGTGGTTCAACGGATAGGGTTATTCCTCCCTTAATTAGAGATTTCGGATTGCTCCTCTTTTAATAAAAGATTTCAGGTTTGAGTCTCAAGAGTAAAAAAATCATTCGTAAGGAGTGCTTCCATTCAAATGGGATCCTATGCAGCACAAATTCGATATAATCAGGCTCCAATAAGTGGTCACTGGACATCGAGTAAAAAACTAGAAAAAAACATTTCAAAAAAATTAATTGAAAAACTAAAAATCTTAATTCCACACCACATAATTAATGGTCCATCCAATGTAAAATATTTTCATGTTCAACTGATTAAAAGTTTAGAAAAATATTTTTCCACCCTTACCCTACAACCTAGTTCCATCCCCACCCATATCTCTTATAAATTTATCTAAACTATATATAAATATTATTAAAAAATACTTTTTGATTATTTAACATAAAACAATGTGACTCAATTATTTGCAGAAAAATATTTTTCTAATAAAAGTTGTACGGAACACTTGCAGCTAATCTGCTCGACTGACTCTTTATTTCCATAGCCGGATGGAGTCAAAGATTTACTATTTTTTGGCTTTGGGGTATGATGGAATAAAACAAAATGGCTAACTGTCTGCGCTTCTTTCAATTGTGAAGTAGTAGTTAGTCAATGCGCTTCTTTCAATTGTGAAGTAGCAGTTAGTCAATGCAACTTTCGACGCTCATCATGGGTCATCCGGAAACAGTCGATCTATGTTTTAAACATAGGGGTCAGACTGCGTACATTCGACCCCTTACCCCGCAATGAGTGAGAGCCTTTGAGGCAATGGGGTAATGTTGTTGTTGAATGTTCCTCACGTACAAGGGTATTACAAGCTCATTATTCATCGAATTTTGAATAATGTGTTACTAATCTTCGAAAAAATAGTTTATTATAAATATATTACTAATGTTTTTTTGAATCGTGTGTTACTGACCCTCGAAAATTTCTGGATTATGATAAAAAAGTTTGCTAGTGTTTGTGGACTGTGGTCAGACATTCTCAAAGTCTGTGTTTTTTCCCAGAGCTGAAACAGATATTTTTTTTTTCTTCTCAAAGAAATAATAGTGTTTCTGGTTTGTTTATAAAATAAAATTGTTAAAGAGGCACATTCGTAGAAAATTACGTTATTTATATATGATTTAAGTTATTTTTTTGTGTATATGGTGGATTTTGAATTCCTTTGATGAAAATTTCATGATTGCAACATTTGGGGATTGCTCATTCTTATGTTTATTGTATATTTTTCTGTGTGTTCCTTAATTATAGTCAACTAATTAAAATCTTTTATGGGTATTAATTCCAAAATTATAGCCAATTTTCTGCTAAATTGGTAAAGGGCTTAGGGTATTCCTCTTGTTGTCCATTCTAGTAGTCGTAGTATCACTATTGTTTCTTGTTTTATAGGTTGTTTTATGTAGTTTGATTATTGTATTATTTTGTTTCTATGTTTCAAAAGCAGTGTCTCTATCCATGAGGTAGTGATAAGATTTGCGTACATTTCTCGAATTCCACTGGGTATGTTGTTGTTCTGCTACTATCTCTTGTTTTATTATTGTCTGATGTTTCTTTTATTTCCGTTACTTTTTTTTTATCTATATTGTTTTTATCTTGAGCTGAAGGGCTATAGAAAAAAACTGATCGACCTAGAGGTCAGATCTGAGCGAACTTGAACGAACTTTACCCTTCCCAGATCCCACTTCTGCGACTCTATTAGGTATGTTGTTGTTGTATGGCGAAGGGCTAAGTTTCAATGTGACTTTCTTTTATAGATAGATGGGTTTGGTTAATGTTCTAGAGTTGCTCAGATCTCTGTCCTCATAGTTTGTCATCCGATAGCGTAGCCCAATGCATAAAATATCTCATGTTTTCAAAAAGTTCCGGGAAGAGTTGCATCTCGAGGGGTGTGATGTAGAGTTGTGTCGCTTGTACGATTTAAAAATATTGAAGGATCGTGTTTGATCCTCTACAAGTAGTGTATTTTTAAAGGAACCCACATGGATGTGGCAATATTTTCAGAGTCCGAGCAGCATAGACAGTCCACCCTACGTCAAGCATTAGTGACTGCTTCCACTGCTCGAACCAATGACTTATAGGCTACATGAAGACAACTTTATCGTTGCTCTAACGCTCCTGTCCGTTTGATAATTGGATTTAAAGATATTGAAAATTCAAATAGGGTTCTGTGTAAGTTTCTGCTGTAAGTTCAAACATACAACTGGAAAAGGGAATAACTAAAACAAAGAAGATCCAAATTTGCTCATATAGTGTTGAATCTTTACACGTATTTTCGGTGAATTCCATCCTCTTGATCCGACTAAACACATTCCGCCTTCAATTAATACAGTATATTGATAAATTGTTTGATGTTTGTAGTTACTAATTAATACAGTATATTGATATATTGGAGTGTGAATTTACACAACAATCCTGGTTACAATAAACACGAGAAGCAGAACAACGGAAAGAAATGTCTTTTTTAGCTCACTGCTTTAGTCTTAGGTGAATATCAGGTCCACGGTCTTACAACAGTTTCGACTGTTTTTCTTCAGCCGAGGATCTAACATAAACAGCCTCTCTACCTTTGAGGTAGGAGTAAGCTCTGCATACACTCTACATGGGTAGGCTGTAGTGGTTTTGTAACAATTTTTATTGGATCAACTTTGTAGGTTTGGATCTTCGTAACTCTGACCCCCTTGCATCCGTGTGGACAAATGGAGCTGCAGGCAGTAGCTTCTGTGGTGATACAGAAACTCAATGATATGCTGCCTGACAAGATAATGGACAAAAAGGTGATAGTAAAAGCATTAGAAAAACTGCAAAGCAACTTTGCTGACGCAGACGAGAAGCAAAGAAACAGTAAAGAATTCAAGAGTTGGGCTGAAGAGTGTCTGAAAAGTCTGTACGATGTTGAGGACACTGTTGAGTCTTTTGCCCTTGGCATTGCCTGTCAGAACAAGAAAGGGAGCTTCCTTATGAAGCACTTTCCAGTTTTCAAGAACTTCAAGGCTGGCCAAAACCTGAGAAGCAAGATGAAGAGAATCCCTTCAAACATTGAACGGGTGATCCATAAATATCCCAAAGAGGATTCTGATGACTCAAAAGTCAGTCTTTTAAGTGCAATGGAACACCATAGTAATCCTATGATCCCAGAGTGTGTTGAAGAGGAACTGGAGGAAGATAGAGAACAACTCATGCATGAAAAACAAGCAAAATTCATGCATAAAGATATACTTCTGACGTGCATCAGCGACAAGTCATTGAGTTTAGACCGTAAAACACAAGCCAAACTCATGTATACAAATTCTTATGATGACCAAGAACTGGAGATGTTTAACATTAGACAAGAAGTGGATGGCTTAGTGGAAACACTAACCAAGACCGCTGATGATGGAAGGGACCTGATCGTTCAAATTACTGGTAAGATGGGATCAGGCAAGACTACTTTGGCCCGTGCAGTATACGGAAGTAGGAGAATCAAAAACCATTTTAAGTCTGGATGTGCATGGGTCACCATTTCAAAAGAGTCTAAACAATTAGATGTATTGCAGAACTTGCTAAAACAGGTGGGGGATTCCGAGGACTACTTGATTGTGTTGGATGATGTACCGAGTGATCAGACGTGGGAAGGGCTGAAATCTGCTTTCTTAGACCGTCAAAATGGAATCACACTGCTTCTCATCACTACCACTCCGATGTGTTTTCGGAATTGTCCCCATAACGTGAAAAGTTATACCCACAATGTGAAAAGGCTAAGCGAAAAATATAGCTGGAGCTTGTTCTTGAAGAAAGCTGGTTGGGAGGAAGGAAAGGAACATCCAGATTTGAAGCAGCGAGTTCTTAATTTCTGCTATGATCTCCCCCTTAATATTGTCCTTCTTGGCAGCATGTTGTCGACCAAGAAAGATAAAAATCGCCTTGATTATCTTCAAAAGATACTGCTCAGTCAAAAAAAGGGGAAAACTGAGGACATTGTATCCCTTAGCTATACTGATCTGCCTTACCATTTGAAACTGTGTGTTCACTACCTGGTGCTATTCCCTAAAGAGTACGACATTCTGGTAAGGAGGCTGCTTCGGTTGTGGCTTTCAGAGGGATTTGTAAAATGCAAACCAAATATATTCCAGGAGGATGTGGCACAAGAAAACTTTGATGATCTAGTCCAGCGGAGCTTGATTCAGATATCCAAATTGACGTCTGATGGCAGTCCCAAAAGATGT
>JAOTQR010000011.1:20390465-20407294 GCA_025774065.1 Solanum ossicruentum | reverse complement strand
CATTAATTTGTTGACTAACAAATTAACATGTGTTTTTCTTTTGTAATCCAATTTGTTGTATAGGCAAGAATCAACAACCCCAACCTTCAGGTGGGGGACGGGTGCCGGGGAGGTTGAACCGCGCCAGTACATAAATATAATATCAGGCTCCACAACCTAACAGTTCTTGCAAATATTGGCACATATTCTCAATATGGACCTCTATAGATTGCAAGCCTCACCTATTGTTGTTTAGTTACATGACATGCTAAGTAGAGTTTGTAGAGCAAAATCCTTTGTTATAGGTACTAGGAGATCTCAGGTTTCAGAATGCAATGGCACCCAATGTATTGAAGCTAAATTTTTTAGTTAACGGGCAGAAATCGTGAAATGGTAGGAGTTATGAAGAGGAAAAAAATGACTCCCCTGTTGAAATGCAGCATGGTTAGTGGTGAAACCATTTCAACGACTGTACAGACGATTTCCAACTGTGTGATTTTTATTATGATTCGTTAATTGATAAACTTTTGGACTAGGAAAACAATTTAGCTTCAAAAATCATCCATATGGCATTTCAAAAAGGAAAAGAAAGCAGAGAGGGAGATTATTCGTAGACTTTGCATTCCTTGTCAGCAGGGTTTGTCTTGCAGTAGTCCTCTAAGGCGTCTCCACTCCCTTCCGCTGATGAACCAGGCCATTTGCTTGCCACCAGATGAGCTAAGTCGACCACACGTTGGCTGAAATTTTACCAAGTATGATCACAAGTTAATCAAGGATGGATATATGTGTGCTTTCGTGTGTGTTTTTAATGCTACTGGCTAATGTAAATGAGTTTTCAGGTTGGCTGTGTTTAGTTTACCTGTATCCCCACTCGTTGTCATACCAAGCGACAATCTTGACCATATCGTCTCCCATGACCATGGTTAAAGAGGAGTCGATGGAAGTGGAAACATCACTGCATCGGAAGTCAACTGACACAAGAGGCTCATCACAAACATCCAGTATGCCTTTCAATGGACCATTAGCTGCCTTTCTGAAAGCTGCATTGACATCTTCAGCTGAAATTCCTTTCTTCTCGACATTGATGACAAGGTCAACAACCGAAACATTAGGTGTTGGAACTCGGAGAGCGATTCCATTGAGCTTGCCCTTGAGCTGAGGTAGCACTAGAGACACCGCCTTTGCTGCACCAGTGCTGGTCGGGACTATGTTCAATGCTGCAGCTCTCGCTCTCCTCAAGTCACGATGTGATGCATCCAGAAGCCTCTGCATATAACATAATCAAATCTATTGTGTCATTTGACAAGAAAAGGTGCACATTCATAAATTCCCCTTCTATATCGTATATTATCATAATACCTGATCTCCGGTGTAAGAGTGAGTCGTTGTCATAGTACCCTTAACAATACCTTCAAAGTGAATAGAAATAGTCAAACAACATACTAACATAATCCTACAAGTGGAGTCAGTACACAGGTTTATCCCTACCTCGTGAAGTAAAGAGGTTGTTTCCAAAAATATATACTCGAACATAATTTTAAACCACAGAAATTTGAACAATGTTATCGACAGTATCAATGTGGCTGCGATAAGGATGTCAAAAAGATTTGCTGCTTACCGAATTCTTCATCCAAGATTTTTGCAAAAGGGGCCAAGCAGTTGGTGGTGCAAGAGGCATTGCTGCATTTATAAGGTAACTTTCAGATTTGGAACATTAATTTGATATCTTCTTGAACAATAAATATAATCTCCCTCTGTTCAAATTAACGTGACACTCTTTCTTTTTTTAGTCGATCTCAGAAAGAATGACTCAATCTAACTTTAAAATACTCAGTTTACCCTTAATGAGATGATTTATAGCCAGACAAGTATCTCTAACTTATTTTAGATACAAAAATTCAAAAGTCTTGTTTTATTTCTTAAACTCCGTGTCTAGTCAAACACGTTCACATAAATTGCACTAACCTTACGATATTGGAAACCTCATGAGAGTATTCTTGTTCATTCACTCCAACGACATAGGTAGGAATGTCAGCGCCTTTTGCTGGTGCAGTGATGATAACTTTCTTGGCACCAGCTTGGATGTGCTTCCCAGCACCCGGACCATCAACGAACACACCGGTTCCCTGTGAGTTTTCAAACAAACATTATTAGGTAGCTTCATTAGCATCTATTCTAAGGATTCATCATTTGAATGCAGGGCTTGTTATTGATCAACGTCAACAAGTTAAATCCCGTTTGATTTAATCTTGTTAAGTGAATAACAAGCAACTTTTGGAGGATCAGGCACACGTTTGACAACATTTTTGAAGGGTTAAACGTGTTTGATCAGATGTTACAACAACATATACCTGGTGCAACACCATAAAATGCGGTCTTGGGAGGGTCGCGTGTGTGCAACCTTTCCCCTAACCTCGTGAAGGTAGCGACTAGCGAGATTGTTTCCAATAGACCCTCGGCTCAGATATTACAAGTACTAAAATTAGAATTTATCGGAATTTGGTACAAGTTGTTTACCTCAATAACAATGTCGATGCCAAGTTCAGCCCATGGAAGCTTAAGAGGGTCCCTGTTAGAGACAACCTTAATGTTCTTTCCATCAACGCTAATGGTTTCGTTATCCACTATTTTCACATCAGCCTTAAATGTTCCCAACATGGAATCATACTTAAGCAAATGAGATGCCTGCATTAACATAATATTTGCAATACCTTTATCATTGGACCGCGGAAAATTGAATGTAAAACCAGCAATTGCTTATGTATGTGCTTATGTTCTGCAGGTAAAGGGGAAAAGATTGATGTCCAACTCACATTCTTGACACCACCACTGTCATTGACGACCACGACTTCCAGTGGTGAGTCTTTGCGTCCATGCCAACAACGAAGGAAGTTCCTGCCAATTCGTCCGAAACCATTGATGGCTACCTTCAATTTGGCAACAGTTTCTACTTTCACAGGTCCTGCTGATCTTGTGGTCTAGTTTCGAGATAAAAATAGATGAGTTTCAGAAAAAGTTTTTCTTTGTTTCATTCGATATGACAGAGTTTGATTGGGCACGGAGTTTAAGCGTAACAGATAGATTTCTAGATCTTCTGGTCTTAAACATGCCATAACATGATCTGTGGCTACAAAAAACATGTCAATAAGGGTAAAAATGAAAAGTTAATTGTAAAAAAAGTTTCAAAATATACGAAAGGTTCGTTTTTTGCATAACAGACTAAAAAGGAATGAGTGTCACGAGAAAGCTATGTTGCTCAGACTCTTCAAAATTGTCGACAGGTGCGTGTCAGATTCTCCAAAAATAGTGTATTTTTGAAGGATCCAACACTGGTGAAGCAACATTTTTGGAGAGTCTGAACAACTTAGCAAGAGAGTACAATCATAATTATTGCATTTCTTTCTGTCTACAGAAGATCAATATCCTGTTAAGCTTATTGTTTTGCTTGGCGGTCTAAAGCAAACGCTTACCTTTGGAGTGAGTTGTTCAGACACAGCATCAAAGAAGGAAGGCTCCTTGTTAGAAAATGTCACGCATCCATTTGATCGAAGACCAGAGAACTCTGCTACTTCAAGTTTCTACAAAAAAACGACAGATAAATCAACTCGGAAAGCTTGTAAGTAACACAAGAAAGACATTCCTTTTCATTTCTTGAGAAAAAGTAAAGACCTTGACGAAGAACTGAGAAGGGAAAGAGTGTGAGTTCTTGGAAGGAAGCCTTGTTCCTGTGGGAATTCTTGAAGCAGCCAAAGCTGCATGAGAAGCCATGGATTGAGAAACTAAGAATTTTATTTGGCAAAAACTCATTAAATCCTTTGCTATATATATATAACTTTTCAAGTTTACAAGTTTTCGAATTGAGGTTCAAAAAATGAGTGGTGCATCATCAAGATTGATAAGAGATAAGATGATCTATGTCCTCATGTATATGTATGTATTTTTGTCCACCTTCATCATCGACAATATCAACCACAGGTTGTTGGAAAATTTCATGTTATCACCTTTACCATTATTGTGGAAACATATGAGATGTTACTACATGAAGCAAGTTTCGTATGTGACACTCTTTCTTCTTTAGTTTGTTTCAGAAAGAACGATATTTTTATATATTCAAAAACATCACTTTGTACTCTCATTTTAACCTAAATGGCATGATTTTATGACATCCGGAAACAGTCGATCTATGCTTTAAACATAAGGGTCAGGCTGGGTACATCCGACCCCTCCTTATTCCGCAATGGGCTAGAGCCTCTGAGGCAATCGGGTAATGTTGTTGTTGGCATGATTTTATGACTACAAAGGTGTCATGACATGTTTAAAACCATACATTTCGATCACCAAGTGTCATGACATGTTTAAAACTATATATTTTATTCACGAAGTCGCTAGTCCAAATCTTCACAGAGATACACTCTTCTCATTTGTTCAAAACCTTGATGGATCTTACCTCATACTTTTGCTGATGAAAGATAGTAGAACTCTTATCAAAATTATTCGAGATATGAACAAGCTGATTCAAACATTACAATTATTTCTTTTTACACGAATTTTAGGAAAAAAATACTTTTTAAATAAAAATTTACATGTTTAACAAAATACCATCACCCAAAATGAAATGTAGGAAATATTTGATTATTATTATTATTATTATCAATATTATTTTTGCTTTTATTTTGGCATTATTCTGGGTAAAAATGAAATGGAGGGAATATTTAATTTTTTATTTTTTTGCTATTATTTTAGCATTATTCTGGCTAACTAGAGAACTAGTCCAAGAATAATATCACTATTTGTTCATTAGAGGATAGGACAATTTAGAGATGGTCTTGCAAAAGGATAATTTTTTTTATTATATATAGAAGTACTGGTCAAGAAAAGAAATGGCTCTAGCCACAAAATACCAGTGGTCCTCTGTGATTCAATAAATCACCATTTTTGTTCCTTTTCATAACTTGACAAACAACATCATATCCGACGAAATCCCACTGAGGAGGATAAAATATACATAAACCTTACCACTACCTTATAAAAATAGAGATATAGAGTAGTTGTTTTCGAAAAACCCTCATCTCAAACATTGATCATTGAACATCTAACTCACAATTCATTTCAGGATGGAACTTGCATGACCGCATGCAAGTTCCTCGATACTCGTGCTAGTGGAAGGTAACAAAATACTCGGTAAACGAATGGAATTTGCTTGTGACAAATAGCAAATTTACCAAACTTATGAGTTGTTCTCCCACTTAATTATTGGCGTGTTATATTAAACTTGTATTATCGCTCCATATTTGATGGTAATGTAGTTTTAAAATAGTCCAGATACAATGCTCTTGAACTTTGCTTCCCTTTTACATGAAAACCAACTGAAGTGTTCTTTATATTACACTCTCAACTTCATCTAGGTTCGCGGCAGCTCCATTTTCTGCATCCCCGGACCTCAATTGGTTGGAGATGTCATCAATAGCGTCATTCAGCTGGGCGATCTTCTCTGTTAGAATCTTGCGCTGTTTCTGCAGACGAAACAGCATGCATACATTAGAAGAACTTAAAACAGAAACAAGAATTTCATTTCTCAGCCTTTGATCTTTAGTCCTTTGAAAGTTTTTTTTTTTTTTTGGTTTTCTTGACAAGGTATACTCTGGAAACTATATGAGTCGAGAAAAATTGTAATGGAAACTATACAAGTCGAGCAAAACAAGAACAAAGAGAAAGAAACTATGGAGAACAAAGCATGACACACTTGTATAGATCATCTATCTAGGTCCATTAAAGATCAAGAAAACCATCAATTTTCAGGTATCGCGAGGGGGCTTGAATAGAATCACATTGTAATGGAACTAACATTTACTACTGCAGTATATTTTGCATCTTGTTGATGGCAGTAATGAAACATCTTACTTAATACAACAACAACATACCCAGTGGAACCCCACAAGTGGGGTCTGGGGAGGGTAAAATGTACGCAGACCTTACCACTACCTCATAGAGATAGATAGGTTGTTTCCGAAAAACCTCGTCTAAAAAATCAAGTCCCATAAGCAGAAGATACTAGTATAGCATCTATGCAATGTTAAATCAACGCTTTGTAAAAAGGGAGCATCAAGCAGAACTTCAGCTCTACCCCAGTGGTCAATGAAGTAGAATAAGAACCATGAGACCTCAGGTTCAAATCCCGATGGAGACAAAAACACTAGGTGATTTCTTCTCATTTGTCCTAGTCTTGGTTCTAGTAGGAAGTGGAGGAATCCCATGGAATTAGTCGAAGTGCATGCAAGTTGGACCGGACACTACAGTTTTCATTAAAAATTGTAGATTGGTCCCAGAGTATCTTCTCTAGCCTTTGCCTTTAGATCTTAAAAGGTACTTTGTGTCAAAGCTCATGACTACTAATCGAACTCACATAAATTAACAAATAACTCGAGCAAACACTCTTTCTCCAACTAGAACACTACATAGGAGAAACAATTGAAGCGGTGAGTGGTAGCTAGTTATATTTTAGTAGCGAAGCACAAAATCTCAGCAATCAGGACCATTCGCTATTCATCTTGAATCTTTATAGGTGAAGATTTAAGTAAAACTCAAAAGCGACAGATACAGCGCCACTAAGTTGCTCGAACTCTCCAAAAATATTGTCGCACACGTGTCAAATCCTTCAAAAATTTTTGGAGGATCCGACATACACGTGGCGACATTTTTGAAGAGTCCGAGCAACATACATGCAGGGACTATATGCATACGGTAAGATTTATTCAGCCAGAACAGAGGATTCTGATACATTATACATGTGTTTGTATGTGTCTACACTCACACAAAGCGAGCACGCACACACAGTTACTCTCTCTTTTACTGCTTCCTAAGAAAAGACATACAGAATCAACATACCTCCAGTGCTTTTTCTTCATCATATATAAACTTCGGCAATTTTCTCATGAGGTCCTTCCTATCTGTTTCGGCTAATGCCTTGCTAATCTGTAAAAGAGAAATTTAAGGGCAGCCAGCTTATTCCTCCCACGTACACAGCAAGAGAGAACAAATGCAGAAAAAGGCACTCATATCAATGAGTGATGGCGTAAATTCATAAGCATTTAAAGAGCAAAGATGGCCAATACAAGTGCCACTTCACTTTACCCGAAAATTAGCTCGTTTTAGCTTAGAAGAATTACCTCAGGTGCAAAGATACAACCAAGTGCACCAACGATTACTCCTCCTAAAAGAAAGCCACTTACAAAGATGCTTGCATTGCTTGGCCTTCCATCATTACTGCCAATTAACAAGAAGGACAAACATCATGAAAGAAACAAAACAACAATGTTCTATTCCTAATTAAATGGCGAGAGCAAATTCATTCCAGAGTCAATTGGGTTCATAGTCTCGCAGAAAAAATGGTCGGACCAGGAAGGTTCTTTTGAGTTGAGTTGGTCTAATTAAAGCTCACACCAATTTATTAAGATGAAAATATAATCTAACTGAAGGACAAGTGACGCCCAAACAAAAAGAAGTGTAATATAACATCAATGTTATAATTGCATACGACTGGAGCACGTAAGGATAAGAGAAGAAATACCTATATCCTGCTTGAACAGTTAATGATCTTCTAGATGCGGATGATTTTCCTCCACGCCTTGGACTAAAGGACAATTTGGTGGTGCCATTGACGCTTTTATCTGCCGACTTCAAACTAGATCCTAGCAAATTGATACAATTATATGACCTATACCACATCGCTCATGTAGGTTTGGGTGAAAGAAGGAACCATCAGTGCAACATATGATCATGTATTACTAAACCAATCATATTTGTCTCGAAAATTTTTAGCTTCATGCAGTTCCACAAATAATTTGAACAAAAGACACACTAATCATTTTTTATCCAACAATGTTCATTTAGATCTTATGCTTAAAATAAAGGAATAAGAAGCACGGAAGGTTGCTGAATCGTATCAAGGCTCTTATTTTAATGCATTGAAACAAACACACCAACATGAATTTGAGCAAGCATTTTGGAAAATGATGCTGGAACAAAATAAGGGCCATTTTCTCAACAGATTTCTGTACGATCTGTCGGTTCATGTCTATCTCACTCTGCTACTAAATAATACTTACCTATCATTTCCAATACATTTTTTTCTTGTTTGATTGACACATTTTTATATTTGAAAAATCTTTAAATTCAACACTCCCATTTTGCCCTTAAAAATATGCTCTAACAGGAATTAACACGACAAGTTGAAAACTATTACTTCCTCCATTTCATTTTTACGTGTTAGTTTAACAAGATACAAAATTTAAGAATGTATGGAAAACTTTTGAATATTGTGGACTTAAATTAGAGGTGTTATCATACCAGAAATACCGTTTGAATCTTGTATCTTAAACATATGCCATACCTACTACAGAGTCTCATTAAGGATAAAATGAGAATGTTGAAACTCGAAATGGAGGTAGTACATGCTAAGGGGTACTTTTGACTCTATTTATACTTGGTTTATGTATCAAAAGTCGTTCTCTATTTCTTAAACTTCATACACAGCCTAACACCACCATATAATATGAAGAACATGAATATTTCTTTCATGATAGTGATGACAGGCCAACTCGTGCACCTTGACTAATTCCACCTAATATTTGATTCCTCCCACCAACTCAGGTACCTAGATTTGTACCTAGTAACTCCGACTACAAGCCTATCGAAAGATCCTTTATCCCAAACTAGCCTGTAGCTATTGAGAGTCTATTTGGATGAGCTTATTGTTTTTAACTTATAAGCCAAAAGTCGTAAGTTAGGATTCCTAGCTTATAGCTTTTGACTTATTTTGGTTATTTTGACTTAAAAACAAGTGCTTATAAGTATTTTTTTAATTTACCCAAACACTCCCAAAATGTTTAAAAGCTATTTTGACATAAAAGCACTTAAAATAAGCCAATCCAAACAGGCTATGAGGCCATTTTGCTTGGTTCTTAGCTAAGTTCTCAAGTTCTTTCAAGACAAAAATAACTCTATGCAGCAATTAGTTCACTTCAACTGTTAAAATCAGTACAGAACTACAATAACATACCCATCGTAATCCCACAAGTGGAGTCCGGCCCGAACCTAAGGATGTGGCCTAGTGGGGTCTAGGAAACATGACGCGGACCTTACCACTACTTCCCACAGCTCAAGTAAAACCCATCAAAGCTAAAAATCAGTAGAGAAGAAAACACAAATCTTGAAATAATCTTCAAATTATGCTATACCGGAGCTCAATATATGAATACAGGGGGTAAATTAAGCACAAATACCAACTAATCAATACACCATATTCAAAATTACCATAAAGGGTGCAGCAAAAACATCAAATTACAACATATAATCCAAACCCCATGAATAAAAATGCAAACTTGGAAGATTTTAAAGAATTACCAGAAGTGAAATGCAGAGAAGGGGTTGTTGATAAAAGCAAAGAATTCGAAAGAGCTATCATCCTGTAAGGATAGATGAAGTGGGTAAAGAAGAGGGACAGGAGAGTGGAGGACGGTCACCAGAAAATGAATCGACGGCGGCCGGCCGGTGAAGAATGAGTGACAGTGAGAAAGCAGAGAAGAGAGATAATAATATCAAGAATAGTGATAATTGTTAAAGTTTTTGGTGAGGTTGATGATGATGATGATTAACATAGTTAAGCATGACACGTGGATATATTATTTATTTATATTTTATTTTTAAATATTTATTTTATTTATATGTCATCATTTTATAATGAAAAAAAGTATTAGAAACACCCCTAAAAAAAGTCCTTGTATTTGCTAACTGAACTTAAATACACCCGATTTTATAATAAGAGTAAGATATACTCCTAAATTTTTGACAGGTTAATGAGTATTTTTAACTCTTGTGTATTTTAGTTTAGTTGATCAAATAAGGAATATTGTTAAGTCTGTCAACAGTTAGAGATAAAGTTAAGAACTTGTATTTCAGTTCAAGATGTTTTTAATAATTTTTACGCTAAAGACCAAAGTAATAACTTTTTCTAAATATATTAAGAATCATTTTGATTAGATATTATACATCCAAAGTCTATACATTATGGACCATTTCGATTATTTTCTCATAAACTTGCAATGATTAAAATAATAATTGAATTGTTACACAATTGATAAATCTATATCTTAATTGTCAAGATTTAATATATTTATAAATTGAGGATAAATAAATTGGACTGAATCGATAAATTTTAAAATCAAATATTACTTTTCAACTATTTGTGGTATTGCTTGAGATCATTATGGCCCTCCAGGTACATGACCCGACCCAGCCCAATAAGGAACAAAATGTAGTGGGCTGGGCCAAACTTATACTACCTGACAAGAAGAAGCAAAGGAAACTAATGGACCCAAGACCAGAGGGACAAGTAAAGTTTGCGAAGAGTAGTGTACATGTACATTTACCTTATGAAAGTTAAAGACAAATTATTTTCGATAAATTCTCTACTCAAGTAAACCAATAGAGCTCCTATACTCTGTATGATCAAAGCTTATACTCCAGTCATATTAGTTGAATTCTCCCACACAATAGGTGTCGATTTCATTCTTTTTAGCTTTTTTTCGCCTTCTTTGATCTTCTTATATAACGAAATGAAAAAAGTTAAAAAAAAAAAAAAGAAAGGCCAAACACTCCCAAGAACTTCACCACCCTACCCGCCACCCACAGCCCCAACCCATTGTTCGTCTCTCCACATCAATAAAACTGGCACCAAAAGACAACTAGGGACGGAGCTACACTTCATTCAAGAATGCATCCGAACCTTTCAACGAAAAATAATATTTTTTTTGTCTCATATTAATTGAATTTGTGAGATAATGCACACATATTAAGAAAACATTCAAAGACAAAATTTATATCATACTTTCCACTATTGACCTTTGTGAAATCATAAATATGTAGAATAATTTACATCCTAAAAAATATAAAAATCAATAAATGAAAGGGTAAATCTGGAAAAAGTTATGCATTGTTAGATGTCGAATCCTCTTTGGCTAATTCATGTGTTTACTTATTCAGATTTTGATTCCATTAATAAAAATTCTGACTCCACCATTGAGTACAGCAAACCAGACTATTCAACCATAAACTGAAACTCAATATAGAGCTAGCTTTGAGATTATGATAGAAACGGATTCAGAATTTGATGCGAAGATACTAAAATGAAAGTAGTATTATTGAATTGAGAGTGTGTAAACAAGTAGGACTTAAAACAAGGTAGAATACTTGAACATACAAGTCTAAACTTATTCAGGTTCCAACATCATCGTAGTAAAAACACAAGACATGGAAGATCGATACAAATACACATTAAAAACATAGTACAGTTTATAGCACAACGTGGACGTTTTTCTTGTATTAGTCCTTGGACATTTCCAACTTGAAAACTTTCCAACGATTATCTTCATCTTCACATTGTAGGTTTCACAGTGAGACGAGAAGCGACCTTCTGACCACAGGACTTGTCAGCCTACATGAAACATGATTGATTTTGTTTACCGTGCTTAATTTGGGATAAAAGGATCATGGAAATGAAGGAAAAAGCTCAAACCTGAGACAAGTATGATATCCATATACTGCGAATCTCATGAGTGACTCGTGGATCGGATAAAGACTCAACCCATTTGTTGATGTATCTCTCTTGCCTGAAATAACAATGTTGCTCAATTGGAGAATTGGAGATAGTACTATGATACAAGAACCAAATAATGTACCTGTCAGGTTCCCAGGATCGGTATCTCTCCCCTGCCTGTTTGAAGTTGTTCTCCTTCGGAATGACACACTAAAGAACAACGAAGATATATATGTAAGTGAAATCCAAATTCATTCGTAGATCAGTCAGCTGAACAATTAGAAAGATTTGCCTCACCTTCTCGCGCCTTCCTGTCAAGACACAAGAAGGAATTGGGTACTGCTCAGCAGGACGACAAGGATCAAACCTCGAGGGCAAATAATCCACCTGGAACATTCAGCTTTACATCAGAAGAGTACTAATAGGCAACATAAGGAAATCCAAAATTAGCACTATAGTACCTCTTCATCGCGATGCATGAAGTTCATGGCACCATCGCGGTGATTGTTGTGATGAGCACACTTGGGAGCATTAACTGGGAGCTGCATATAGTTTGGCCCAATACGGTGTCTCTGAGTATCAGCATATGCAAATATCCTAGTCTGAAGAAGCTTATCTTCCGAATAGTAAATACCAGGGACGATATGTCCAGGGTTAAACGCGAGCTGCTCATTCTCAGCAAAGAAGTTATCAATGTTTCTATTCAACACCAATCGACCAACTGGCATCAAAGGCAAGATATCCTCAGGCCATGTCTTGGTTACATCGAGAGGATCAAAGTCGAATTTGTCTACATCCTCAGGGTCCATAATTTGGATAAAAAGTTTCCACTCTGGATAGTTTCCAGCAGCAATTGAATCGTAGAGATCCTTGGTCGCGTGGCTATGATTAGTACCTCCGACTCTAATAGCTTCTTCCTCCGTCATGCTTTTGACACCACAAGTTGGCTTCCAGTGGAACTTCACATAATGTGCTTTCCCAGCTTTGTTGATCAATTGATAAGCATGAACCCCAAATCCTTCCATGTGTCTGTAATTTATCGGTAGGCAAACATCGTCATAGAAAAAGGTAAATGTATGCAAACTCTCCGGAAGGAAAGAGAAGAAATCAAGGATCCTCCAGTTTTCCTGAATGTGTGACTTTGGATTTGGTTTCAATGCACGAATCGTGTCAGGGAATGACTTTGCATCGCGATTAAAGAAGACAGGGACGTTGTTTCCAACCAGATCAAAGTTCCCCTAATTCATGACACATAAGACACATAAGGCATCAACTCAAGACAGAACAAACATAGTATGATGAGGTAATTAACTACCTACCTCTCTGGTGTAAAATTTGACAGCAAAACCGCGAATATCCCTGAGAGACTCGGGGCTTCCACGTTCATGAACAACAGTAGAGAAGCGACAAATAACAGGCGTTTGAACGCCAGGAGCTCGGAGAAAATCAGCACAAGTAAGATGAGAAACATCATGAGTGACTTCAAAGAATCCCTTGGCACTAGCACCTCGAGCATGAACAACACGCTCAGGTATCCTCTCGCGATCAAAAGTCGCAAGCTTCTCTATTAAATGATAATCCTCAAGCAGAACAGGCCCTGACAAAAATACAACAGTTCATATATTGATCACATGATTAGTATAATCGGATAATATTCAAACATAATAGAGGATATATACCTCTAGGTCCAACAGTCAAGGAAGATACATTGTTGTACACAGGAGAACCAGCATTTGTTGTCAAGAAAGGGGTGTCGTATGCGCTTGAAGGGCGATACTGCATCACAATATTATGAGTTACTACAACCATGTAACTTTACATTTAAATATACAAATACAAAACTTAAGCAAAAATTAGTGAAATCACGTGAACCTATAGCTTTTAACACTAGATCTATCTCTTAACAAACAAACAACTATACAACAAAGGAGAGCTTGCAAATCCACTTAATATACAGCAGATCTGAAGTTTGTAAATTCGTATGGCAATCTCAAGGTAGTACACAATAATAATTGAGTTTACAGTTAAATATTTAATAGATTTACACAAAAATTACTGGGATCATACGAATCGAAAGCTTTAAAGCTAGATCTATCTCTTAATAAAAATAACCAAATAAATTTTTAAAATTTCAAGTTTCAACTTCAAAATCTACGGGAGCTAAATCTCATATATCCCCCAAAAAATTTACTCTAAAGCTATCATTGCCTTGTCTATGGCGGCTGCCACCGTTTCTCAACCTAAAAAGAAGTTAGTTACATTGTTTCCCGGTCGCCGGCGACGATCGCCGATCAGATGTTAGAGAATATTCCGACATCGACAGTTTTTCAGTAGTTATTATTATTTTAATAAAAATATTTCTGTGTTAGAACACGTGATAATTTTGGTTGAGAAATTAATTTCTTAGATTTGTCGGTTTTGTTTGTTTATGAAAAGCTTTTCCCAAGTTTTCGTAAATTATTTAAAAGAATTTTTGAGGATTTTTATTTCATTTAAAACCTTTTTTCTCTCTCAGAAAATACGCATAATTTTTTATATTTTCTTGCAAGAACAAAATATTTATTCTGCATAATCTTTTTGAGAAGTTGGTAATTAGGTAAAAAAAAAACATTTGCAAAAAATACGTTAATAATGTAAAAAGAAAAAACATTTGCTAAAAATCGTGGGTGTATATAACTTTTACTCACCCCGCTAAAAAATAATGATCTATTTTCTTTTTTCATAATATTTCTATGTGGAATGTTTAAAGCGGCAAAATTAAATAGTATTGTTGTATATTTGACATAATTTTGATTTATAACTTCAAAATTATAAAAGTTTCTGTATCTTTTAAATTTTCGTGTTAAAATCAAATTAGATAATTTTTTTAAAATCGAGAAAGTATTTAACTTTTTCTAAAATTGTCCACTTGTGATCTAAAGTTATTATTTGACTTAGAGTTTGATCTTCGTTTGATTAGTTGATTTTCACACATAAAATTAATTATTTTTTGACATGAAATTCATGTTCAAACATAATTTTATAATTTTATATGACTAGTGTTTCATTTTTTTTTCCTGAAACTCAAAGGATAACGTATCGACAGAGATAAAAGATACCTTAATTAGGTGTTCAAAGAAGTAAACTACAAGTATACCAAAAATTATGATGGAATAAATTTTAAAATCATGATCAATAAAGTATTAATTCAGACTTGATGAATCTTACACAAAATAAATCTCAATTAAGGTCCTAATAATATTACCAATTAAATATAACAAACTAAAAAAGATCATTATAAAATGTTCCAAAAAAATATTGATATACCTTAGAGAGATCCATAGTGATGGAAATTGATGAGAGAGCCTTTTGATCAAATATACAATTATTGTGTTTGGAGTGTGTTGAGAGTGAGAAAGAGCAACTTATTTATAACCTATGAAGGGTACTTATGTAAAATTATGATACACATAAAAATCTCACAATGTTGATAATGAAATTCTATCTTATATTTTTTTTTAAAAAAAATTAAGTTATATTATATTATATTATAATGTAATAGTGATATTCTTTTTGTCTCATTTTATGTGACAGTCTTCTCTTTTTGATTTATTCAAGAAAGAATGTCACCCTACTATGATTGGAAATATTTTAACTTTGAAATGATTTATCACTCACACAAATATGTAAGAATGATTTTAAACTACAAGTTTTCAAAAGATTTACTACTTTCTTTCTTAAATACTATGTCAAATCAAATGATGTCACCTAAAATATAACTGAGGGAGTAACATATTTAGTGTGTTAGGACTGTTCAAAATCAAATCGAAATTGATAACCCAATAACTAAACATCCTGAATAACTAAAGGACTAAAAAGGCCTAAATTAGTAAATAACTTATTGCATTATCGGGTGTAGGGGTGGGCAAAAAAATCAGAAATCAAAAAATCGAACTAATTTGATTTTTTGGTGTCGGTATCTCGATTCTTGGGTTCTATTTGGATTCTTTTATTTTGGAAACTTCGGTTCTACGATTCGGTTCACGGTGTAAGGGTCTTGAAATCGTGGTGCACCAAAAAATCGAAGTTTTATTATATTAATAATTTAATACTTCTAAATTTTTATATTTAAATGTTAACTCAAGCCCAACCCAATTCTAACCATTGGAAAGAGCTTTAGTCATTATGAAAGAAAATCATTTGGATGGTGTGTTTTTGTCGTATTCTTGATTATTGTGTTTAGCGGTTGCATAGTTTTAAAGAATCATTTGCAGCTCCCATCTATTAGTAAGTCTTATTCGCTCAATAATGTTCTAATTTAACATCTATATTAAGTAAGTTGATTTTTTCAATTTTGTTTATAGATGGTGATGCTATGAATTTACAATTATCTATAAGGTATATAATATTCAAATATTGAAGTAATTCACTACATATTTTTAATACGGATTAAATTATTTTTATTTTAATTTTTACTTAGCACAGAAAAACTGTTTTAGAAACACTACAATAAATCGAATCGAAGTTGAAAAAACCAAACCGAACCAATGTAGTTTGATGCGGAGTATAGTGCTCATTTTTAAAGAACCGAACACCAAAAAACCTAACCGAACTTCAACAACACCAAATCGAAGAACCGAACGTGTCACCCCCTAATCGGGTGACACGAAATTTAGAAGATCAAAATTGACATCCGACCAATTACCCGATATCCTGAATTTTTGAACTGATACCCAAACCGTCAAGTAAATATCCCCACTTATTAGCCCAATAAATCGATTTTTAATTAGTTTTAAACGCAATTAGGGTTAGAAACTCTAGTATGAACAACTACTTGTTGTTGTCATGCTTGACAGATTCGGAAGTTTATATTCAAAGTTTTTAACAAGAAATTAAGAAATTGATGGCATTGTGCATTCTCATTTTTTGAGGAGTGGAAACTAGAAGGTAGTTTATTGTTATATCCTCGATTCAAAAAAAATATTTTACGAAATATTTTTGAGAAAGATACCAAAATTAAAAAAAAAACTGAGATGAAAATATCAAAAAGAAAAACAACATTCACAACAAAAATAGTTTATTGCCAATTATTAATAGAAATTACATTATTTGTCCCATAAATAATATTAAAGTCGGACATTTTCAATAAAAAAGCTAAATATAAAAAAGAAAAAAAAACAAATACATCAATTAATCATATTCTGTTATAAAATCTAAGTAACTGAAAGGATTTTTACTAGAAAATTAGACTGGAAATTAAAGAAGGAATGGAAGAGTA
>JAOTQR010000011.1:20336805-20383385 GCA_025774065.1 Solanum ossicruentum | reverse complement strand
AAAAAATAAATAAATTAATTAAAGGTAACTCATTAATATTGAGAAATATATATATATATATATATATATATATATATATATATATTTATATAAAACGTAGAAATTAATACGGAAGGTTGACTTGGAGGATGGAAGATGCGTGCAGGCATCTTTTGTGCATACGAGTCTACAAGAAAATAGACCTCCTTTTTTCTATCAAAATAAGGAAACAATAGAACTATCATACTCGAAAAATAGAGGTAATGAAGATGAGGTGTGTTGATGATTGGACAAGACAAAATTAACAAAAATATTTACCAAGTATTATTTATATAACTTACTTTTCAAAAGAAGATATTTTAACTTTTTTCCACACAAAATATATTACTAATTTTTATAATACTGTTTTTCTAATTTTTTTTTACTATAACTGGTATAAAAGTTAGAAAATCTGATAATGAATTGTTTGACTAATTAAATTATGTTTCAAAAAAATGTCATGTCACATCAAATAAATATCTTCTCGTGTACGACATTGTGAATTAAATTATTTTTTTATACCCACAAAAAAATTTACTGTACTTAAATTTATCTAATACGACAATAAAATCATTTTTTATAACATTAAAATAATTAGTATAATTTTTCCTCTATAAGTTACTAAACATTATTCACCATCACTATTTTTAAAATAATAGCATAAACTATTTTTTAAATTATTTTTTAATTATTTAAATGATATATAAAAAGGAGGTTATCTTTAAAATATCAATTTTAAAATTTTTAAATTATAATATAATATCTACTATAAAATAATAATATAAAAATAATTTAAATTAATGATGTATATTACTTAAACTCGAAAGAATATCCTTTTATTTATCGTCCAAATGTTAAAAGTATATGTAATTGACTGTCCACCAACTGTGTTCCAATCTTGAAACAATAAAACAAGAAAAAACAGACAAATAAAAGTGGAAAAAAACTTTAATAATTTTAAAGGGTGAAAAATGTACCAAAAATAAAATAAAATAAAATAAAATAATTAATCTTGATTTTGATAAGGTCCATTATGAGTTGGAAATTATTAATCACGTGAAATTGACTACTCAAAAAGGAGGACTTATTAGTGCCCCAAAATTATGGCCATTAATCTTATCTTCATTTGTCATAGGTGGATGATCTGAAAACAGTTGTGTTATATTTTTAAGTATAGAGATCACATTTGATTCCTTTTATTCCGCAATGGACAAAAGTCTTTGAGGCAATGGGATAATGTTATTTTTTTTATAGTTTTGGAAATTATGATGAGGATTTAACACTTAGTGGGACTGCTTTATCCCTTACTAAAAGTCTCAAATTCGAGTCTTGATTATGAAGAAAATTTTGTCGAGAGCGATATATAAGGATAGTGTGTGAATTAGGATAAACATTTATATATATCGAAATTGTTTATTAAGTTAAGTTGACACATATATTTGCACATAAAGTTTTTGTACTTGATCATGATTAATTGACATGAATTATATTATTGAACTAAATACTAACTAAAAAGTTCACATACCAATAAGGATTGTGGTGGAGTGATAAAAACTTCTTCATCCTTAATCAAAGTCACAGAATCGTGAATTCAAATTTTGTCGAACTCTTATATTGGTATCAAACACCTGGTAAAAAAATTTAGAAAAAAACATTATTGATGTAAGCATCGAATGCGGATAAACATATATACTATTTATTGATTTTCTTATACATCGATAAATTTTAAAATTTATCAATAAATTTTAATTAGACATTCAAATTATAATTTATATTAAATTCTTTATTGTTAATTGAGGCTAATGCGCACTGACGATCATAATAATTGATAAGCGTATGTGACAGGCAAAAATATCTTTTGTATAATCAATTTTGTGGTGGAAATATTTTGTGCCTACCATAATATGTCTCAATCACAAAAAGAAATTATGTTTGGTGATATATAAATTCAACTTGAAAAATTGTTTTTTATTTTTGAAATTTTCAAGCACATGTAAAAGAAGTCATTGCCAAATTGGTCCCAAAATCCCATAGGATCAAAGAAATTTGTTTTAACTGAATTTTCATTGTCCAAAAAAGTATATAAGAACCCCCCCCAAAAAATAATAATAAAAACAAAAATAAAAAAGCTTATGCGAATAAGCAAACAAATACTAGTTAATTAGCTAATATAGTTGTAGTTTGAATTAATCACGGCTGACAGCAAACATCTAGCTGTAATTACAGTTTGAGTTTTGTATAATTTGTGGGATTTATACAAAAGTTGTGCACGATTATACAAAAGTTGTACGCGAATCAAATTGTATAAAACAAAATATACAAACATCATGAATTGTATAGTGAATTATACAAAAGTTGTGCACGAATTGTATAGCGAAATAGACAAAAAACACTATATATAAAAACCGTGAATTGTATAGTGAATTATACAAATGTATATAAATACTGCGAGAATTATACGAGCGTTGTTATAATTATAATTACGAAATATAATTACCAAAGCATAATTAAGATTTTTTTTGAGGGGATATATGCAAAAATTCCTTAACAATAAACGAACTAGAGAGGAATTTGTTTGTACACAAAATATCATATATACTTAATATTTAAATCTATGGTCTAATTTAATTAATTTTTCAAATTTCTTTTGCTATTTTTTCTAGAATTTTGCCCTTTTTCATAAGGAAATTCAAAGTGTGATATTTTTATAATTTATTGAACTAGAAATTAGAATACCTGACAATCTGACATACACCTGCTTTGAGGTCTTAAAAGATCTTGCTTTGTTGGGAATTTTCGAAAACTCAATAACTTTTGTACATATTCAATATTTATATCAAAAATTTTGTTAAATATGCTTATGTGTTGAAAACCAGTATTTGATGGAATTTGATGCCTTTTTGAGGGTTTGAATCCCCCATTTGTAATATTACTTTCTACGTAATTTTAGATTCTTAGAAAATATAAATTTAAAATCTTAAATTCGTCTAGGATGTGTAATTTTCAAGCACGTGTAATGAGGACCAATTAATTCCATTTCATTTGTATTGGGTCCCAAATAAGGATTGAAGGCTATGAATGTTTTCTTCGTACATCCATCTTTTTCTACCTATACGAGGCCGCATGTGATTGAGGATAAAATAGAAATTATAAATTAATCGAATAGATGAATGTGTTACATATTGGATATGTTATGTTAACCAAAGGAAAAGGTATTGAGGCAAGAAGAGCGTCTAGGTTTGGGGCCTAACTTGTAAGACAAATTGTTCAAGTTTTATAAAGAGTTCAAAATTTTTTATTTTAATTTGATGTGAGATTATTCTCATCAACACCTTCTTTAGATTCAGATTCAGATTTGCTTTTTTCGGTATTCCAATGTCTGATACATAATGTAACATTCAAGACTAAAAATATATTCACAAACTCCCGATAGTTCAAATCAAACCCAATCATCTTGACTTTGATGTCATATCAAATTAGTCTATGGCTTTTCTCTGTTTGACATGAGATCATTCTCATCAACATCCTCTCACGTGCGAATTCGAACTTTATTTGAGATGTTTGATTTGGAGCATGATATTTAAGGATCGAGTGTATATTCACAATCTCCACACGGTTCGTGGGTGCACATCGAATCCAATGTAACTGACTAAGATATCATATCAAATCAGATTGTAGACCTAACTCACACCTCAAAAATCAATTCAAGCGTAAGAGAAGTGCCGAAAAAGCTCTTCCCGATATAACATGGATTTCATTCTCATCAACAAAGAGCTACCTATTGCTACCGAAAACAAATCGATCAAATATTTTTATTGAATAAAATATTATTATTATTATAGAGCAAGCACGATTCACTAAAGCTTGGCAGGATCCGAGAAAGATTCTGAAACAACAAAAATCAAGGAATTTTGCAAAACCTTTTTAAGGTTTGCCAATAATAATCTAGCAATCCATGATGTAATTGTACTTTCTTGGTTGTGGAATCCAGTTGATTTATTGATTGTAATGTCATTCTCCTCTTCTTCTTTGGAGTCAATATTTTCATCTGTTTATGTTTATTTTAATTTACGTGACACATTAATTAAAATAAATATATCAATTTTAATTTATGTGATACATTATTTTAATTTTAAATTTTTATGGTTATCAAAACACAAGATAGAGATAAAATGAAAACTTTAAAATTCAATTATTTTCAAATATAAAAAATCTAACTCATTTCGAAGTTGATCAAATTAAAAAGAAATTAAGAGTAAAATGTCAGTTAAAAAAGAAAGCTACACATAAATTATAGTTATTTTTTCTGTCTCAATTATCAAATGTATTTTTCTTTTACATGCTTCTTATGAAAATATTTATTAAGAGGGATTTTAACCATTTTATCCTTATTTTTATCCAAAGTATATTCCCTTGAGATTAAATATTTACTTTATATAAATGCTATCAATTCATAACTAAAATTTTCATAGTATTTAAGAACAATTACTATTAAGAATACAATAATAAATAATATTAAATTTTTAAAAATTATAAATAATTTTAAATAATTATTTTTAAAAATCATAACATATATTTTGGGACCAAGAGAATAAACTTTAACATTAAAAAATGATATACAGATAATTTTTAAACTTTTTTGTTGCCCTTGTCAGTGCCATCCTCAAGGATAAGATTTAAAATGACCTAACATTAAAAAGTTTAGTATTGGTAAATGATTGAAACAAAAAGCAAATAAATAAAGGCAAAAAAATATCTAGTTTTGGCCAGAATTAAGGAAGGATTTGAAATTTATATATTTTTATCAAAAATAGATAATACGTTTAAAATATATGTGTTTTTATAAAAAAAAATGCGTGAAATATTGAGTTCAGATGAATTTGATACTTCAAAACATAAAGTATTAGGTTTAAATGGATGAAGAATAAGTTTATGTGTTCTTCCATATAGAGCTTTGAGGTATTAAGTTTATCCGAATCCAATACTCTTAATGTGAAATATAAATTTATGTGTGAATATTTATTAAAATTAAAATAACTAATAGAAATGATCCATAATTTTAACAATGAATAAATAGGTTCAAAGCTAACAAATATAAAGTTTGAACTGTGTAAATTTTGAATCACATACTAGCTTCTGATTCTAACAACTATCTCAAGTTAATCTATAATAATAACTTGATTGATAATTAAAAATTTGATATATTTTTTATGATAATTAAATACTTGATGGAGCCAAAGATTCACTATTTGTTTGCTTTAGGGTATGATGGAATAAAACACTCTTTAAACTGTCTGCGCTTCTTTCAATTATGAAGTCACAGTTAGTCAATACAACTTTCGACGCTCATCATGAGTCATCCGGAAACAGTCGCTCTATATTTTTAAACATAGGAGTCAGGCTGCGTACATCCGACCCCCCTACCCCGCAATGGGCGGGAGCCTTTGAGGCACTGGGGTAATGTTGTTGTTGTTTGTATACAAAGTTGAACCGAATTTAAAACTACGAAATTTCAATAATCCGTATTTCATATACTCTAATTTATTAATGAACACATGTAGAAGAGAAATGAAAATAGATGATTACTTAATGAGAATTTGATTCAACTAATCTGAATTCACACCGTAAGAATCATACAATATGAAGCAAGTTATAATACTCATTATGGAAAAAAATGATATATACAATTCAAACTCGAGACATATAATTAGATGATAATATTATTTTTTACTATTTTACCACAATTGTTAAAGTAAAATGGACAATGTTAAAATGAATTGGATATAGATGGCAAACCTTTAGGAAGACTTTGTGGAGGGATGAAGTGGAAAGTGATGTTACATTTTTGGAATCTTATCATTATTTTCAAATATGGTGGACCAAGGAAACAAAAAATCATGACTAATTAGTTGGATTTTGGTGATCATGTTTGAAGGTAAATTTATTTTCTAGCTAAACTTGGATTCTTTTCTTCTTCTTTTTTAAATATATTTTTTACATTGTACTACATCATCTCCGCAACAACAACAATATTATCCTATTGCCTCAAAGCAAGTATAGGAGGGTTGGATATACGCAACTTGATCCCTATATTTAAAACATAGATCGACTGTTTTCGATACTACGTCATCTCCACAAATTGTAAATTTTTAAATACAACAATCCTCTTAAAAATAAGAACAAAATCTTCCCATACTTTATTCATTCAAAATCTTATATATTGGATATATAATAACAATAATATATTTTTCAGTATAGTTTTATAAGTAGAATCAGACGAAAATGTGATGTATATAAAATTTTACCCCTATCTTTGTGAGATAGAGAAATTGCTTCAGATAGACATTCAATTCAGAATATGATTTAAAAGAAATGTATGACAATGAAATATTGAGGTCAAATATATTGATAGTAAAAATTAGGAGTGTCAAATGTACAAGTTGGGTTGAAATTAAAAATATTAAAAGATGTTGAAATAAAAACTAGGTTAGTGTCAATTCGACTTGCTTAATCACAATAATTTTAAAATATTATTTTTTATAACCACAATTTGACCTTTAACTCATGAAAATTAAAAACAAAACTTATAAATAGATTGATAAATCCTAGAAGATATAAACTAGATATTAATTCATATCTTCAATATGAACACCAATGCAAATAAATAATTTTAAAACGGACTGAAATTGGATATCAAACTGCACTCAATTGAAGATTCTTCTAAAATGGATTAAAGCTTGAACGTGTTAAGATTGATCCAAATAAAATTATCTTGAGTCCAACCAATAAAATTCTCAATGAATTATCTATATTTGAACTTATTTTGACATCTCTAATAAAAATTCTAGATGGATTATCATATATATTTGATATAATTATATTATTTTTCTTTCGTTTTCATTTTTTTCTTCAATTACGTGGAAGAAAGGATCTCTAGAAACACGATGGCACTTAGCTAGCCAAATTGAAAAAGGAAATTAAAAAATTACTCTTTTTATATTATTTAATATATGAATTATAAAAGATTAATTATCCTCAGAGATAATAGAATGATAAGAGATAAATATCGTTTTCTCAAAGAAATATACAATAAATTTTGATGAACATAATTATTTGATACGTACATAACAAATAGAGAAATTATATATAACTCATAAAATTAGTTAAGACACTCATGAAAACATTAATGATGATGATAAAATTTTCAAATGTTCATAAAGTTTGAATAGTAAAGTGTAATACTCTTTCTGCTCTATATTAGTTATTTACGTTTTTTTCTTTACACGTCCTTTAAGAAATTATGAATAAAAAAAATAGTTTTATTAATTTACCTTTAAGAAGCTTTATTGAAATATTACAAAATTCATATTTTAAAAAAATTGATTGTAAAAGTAAAATGCAAAAAATATAATTGTGTTTCTCTTGATTTTGAAAATTTAAATAATATAAACCCCAAAATTAAAGCAATCACTCATTAAGCCATATGATACATGTATATATATAAAAGTTATGATTATTAGCTGGATTAACCAGTCATTATGAGGCTAATCAACCTTAAAAGACACGAGCAAATTCAAGATGAGCAGTGAGAAATAATTATTGGATAAGATCGTGAGAACTATCTATGATCTGTGATTTCATCTAAGGACTGTATAAATCTTCTAACATATGAGAAAATTAAATAAATACATATATGTATAACATTGTATATCAACTTGTGAATTCCTTAACAAAACTAACTTATGGTGCATAATATCTTTGCTTCTCCACGGTATCCATATTAAGTCTCTTTTCCCGTTGTATGATGTCTCGTTCATACAAATCTTCTCTTTATTTACTAGATGATTCTAGTAAGGGGTCGTTTGGTTGCTGATTTGGAAGTGAGTTTTGCAAGTATCAAATTCTGTATAAGTAATATTTCATTCGCCTCTATCAGTCCCACTCTCACCAATCTCTACTAAATCCTCATAAATACTGATTACTTATCGCTTATCGCCTATAGTTCACGTTCATTAGAACGCCAAGCTTGTCTATAAGAAATCTCAATACTGTATACTGATTTAACATCCTCTATTACATCTTTTGGAGTATGAACTCTTTTATAATTGGCCAATTTAGGAGTTGCAGCTTGCACCTTGTCTAACGTCCTATCTCTTAGTGGATATGAATACTAACTATCGAAGTATCTAAGTTTGAATATATCAGAATTTTTTCGACAAGATGCCTTCATAGTTCACCCATAGCCTTCTGACAAACACACCAAAACGTAGCTGCAGAATGTGTATACAAATTATTTCAATATACCAAATTCATTATAAACTCAAAACATTATTGATTACTACTAACTTATTTGTATCAGACTATTATCTATTACAACTACACAATACTAATTTCTAATATTGACCAATGAATATTTCTTACACAATCATATTTTTAGGATGTCACTAAATACAATTAATAGACTTTTATGGATGTTTCAACTTTCACGTATCACTATAAATTTAAAAAAAACAAGGCAATTACATATTAAGTGTATTGCATTATATGAATATTATCAAAGTTTGATTATTTGGAGGAATTAAGACTTAATCCTAGATTTGAAATTTTGGAAGTTAATTATAAAGTTGGGTGAGTTTTCTGATCTAGGTTAGACATATAGTAATATAAGTGTCTATGAACACATTTGCTTATGAATATCATCTATTTGATAGATTAAAAACGTTCAGAGGGATCGAGGAAGGAAAAATCATTGGGGAATTAGCTTTCTTGATTTGAGTTTTTTGATTAAGGTAGGTTATGGTTTATTTTATATGTTAGAGAGACTCTTGATAGTTATTGATATTCATTGAGTGATATTGTGAAGTTTTCCATGCATTTAATTGTTGTGATTTAGATGATTGATATATTGTTGTAATTGGTCTAAAATCCAAAGAGCACTAAATCCATAATTTTGAATTTGTCTTATCAAAGTGATGGCTGGAATAAAGAAGGCTTGATGAAATATTGTTAATGAAGTGGAAAGTAATGATAAAGAATGATGAATTAAATATATTTGGATTGGGTGTCATATTCTAGCACGATATTGTGGTATCGGATACCATGTTCTGACATGATATATTTAAATTGGGTGTCACGTTTTGATACAGTAATTTTAAAGGAAAACATATTAAAATGACTTAATATACTCAATCTTCAAAGAACCTATTTCCCAAAAGAAGCATGATGTCGAGGCTTGAGTCCTCATGTGTGTTCTTGATATTGTTGACTGATTATGTACTTATTCCTTAGCTTGACACTTATTAAATGCTATAGTTGATTTCCTACTATTACTTGTATATATTGGTTTTTATTTTGAGTCGGCCGATGATACGTACTCGGTTCATATTATCCTATCCTAACCCCTACTTGTATTTTTCTTTGTTTTGCTTTTGTAGAGCACAACGAGTGTACCATTGACTTCAATGGGAAAAAACGATTAATCTCTAGCTATCAATAAATCTGCTAAACGGGGAGAGGATTTCCCTAAAACAAAGATAGGCAAGTCACTCGCCCTCACCACTAGTCGATCTCTAGTACATCATACTCCAGGTTGAGCTATCCTCCTATCTCGCATTAGATTCTCTCGGTCATAGAGGAATATCTTTAGTTTTCAAACATAAACTATTTTATTTATTTTATTTTGGTATTGCTACTCTTAGACTTAGTATTTGAGATTAGATTTCCTTGATGTAATGAATTTCAAGTTTTAAAAAAACACTATGCAATAAACTTATGACTTTTTGTTATTTCTTATGTTATAAATTCAAGCTTCTGTATTATCATTATATTTATAAGTTAAACTGTTAATATAAATTGAAATTTATATCATTAGATCATTCACTTAAAAGGTTAGATAGAAATGTCACACAAATAGATATACTACATGTGATATAACTGACAAAGTTCCACTATTTAACCAAACTTTGGTAATGATTATATTTAACCAAATTGGAAAATTGTTTAAGTTTACAAGAAGATTAAAATTTGATTAATAGGACATTTGACATTAAGATTGTAAAAAATATTTTTCAGTGACTTGGAGGTTCAGAAGCAGTAGGTCTTTGATCGAGATATTCTTTATTGCATTGTTTAATTAAATAATTATTTTTCTAAATACTCATTCCATTTAGATTCGTAAATATATCATTTTATATCTATTAATTGGTTAAAAATAATAAATAAATTAGAAATTAAATTAAAAAATATTTGATAATCATTTTCGAAGGGGGATTATTTAATGTCTATTAGTCTTGATTCAAGGTTATTTTGAATTAAAAAATATTAAATGCTTATGGGTTTTGAGATGAGGGATTTCGCAAACTGTCTCTCTACTTCTATGAGGTTGTAGTAAGGTCTCTGTACAATCTACCCTCCCCAGACCCCACTTGTGGGATTTCACTGGGTATGTTGTTGTTGTAGTATTAGTCTTGATTCAAGGTTATTTTGAATTTTTATCGCTTTGATTTGAAAGTCAAGCACATTATTACTCCATTAACTCGAAAGTATCAGAAGTCTTACTCTTTGAATATCGTAAATATAATATTTTGAAAAAAATAATAGAAAAATAATGATAATTACCAATAAGAATTAATAAAAAATTAAATATAAAATTATCTCTTAATTTTATAAATTAAACAAATATCATTGAATATTTATTTTTAGTACTCATTGAACAAGTAAAGATAGACTATTATTTTTCTTCATTAATTTTGGTTGGGTAATGGAGCCTGCAACGATGAATCTTTGACTCTTTATTTGGTGTTTTGAAGCTCCACTAGCTTGATTATTTCAGATTCATTTTGATTAATTTTGATTAAGGAGTATCAAAAATTTTTTTAAAAATTGTATAGAAATCGAGAGGTATTATTACCTAGCTAAAAAATATAATTTCGATGGAGGAATCTGGATTGACACCCCTCAAATGTATGTGGCTCCGTCACTCTCGCTTGATATGGTTCCATTCAGAGGGTTTTCTATCAAGAATTTATTTATATTCGTGATACATATCTGATATACTTTTATTAAAGGAGTAATTCTATCCATTGCATTGTATTTGTTGATAATAACGTATCGACTTGTTGAAATTTGATAAACTCACACCATTCATTTCAAAAAGGATTTATCCCTCGGACACATGAGCAATTCAACGCGTAGATTTTTTTTCTTTTCCTCTTCCCGTTCATACTTCTGTAGGTTTCTCGATAATATATGTTGCGAACACTTTCATTTTTAGCTTCTCATCTTTTCTACCTTGATTAGTTTTATATTATCGATTATCTTTTAAGTTTAATATTAACTTAATTAAAATAATTATACTAATTATTAAGTATATGTTAAATTTAAATATAATAAAATTTAGTTTTTTACTAAAAATAAACGGAAGTTTTCCATCAATTTCGGATGGAGCCAAAAGTTCACTATTTTTTGGCTTTGGGGTATGATGGAATAAAACAAAATGACTCTTTAAACTGTCTGTACTTCTTTCAATTGTAAAGTAACAGTTAGTCAATGCAACTCTCGACGCTCATCATGGGTCATCCGAAAACAGTCGCACTATGTTTTTAAACATAGGGGTCAGGCTGCGTACATCCGACCCCCCCTTACTCCGTAATGGACGAAAGCCTTTGAGAGATTGGGATAATGTTGATGATGAACTATAAAAATAAACGGAAGAACATGTAGTAAGTAGTAACAATGTGTTTCAATTGACTTTACTCTATATGTAGTCTTTTAATGTATCAATTGGTTAATTATATATGAGCTTACTATGTATTATAGTCTTTTATTGTATCTATTGGTTAATTATATATGAGTTTACTATGTATTATAGTTTTTTAATAAATTATAGTCTTTTAATATTATCAATTGGTTAATTATTTATGAGTTTACAATATATTATAGTCTTTTAATGTATCAATTGGTTAATTATATATGAATTTACTATGTATTATAGTTTTTTTTAATAAAGTATAGTCTTTTAGTATTATCAATTGGTAAATTATATATGACTTTACTCCATGTTATGACTGACAATTACGTGAATCTTGGATCAAGCTCAGTCATTTCCTATACATATATGCATTACATTATTTTATTTAGGTCAACGAGATTTTTATTGAGGTTAGGCTGTGTACATTCGATCCCTCCTCACTCCGCAATGAGCGGTTGCCTTTTGAGGCACTGGGATATGTTGTTGTTGTTGATAAATAATTTCTTCAATAATTTCAAAAAGATTTTTATTCATTAAATAGATTTTTTTTCCCTAATTTAACTTTTCTATTAGAAAAAAATAATAATTCAAAGGTAAATAAGAAAATGAAGACCAAGTTTTATATTTAGTAGTTTTGTTTTATTTCATCTTTAATATGTTATGAATTTATATTACGAACAAATTATACATATAAATTTTAATAATTTAAAATATATTTAGAAAAATTAATTAATTTTTAAAATTTTACATTCCACATAAATTAGAAAATTGGACTAATATATATTATTTATAAAACTACTCCAAATTATGTCAATGCCACATAAAAGTTAGGATAAAAGGAGTAACATATATTATTTGAAAATTATGTAAGAGATAGTATCGATTGTGATAATTAACACACTTGAAAAATAGCCCATAAGTCGCGGGAATGGTTGGATAATTGATTTATATTGATCCTTTCTGTGTGAAAGTACATAGAAAAATGACATCGCCAAAAATTGACAAGGTAAAATTTCTATTTATTCATCAAAAGAAACGTCCCTTTTGAAGCTAAGAGATACTATCGATTGTGATAATTAACAACTTAAAGTATTTTTAACATATTACTAGTTTAGGCTACGTGCTTTGCACATGTGAAATATTTTTTCGAATAATAAAAGTGAATGATATTATATTTATACGATGATCGAATTCAATATATTTTGACTCATATGAATTATATATGTAGAATAAGATAATATGTAAGGTGGAATACATTTACAACTTCTTGAAGCATCGAAAACTCAATTATTTAGTACACAATTTAATACTTGACAAATTGTCTATACTAAATATATAGGAATCATACACAAAACATGTACAATATTTGAGAAATTGATAATTTTTTTAAAAAAATCACAATGTAACATATAATATAATAATACTAAAACCAATATTACCTAAAGAAAGGTCTTTTAATGAAGAATAAAAATTCAATCAATATTTTTAAGGATCTTAATGCTTTTAATATATATGTGTTTTGCACGTGTGATATTGAATTAATTTAAAATATTTAAAAGAAATTAATTATATTTATCATATCAAGTTAAAACATGTTATGTACAATTGTATTACTCTAATTAAAAAGAGTTGAGGTAGAGGTTATTGAGTTTATATTTACTTTATTGTGTTGTTTATATAAATATAATTAAAAAAACTAATAATATGCAACATTATTCCATAAAACTTTTTTTTTAATTGAGGATATATTGAAAAAAACTATCTTTCTAGTTTCTACTCCTCAAAAAAAGGGTTACATAAGATTCACACAAATGCAATTCACCTCCCTCAAATTCTACTTACAAAGATACATCAAATATGCTACTTACTCTGTCGTATTTTATGTAGAGAAAAGTATTAAAAATATTTTTAAATTTGGCAAAATTATTATTAGTTTCATTTCCAAATTATAGATAGTGGTAAAAACATCCCTCTACTTGACTAAATAAACTTAAATACGCCCCTGATCTTGTAAGAAAAGTGAAATACACCTTTAGATTCTCACCAAGTTAAGTAGTGTTTTTAACACTTATGATAGAATGGGGGTGGATTTTAGTTTAGTTAGTCAAGTATATGAGTGTTTTTAAGATTGTCAATAGTTCGAGGATCAAACTAATAACTTATGTCAGTTTAGGGGTGTTTTTAACACTTTTCTCATTTTATGTGACATTGTTTGATTTGACAGAGTTCTTTAAAAAAAAAGACTTTTGAAAACTCGTGGTTTAAAATAATTTTTAGATATTTCTAATAACGATAAGGTTATACTCTTTTTTGAACAGATTAAAAAGAAAAGGTTGACACATTATATATAAAATAACTTAAAATTTGAAAAAATTTACAACATTGTGAGATTTTTATGAGTATCATAGTTTTACATAAGTGCCCTCCATAGGCTATAAATAAGTTGGTCTTCCACTCTTAACACACTCAAAACACAATAATTGTATATTTGATCAAAAGGCTTTCTCTTCAATTTCCATCACTATGGATCTCTCTAAGGTATATCAGTATTTTTTGAAATATTTTTGGCCAAATAGTATAGAGGTATCTTCCAGTAATTGTTGTAAACTTAGTTATTATTGTATATACTAGTTTGAGATGTTGTAGTAACTCATAAACTTGAGATCAGTTACACAGTAAATGTATGTGTTTATGTTAGATATGATTGCGAGTTAACTAACTAATCTTGAGATGCAGTATCGCCCTTCAAGCGCATTTGACAATGTATCTTCCTTGACAACAAATGCTGGTGCTCCTGTGTACGACAATGTATCTTCCTTGACTGTTGGTCCTAGAGGTATATATCCTCTGTTATGTTTGAATATTATCCGATTATACTAATCATGTAATGGAGTGTTGTACTTTTGGCAGGGCCTGTTCTGCTTGAGGATTATCATTTAATAGAGAAGCTTGCGACTTTTGATCGCGAGAGGATACCTGAGCGTGTTGTTCATGCTCGAGGTGCTAGTGCCAAGGGATTCTTTGAAGTCACTCATGATGTTTCTCATCTTACTTGTGCTGATTTTCTCCGAGCTCCTGGCGTTCAAACGCCTGTTATTTGTCGCTTCTCTACTGTTGTTCATGAACGTGGAAGCCCCGAGTCTCTCAGGGATATTCGCGGTTTTGCTGTCAAATTTTACACCGATGAGGTAACTAATTAATTGCCTCATCATACTATGTTTGTTCTAGCTTATTGTCTTGAATTTACTTATGTGTGATCATAAATTAGGGGAACTTTGATCTGGTTGGAACAACGTACCTGTCTTCTTTAATCGCGATGCAAAGTCTTTCCCTGACGCGATTCATGCATTGAAACCAAATCCAAAGTCACACATTCAGGAAAACTGGAGGATTCTTGATTTCTTCTCTTTCTTTCCGGAGAGTTTGCATGCGTTTACCTTTTACTATGATGATGTTTGTCTTCCGATAAATTATAGACACATGGAAGGATTTGGGGTTCATGCTTATCAATTGATCAACAAAGATGGGAAAGCACATTATGTGAAGTTTCACTGGAAGCCAACTTGTGGTGTCAAAAGCATGACGGAGGAAGAAGCTATTAGAGTCGGAGGTACCAATCATAGCCACGCGACCAAGGATCTTTACGATTCAATTGCTGCTGGAAACTATCCAAAGTGGGAACTTTTTATCCAAATTATGGACCCTGAGGATGTGGACAAGTTCGACTTTGATCCTCTCGATGTAACCAAGACATGGCCTGAGGATAAGTTGCTTTTGATGCGAGTTGGTCGATTGGTGTTGAATAAAAACATTGATAACTTCTTTGCTGAGAATGAGCAGCTCGCGTTTAACCCTGGACATATCGTCCCTGGTGTTTACTATTCGGAGGATAAGCTTCTTCAGGCTAGGATATTTGCATATTCTGATACTCAGAGACACCGTATTGGGCCAAACTATATGCAGCTCCCAGTTAACGCTCCTAAGTGTGCTTATCACAACAATCACCACGAAGGTGCCATGAACTTCATGCATCGCGAGGAACAGGTACTATGCACCCGTCAATCTATCAGTGCTGATATGTATTTCCTTATGTTGCCTATTAGTACTCTTCTGATGTATAACTAAATGTTCCAGGTGAATTATTTGCCCTCGTGGTTAAATCTTCGTCCTCTTTCTAAGCAGTACCCAATTCCTTCTCCTGTCTTGACAGGAAAGCGCGAAAAGGTGAGGCAAATCTTTCTAATTGTCCATCTGATTGATCTATGAATGAGTGTAGTTTTCACATGCATATACATTGTTGTTGTTCTTTAGAGTGTCATTCCGAAGGAGAACAACTTCAAACAGGCAGGGGAGAGATACCGATCTTGGGACCTTGACAGGTACATGATTTGGTTCTTGTATCGTATTATTATCTCCAATTCTCCCCCCTCCTTAAACGCATGACGGTAATTGAGTATCATTGTTATTTCAGGAAAGACAGATACATCAACAAATGGGTTGAGTCTTTATCCGATCCACGAGTCACTCATGAGATTCGCAATAAATGGATATCATACTTGTCTCAGGTTTGAGTTTTTCCTTTATTACCATGATCCTTTTATCCAAATTAAGCGCGATAAACAAAACCAATCATGCTGCGTATATGCATTGCAGTCTGACAAGTCTTGTGGTGAGAAGGTCTTTGAACGTCTCACTCTGAAGCCTGCTATAATGTGAAGATGAGAATGGTTGGAATGGTTTCAAGTTACAAATGCTGAAGGACTACTACAAGAAAACGTCCGCGTTGTGCAATAAACTAATCTTCGATGTCTTGTCTTTTTTAACAATCTTCGATGTCCTGTGTTTTAACTACGATGATGTTGGAACCTGAATAAGTTTAGAGCTGTATGTTCAAGTATTGTTATCGTCTTCTTCCTTTCTACCTTGTTTCACTCTTTTTTAAGTCCTGTTGGGAAATTGACCCCTCTTGTTTTAATCTGAGTCTTCCTTTCTCTTTACCTTTGATCTTGAAACAGTTCTTGTTTTTCTCTAGTTTTTGCTTTCTTCCTCATGCCAATGCCTAACAATAACGCGGAGATTGACTTAATATGTTGCGTCTAAAACAACTCAAAGATACTGTGAACACAAAGTTGGTGTTGCCAGTGGGATTCAATCCTTCATCTGGCAGCTTGCTTTCAGTTTTAGGAGGGCTGTGAGAACCAAAACATCCATGGGATTTCTTGTTCAATGGATGTTTATCTTTGTATTTACACAATTTTTGCATATTTTCTATATAGATACAAAAATTTTTTTTCGAGGTCAATGGGTGCTCAAGCACTTGGCAAGGCGCACGTAGATCCGTCCCTGGAATATACTGTCCTAATTCATTAATATTACATGGTTGCAGCTTATTGATAGAATACATTTTGACTTGTATTGTCATTAAGGAATTTGTTTTGTTTTACTCATAAGCTGCAATATAGATTTAGTTTTTGTTCCATTGAGTATGTTGTTGTTCGTAAATTAAATCAAGTTTATTCTACACATCTTTAAAAATCTGAAACAGACAATTAAACTGATGATAACAGATGATCATGAAGATGAGCAGTAAATCTTTCCTATATTTGGAAGAAAATAATTGCAGTCCCATTTTCCTTATATGACACCATTTTCCTTTTAAGTCGTCCAAAAAGAATGTCACATTATTTTAATTGCTAACAATTTAACTTTAAAATTCAATTTTATCCTAATGAAATAATTCCACCACACAAATATATAAAAATTATTTTAGATTACAATTTTAAAAAGTTTTTTTTTTCGTTAAATATTGTGGTAAGTATTATATTTATATTACCAAGAAAAATATAATGACTTGGTTAAACCCTAAAACTCTCAGCTACCTATTTAGTCATATTTCTTGGTCCCCTTATAGAGAGAACAAATCCACTGATGAGAATGGAGAGAGGCTTGAACCTGTGATCTCGTGGGAAATAATTGATTTGGATATTAGTAGCATTGGTTGTGATTTTTTCAGTTATGTGGTTATGGAAAAAGAAGGAGAAGATAGGCGAATTGTACTAATTCCTTGCCATAATGAGGGTAAACTGATGTTTTACGGACCATCCCTCTTTTCATTCATTATGTTGTGAGAATATAAATACACCATTGGAAGCACCGCCAGTGGTGCATAACTCTACATTTTACGGACATGTCCGTTGCATTTTTTGGTAAAATTTTCTATCATTTTCTTTTTATTTAATAAATAATTATTTAATATCATAGCGACGGACAGGGTCGTTTTGTTCATCGCTTTTTTGGTCAATGGTCAAAATATTTTAATGAAGGGCAACGGACACGTCATCCGTCGCTCCTAGGTGTCTATATAAAATAAAAGCCAATTTTCTCCTCATTTTTCTCTCTCAAACTTCATTTCTTCTCTCCAAAACCCTAATCTACCTTTCCTAACCTGTCACCCCTCTCTCCCAACCTCTCTGTCACCGGCCACCGGCGCCACCACCAATGTGATTTGCTCCTCCCCACAACTAAGGTAACTAATTTTCTTCTCTTTTTGCTCCATTTTTAGTGTAGGTATTACTTTGTTGTTTTAAGTTTTTGAATTTTATAAGTTCTTAGCTAACCCATTTCACTTTTATTAATGTTGAAGTTATGATATTACAAGTATTATTTTGTGTATTGTATTGTGAATAAGTGAATGAAGTTAATTTTTTTTTTTTGTTTTTATAGGTAAACTTTAAATTTGATTTTTTGAAATTAGTTTATGAATTGTGCTCGTTTGTGTAGGAATAGTATTGTCATAAAGTTACAATGGTATTAGCATAGTTAATTTGTATATGTTTTGTGAAGTAGTGAGTAAACAAAAATTTTAGGGTTTTAGCTTGAATTAGGGGTTTTTTTGGAAATAGATTGCAAATTAGGTACTTTTTGTTGGAATTGAATTGTTATTGAAGTTAATTAGAATGTTGGAATTGAATTGAAGTCAGAATGAAATTAGAATTGTTGTTGAAGATAGAATGTTGAAATTGAATTGAGTTGTTGTTACGTTGTTGAAATTAGAATGGTGTTAGAAATATTGTTGTTGAAGTTAGAATATTGGAATTGAATTGAATTGTTGAAGTTAGAATGAAGTTAGAAATATTGTTGTTGAAGTTAGAATGTTGGAATTGAATTGAATTGTTGTTGAAGTTAGGATTGTGGTTGAAGTTAGGATAAATTGTTGTTGAATTTAGAACGTAGGAATTGAATTGAATTATTGTTGAAGTTAAAACAAAAAATAGTTTTTAAGTAGAACTTAGATTTATTTTGAATTTGAACTTTGGGATTTTAGAACTTAGTGCGAATATCAAGTTGTGAATTTTGGTTAGACATATTTAAAACTTGAATAGTAATCATACTTAAGTTAAACTTTAGTAGTGTTCAACTTAAATTTAGATTTAATTTGGGGAACTTGAATATTTTAATGAGATATGAATTTTAAGTGAACTTAAAGTTAGGATATTTTAAAGTTAAGGATTTCTTAAATTTGAATTTAAAGTTAAAGTTAGGGTTCTTAAGTTGAATGAATGTGAACTGAAAGTTAAGATTTTTTAAGCTTGAAATTTATTATTTTTTACTTAAGTAGAACTTAGATTTAATTTCCATTAGAACTTGAATTTATATTTTTTTAGAAGTTGAACTTTATTTATGAACTTTGAACGTGTATATAATATAGAACTTGAACTTTAGTTTAGGATTTGTTAAAATTATGGCTTTAGTAGTGTCTAACTTGAACTTAGATTAAAATTGGAACTTGAATTTTAAGTTGTGAACTTTGAATTAAAGTTGAATATAATATAAAAATTGAAACAGTTTAAAACTTTGTAAATTATGAATTTCTATGTTGTTTATGTTTAATTGTATTTATTAGTACGTATTTTGAATATTTTCGTTGTTCTTGATTGTGCTCTATTGGGCTACTTTGGTATATATTATATTTGAATTTTAATGCAGGTGGGCAACAGAAACTGCAGGGTTCTGTTGTCAAAAAATTTCCAGAAAAGCGACGGATAGAGTCCCTAAGTCCGTTGCTTTTTTTATTTTTATTTTCTAAAAAATTTACTTTTTTTAATATTTGCGACGCAGTCTATCGCAAAAAATAAATAATTAAAAAAATAAAGCAACGGACGTCCGTCGCTTTTTTTTAATTTGCAACGCCGTCCGTTGCTTATTGGCGACATTGTCCGTTGCTTTTAAAAAGCGACGAGCAAAAAAGCGACAAAACTGACTGCGTCGCTTTTTTATCGCTTTTCACAAAAACGATGCAATTCGTCATTTTTTTTGCGTCGTTTTTCGGCAATTTTTTAGTAGTGCAACACAAGAAATTACTATTCTAGTTCACTAGTATTACATGGTTGCAATACATTTCGACTTGAAATGTTATCGAGGAATTTGTTCTGTCTTACTAATGAGCTGCAATATAGATTTAGCTTTTCGTTGGCCTCTATCCGTCCCACTCTCACCAATCTCTACTAAATACTCATACACTCCATACTGAAGTGCCGCGAGCATATGATTTGAATTGTGCATACATAATATGTATTGAAGAGTCCAAAGCTCCACAAAAAGAATATCTTTCTTCAACATATAATTACTCTCTTTTGTAAAGTGAATATAGTTAAAGACTTGAAATATTTTCTTTGTTTCAACTCTCTCTTTCACTATTGAACACTTCACCGTACACTTTGTCCATACTTAACATTTTTACTTTCCATTTATTTCCCTTCACAAAGGAAGTATTTATAATTTAGAATTCATTCACTAATGGTCATATAATTATAAGAAACTAATCACCATAAAAGTTATAAGAAACTAATGACTATAAGAGTTACAAGAACTAATAATCACTTCTACCACAATTAATAAAATGTATATACACCAACAAAATACATTTTGGACTTGCATTGCCGTCAAGGAATTTGTTTTGTTTTACTCATAATAAGAACAACAACATATCTAATGGAATCCATTCTGTTTTACTCATGAGCTGCAATATAGATTTAGCTTTTCTTTGGCCTCTCTCATATATTTTCGTAAATTAAATCAATTTCATTCTAGACAGACAATTACATTGATGATTGTCTTAAGTTTCTTCATATAAGCTGGTAATTTGCTTTTATGGCATTGAATAAACAATAATACCAGAAAACAAAGAGAGAAGTAATAAAAATACCATTGAACTTGATACAAATTATTAGTTTCATCTCTAAATTATTATTGACACACTTAAAAACACCATTTAATTTGGCGACCTAAGCTTAAATACACCCCTCCTATTTCATATACAAAAATATATCATTCACGCGCTACATGTGGTTTTTTTACTGATGTGGTATACCATGAAAAAGTAAAATACAGTTCTAGATACAGGCTTCTAAAGTGTAGCTTTCATACTTCTAAATTTTTTTCGAAAATCTTACAACATAATTCTTTGAATTCCATGCAAATCAAAGTGTTTTAACCTAGAAAACCCTCTGCTTTGTAAGAATCGTTAAGTATATGCTTTGTTATTTCTTTATTTTGTTAGGATTCCATTCGTGTTTTTGTTACTTACTAAATTTTGTAGAGCTCCATTTGTTGCCATATTTCACAATCCCAAATTTTTTTCAAAATTACCATCCAATCGTAAAATTTTTAACGTTGTTGGAAGTCCAAATAGATATAAAGTAATTATAACATTATAAGGAAAGAAAGAGAAGTAAGCAATTAAAAATGATGATAGAAAATAAATAAATTTGCTTTGAGGTCACCATTAATGGAGGAGAGATTAAACAAAAAGAAGAAAAACATTCTAGTAATTGGTAATTAAAAAATTGAAGGCCAAAATTTAAAAAAAAAAGAAAATTAAGGCTGCTGTGGCCATTTTTTTTAACCTTTCATGTAAATAAATTTTACCCACTTACTATCTTATGTGGCATGAGAGGAGTGTATATAAGATTAGTTCGTCAAGTTAAAGAGTGTTTTTAAATATATTAATAATTTAGAGACGAAATTAATAATTTATACCAAATTCGAGGATATTTTTAATATTTCTGTACCAAACAAATATGATCATGAAGATGAGCGGTGAATCTTTCCTATATTTGGAAGAAAATAATTAGAGTCCCAATTTCCTTGTACTATATTTTTTTTTCATTTATATTTATATAAAAACACGTAATGGGTGTTAAACCCAAAAACTATTTAGTCATGGTATGATATTTCTTGCCACCCAAGTGTCACTACGTATTTAAACCTAATTATTCCAATCAACCCTAACCCTAACCCTAAATCTATATAGTTCCGATGGAGAAGAAATCAGTAGGAGTTTCATCCTCCACCAAAAAATCTCCATTTGTTTATTTGCGAGCGATTGGTGGTCTCCAGAAAACACAATGTATGGTATCAGATTGATGTTGAGTTGTTACGTTTACATTCTGTTATCGATACTACTAAACCAAAAACCGAATGCAGCAAGTGTTTTGCTATGACGATACTCCCCGATCCAGAGCCTCTGCAACTTTCTCCCATCATTCAGCCGGAGAATCGATCTCAGAGGGGAGGAAGTTGGACAACTGGTGGTGATCATGATATTTTACTACATTGAAGGTGGTGGTGATGAAAAAGCTTCTATGAATTTGCTTAAATTCTGGTTGGGAAATCCTATCTTCTTATGGCTGATCCTTTTATCGCATTGATTGGTAGAAAATTGTATGTTCTTGTGGGGGACAGAGATCATCATGGAAAGAGAGGGAATCCGAGCATTCCTGGGGCGAAATTTTTGACCTCGATTCAAAAACATGGGAAATGATTGATTTGGATGTTATTAGCATTTTTCGTGATTCTTTCAGTTATGTACAACAACAACAATATTACTCTAATGTCTAATGTGTCAAAGGCTCTCTCACCTATTGCGAAGTAAGGGAGGTCAGATAATGACCCATGATGAGCGTCGAAAGTTGCATTGACTAACTGCTAATTCACAATTGAAATTTATTCCGTCATACCCAAAGTCAAAAATAGTGAATCTTTGGCTCCAATAGCAATGGATTGAAAGAAGAGAAGAAGCGCAGACAATTTAAAGAGCCATTTTGCTTTATTCCATCATACCCCAAAGCCAAAAATAGTGAATCTTTGGCTGCATCCGAGATTGATGGAAAATCTTTCAGTTATGTGGTTATGGAAAAAGAAGGGAAAGATACTGTTTCCAAGACGTAATGAGGGTTGTCCACGAGCAAACTTATCATTGAGCACCATCCCTCTTTTCATGCATTTCACCAGTGGTGGATAACTCTACATTTTACTGCTTTACCAAGGACTTGCATTTGAATGGATATGATATTATTGAAAAAAGGGAACTATGCACAATGCCGGAAAGTAATTGATTTTGGTTGGCCTCTGTAATGGAAAGTTTCTTGCGATTTCTCCTAGTCATGATGGAAAACTCGCGTTGGCTATTCTTGACCTTGTCAAAGATTGATTAAATGTGTCTGTAGATGCACTTCATACTTGTTGATGAGGATTCGATGCAATTAGTTTGACATACACTAAGATGGCGGACCATGTGAGAAGATGTTTGGGACCTTCGAAAGATGCTTATATATAGAAGAGGAAAATACTCAATTAGGGTTTATGCTTATGAGTTATCTCTTTATTTCTTAGTTGTTTAGATTAAGTCTAGAACCTTCCTACATTCTTCCTTTTTATGTCTTCTTCTTCCCTTGTTACTAGTTTGGAGTGATTATAATAATCAACTCTTGTATTTATATGCGTAATTCCTATTATCCGAATCAATACAATATGGATTCATTACAGAAGTCTTCCTTTTCCTTCAGCTTTGATCTCGAAACAGTTCTTGTTTTCCCTCTAGTTTTTGCTTTCTTGCTCATACCAATGCCTAACAATAGCGCCGGAGATTGACTTAATATGTGGCCAAGTTAACAGCACAATATTCTGCTGAACAAAATGCTATGTATTAACACAAACTAAACAGAATTTACTGTACTAATTCACTAGTATTACATTGTTGCAACTTATAGATAGATACATTTTTCGACTGTTTTACTCATATTTGTGCTGTTTTAGTCATAAGCTGCAATATAGATTTAGCTTTTCGTTGGCCTCTATCCGTCCCACTCTCACCAATCTCTACTAAATACTCATACACTCCATACTGAAGTGCCGCAAGCATATGATTTGAATTGTGCATGCATAATTTATGAAGCACCGCGACTGAACATTCCTTGTTCTTTGGAGTGCCATCTCTCATCAGATTAACAAGTGTTTCAATGAATGTAAGTTTTCCTATTTCTTGCCTTACATCTTGATGTGTCGCAAGAAGTAACAATAAGGACAACGCCTCGTCAATCATCTCTAAGTTTTTCTTCTTGACTAACTGAAACAACGGTGCTACAATCCCAGCTTCATTTGCCAAACGCACGTTCTGCTCATTTAGACAGAGATTGAATAATGCAGTTATCGCGTCCTTCTTACCTCTGATTGTCCCATTTCGTAACAGTTCTATTAACGGTGGGATGCCGTTTAATGAACCTATAGCTTCTTTGTTTTCATCCAGCATAGATAAGCTAAACAATGCTGCTGCTGAGTTCTCTTTAGCACCAACGTTTCCATTCTGCAGTATCTCGATTATGGCTAGAATAGGTTCTTCTTTCGATATAAGTTGCTTACTTGTTTCATCAATCGATAAATTCAAAAGCGCAGTCACAGCATGTTCCTGAATTCTTGAATCTGGATAGGATAGTAGTTGCACAAGTGGTGGGATTCCTCCACGATTTACTATTAATGTTCGAGTTTCTGGATTTTCTTTCGACAGCATTCTGATCTCTTTCACAGCCTTTCTTTGCACCTCTAACTGACTAGAGAATAAATCTTGAATTAAGGACAGAACTTTTCCATCACTTTCAGCCGAGGGGCTCTCGGGTTTTGGAGGTTCCTGCTTTTGAGGAAGTTGAAAATTGTTCTTCTCACACCATTGTTGGATCAAATCCTTCAGAGCAAAGTTTGGGGCCAATGAAAAGTGCTCCAATATTTTCCCCGTTTTCGGACATGTTAGGCAACCAGAATCCAACAATTGCTGTATGTTCTCTCTTTCATATGTCTACAACAGAAGCAATATGGGAAAGAAAAAAATCAGTCAAAACACACCTAATGTATTCTGGTTTTCGTGGCTCATACCTGAACTATCACGTGTTCACTTTCCTACCTGAACTATGATGTTCACTTTCCTATCTAAATAATCACCAACTATTTATCAAAACACTCGTCTAACTTATAGTTGAAGTTTATTATACGATAAATAGTTGGTGACAGTTCAGAGTTTGAAACTCGCGCATATGGTGTGGTAACTTGAAGAGAAATGTTGTCATTGTAGAAGTAGTGAACTCACCTGTCCAGTTGAGACAGTAACAGGATCTGTCATAATCTCTAACGTGATCGGACAGAGAAAATCATTTGGAATTGCCAAAGGAGTAGATTTCTCGTGAGCTTTAATCATCAATGGTTCGATATCTTCAAGTCCTGCAAACCGTCTGAATTTGTTTAAAAGACCTACGATTTTTTTTGTACCTTCTGCATGACGACCTTTCCTTTCTTTAACTACTCTACGTACTGATATCGTTTCTACCTTTATGTCCTCAACAGTACGCAAACCTAGCTTCTGTCCTAGTCTATCTATGCTAGCATTATCTGCATTTCTATCGTCATTTGTAGACAGTGCAACCATCAGATCCATCGTGAGTTCCATATCTTGACTACCATGTCGCTTTCTAGATCTTTTAAATTGCACCATCAATGACTCCGCCTGAAAACAGTAAACGATTAACATCAAAAACAACAATAAACAACTCCGTGTAATCCCATAAGTGGGATCAAGGAAGCGTAGAATGTATGCAGACGCTACAGGTTGTTGCTGAAAGTTCCTTTGGCTGAGCAAACAGTAAATTGTAAATCTAATCAGAGAAGACAAGACTCTGCTCTCCATAAACTCTCTCAACAAGAATAGCTCTGTTGTGATCCCATTAACTCAAGTATCTATCAGCAACGTGGAAAAAATGATCGATGGAATAAATTATAAATCATACCTGTTCTCTCTCTGATTCGGAAACTCCAAATTCATCGTAAGGCATGTTTTCTAGAGCGTGGCTTAATTTTTCATATACAGAATAGAATCTTCTCATAACAGACTCACTCTCTATTGCCTGCATATTTGTAAGTAAAATAAACATATTCAACCAACTCAAAAATCGATGAAAATGTACATTAATTGAACCACAATTAGGTGATAGAAGAGTATGCGGAAGACACATGTCATACTGTCATTGGTTTGGTGTAAACAATCGGTGCAGATAAGTATCTACCCCCAAAATCATAGTTGATAATAATATAATGATGATATAATCAACAACAATTATCCAGTATAATCTCATAAGTGGGGTTTGGAAAGTTAGTATATACGCAGACGTGGAGATAGAAAGGTTGTTTTCGATAGATCCTCACCATGCCATATAGTTTCAAAAGGGGGATATAGGTATAGGACCAATAACAACAGTGAAATACTGCAAAATGGAGAGCATTACATAAAGAACAATCACGATAACAAACAAAAAAGAGCAAGCTCGATGCATTAAAGCTCCTTCTATGTGCAGAGTTTGGAGAAGGGTCGGATCACAAGGTCTGTAGTACGCAGCTTTAGCTTTCATTTTTATCAAAGATAGTTTCCAAGGCTTAAATGTTTGACCTCCTAGTCACATGACAACAACTTTAATCGTTACAATGAAATAATACAAGAATCGGAGCACAAAAAATACCAGTGATAGAAGAAATCAAAGAACAAGAAAACAAGGACGATACATACAATCAATCAATTTTTGTACTTACCAGATAAATTTTGCTTCCAGAATGGCAAGTTTTTAACAATTTCTTGGCAGACGAAAATGCCTTCTTCAATTTCATCAAACGTTCGATACCTGATTCAGATATCTGCCCTTCGAAATCTCTAATCTCTTCCAAAAGAGGCAAAACAAGCTCTAACCTTTCCGAAAGAATATGACATTCCTCTCTCTGTGATTTTCTATACTCTTCATAAGACCCAATGGTATGAATCACACCGATAATTTCGCGAATCAGTTCTCGTTTATCTTGTGGACTCGTTTGACAACTTGATCCAAATTCCTCATCCACTGTAACCATCCCTCCTTCAAACTCATGATCGCGATCCATTGCCAGGGGAGTGAGCAGGGGACCAAATTAAGCGACGATTCTATCTCCGTTTGAAAATCGAAAAAAGAAATGAAATCAAAACCATAACCTTGTCTTTTTTAAGAAAAAGTTAAGGCTTTGATTTCGATTCCAATTGAATAATCGAAAAAAAGAGGGAAAAAAATAATTGCAGTGAAAAATTCGGTTGAAAGTTGGAGGAGAAGAAAGACAGTAAGCGCTTTTTGCGGGTTTGGAAATTTCACAAGTTCGTTAATTCGGTAGTTTTCACAAGTTCCCCCTCTTTTCGTTTTTTTTTACGAGCAAAAGCTAATGTGTTCACGTAATTGTTGCAATTCAAAATTTTGAATTTTTGATGATTTATTTAATTTGGTGGATTTTATTTCCACAAGCAGAATAGAGCCAAAGATTTACTATTTTTTTGGCTTTGAGATATGATGGAATAAAGCAAAATGACTCTTTAAATTATCTGCGTTTCTTTCAATTGTGAAGTAGCAGTTAGTCAATGTAACTTTCGACATTTATCATGGTTATTCGAGATACGTACCTGCACTCACCTATCATGTAAAGGCCATCATGCCCGATAAGTAAGCTACAGGCGTTACGTAATGCCTGTAGCTCACCTAGGCTAGGGTTGGGACTTGTGTTGGAGATTTCGGAGATTTGAAACTTCTGGTGTTATGCTGTGGTATGGCGCGAGTTTGGAGGTCGTCATCGTTCCCGTCCGATATGCATTATTTTAATATTTTAAATAAAGAATGATTTTGATGGTTGCATACAGGTTTGATTCATAGATTTCTTATTTGGATTATGTCTCTCATCTATATTTTGTACCTTCGGCTTTACATACTTGGTACGTATATCGTACTGACCCCCTTTTTTCGGGGGCTGCGTTTCATGCCCGCAGGTACCGACGTACAGGTTAGAGACCTACCCTCCTAGGATCTCCACCTGCTGTTGAAATGCTCCCTTTGACTCCGGAGCAGCTGTTGGTATTTACATGCTTCCTGTTATTTTTCGTACTTGATATTCATTTATATTCGAGGGTATGACGGGGCCCTGTCCCGTCTTATGATTCCGTCTGTTTGAATAGAGGTCTGCGGATACGTGTAGGTATAGAGTATGTACTGTGATATGACGATATATGTATGATACTTCTGTTGGGCGGTTTTTACCGCAGCGGTGACCTTGTCGGCCCGCATTTCTATATGTGTATATGTTTGCTATGTACTGGGATTCTATTTGCAGGTGCGGTTAGTCAGTAAAACAGAGGAAACTCTGCCGAAATTTTGGTAGATTCCTTGGCTGTAATAGTTAGTCTTTTGGGTTAACGTTTGTCGGGGTGCCTAATCGGCACTAGTCACGGCCCCGGATTGGGTCGTGAACAGTCAATTTATGTTTTAAACATAGGAGTCAGGCTGCGTATATCCGACCACTCTTACTTCGCAATGGAGGGGAGCCTTTGAGACAATGGGATAATGTTGTTGGTGGTGGTGGTGGATTCGAAATTTGTTATGTAATACACTAGAATATCACATAGGACAAAATTTCCACGTAAGATGTATGTGTTTTTAATTTTTTTTTATTTTATAAATTTAAGTATTTACTCGTATCCACTCAAAATTAAGAGATTTAAATATATATTTGAGACCATGTTATATTATATGTTTATGTATTATGATTTTTTTAAAAAAATATCTCAACTCAATGAAATGCATATAAACAAACTTTTTTGACCATTGATGGTACTTATATGGAAAAAAGATAATGATACAGCAGTAACAAATCCAAAAATTTGATAAGAAAATTTAAAATAATATAAAAAGATCATGTTTCAAATGTGAATAGATATCAAAAAATTCAACAAATATTACTCCATCTATTTTAATTTTTTTAATCCATTTAAAAAAGATTATTTTTTTATAACTCTTAAATATTGATTTTTCTGTAAAATTGCAAAAGTAAAGAACATTTCAAAATATTTTGCATATCTTTCATTTAAGATCGCAAACTTGAATGATTATCTTTTTACTTTCTTAAATTCATGTCAAATAAAACCCATATGCTATAAATAGCTCTGCCATTGATGTTCGGCATTCATATTGAAGTCCGACTAAATTTGAGTACACATTAGAAAATTTCATGTTGGGGGATAAAACGTTCTCTAACGAATGTGACTCTCAGCAGTGGAGCCAGGATTTCTATTAAGAGGTTTCAAAATTTGAAAAAACAAACACACGAACTAGTCGACGGGATTCAACATCTACTATAAATGCATAAATTTATTTTTAACCATGTATACATGATATATTTTTCACTGAACAAAACTCCTAGACATAAGGTGAGTCCCCTCATTACGACTCGGTACTTTGGAAAACTTGAATACGATACCTCAAACTAAGTGAAATTATAGTTTGTACAACAATAACAACATATCCAGTGGATTTCCAAAAGTGGGATCAGCGAAAAGTAAAATGTATGCACGTCTTACCTCTACCTCATAAAGATAGAGAGAGTGCCTCCAAAAGACCCTCATTAGAAAAATATCAAATTCCAAAAGCAGATATTATAGTTCATAAATTTGTAAATCCTATATAACAAACATGGGTTATTGGAAAGATCTTGTGATTGATTTTTTATTTTTTAAATTTAGTGACAAAAGCTACATCCATAATTCATAAAAAGTTCTTTAATAAGAAAAAATTTGAATGAGAAAGCAAAGTGTAACTGTTAAATCCTGCTGGGAATATACACGACTTTTCATCGTACGGCCATAAATCTACTAGCCGTTATTTTCGAAATTATGAAAAAAAACAAAAAAATGAAGAAAAAAAAACAAAAAAAGAAAAACAAACTATTTTGTCTTTAGATTCTCTCTAATTCAATGAAAACCCCAAAAATAATTTTGTAGATAAAGAGAGAAAGGCTTTTTTCCCCATTGAATAGTTTCATGGGGTTCTGTTCATAGTTCTCTGAAAGATTGGATCTTTTTGAGGGTTCTTGATTTTGCAGGTTGATGTTCATTTCTTTTTGAATCATTTAGGTTGGTGTCAGTCAAAGATTAGATCTTTTTTTGATAATCTGTATAAAGGGTTTGTTGTCCTGGAAACAGTCTCTTGCAGAAATGCAGACTGTGTGGAATAGTTCGGGGTTATGGGCATAGCAGGAGTTTAGTACACCGGGGTGTTGTTTTAGCATAAAGGGTTCTTGATTTTGCAGGTTTATGTTTGTTTTTGAATCATTTGGGGTTTTTCTCACTGAAAGATTAGATCTTTTTTATTAAAGGGTTCTTGATTTTGCAGGTTGGTGTTTTATGTTTATGATCTAGGATTTTTTATTAGCTTGATTCTTGATTTTTATCTATAAAGATTGAGTCTTTTTTTGAAAATAAATTTTGGGTGTTTAATATTGTTTGTTGTTCAATCTTTAATCAGGTTCAAGATGGCTGGATCAGATGAAAATGGCCAAGGTGTTGTCAGGCCTTCAAATCTTCAAGGTAAAATTTGAATTGTTAAAATTATGTATAGAATGTTGTATCTGATTTGGATTAAGGTGTATTAGACGAGGGTATTTTGGAAACTATCTCTCTATATTATTCCCTCCCCAAACCCTACTTGTAGGATTCTACTCGATATGTTGTTGTATTTGAGATGGAAATCGATGTTTTTTGCTAATAGGAGGAATGGGGAATAATAGAAGGGCTTTAAGCACAATAAATGGGAACATAAGTGAAGCTCCACAATACCCTCATAAAGTACCCAAGAAAAATGGCACCACTGAGTAAGAACTGATCAAACTCTTTAAGTTATTTGAGTGCCAAGATTTCTTTTATCGCAATTTTGCTGACCATTTTGTTGATCTTTCTAAGTGTTTGTGGCAAGAATGTGGATGGTGATAAGAATCCAATTCATCGACCAATCACGAGGTCTGACTCTAATTCTTGGTGGAAGTAGCTTATATTGTTAAATACTTTATCATCTGGTCTGTTTTGTTTTATTAGTATGGGGAGTTCTTATTGCCTCAGGAACTATGCTGCTCAAGTGGCTGGCAAGCAGCAACAACCAACGCTCGAGGTATGTTTTTCAACGAGTGTCATCTTGGATTATATTTTTTCTGTTGGAGGTGTTGATGGTGTTATCTTCCACAGGTATCAAAGCCACCAGTCCAAACAGTACCGAATATAAATGAACTAGAAGGTCCCATCATTATCGATGTAGAAGATTACAATGCCACAAGTGACTATCTTGTGCCAATGTCTGTCAAACACACAGAAGCAATGATGGAGGAAATTGATCGGATGGTATAATTGATTTGACCTGTATTTTCGTTCTGCTGATCAATGTATCGTGATTTATTTTGTGTTTTTTTTTTATTTAGCATGATGAGATAGAGATGGAAGATGTTGAAGAGACGTTAATTGTGGACATAGATAGTGCTGATAAGAAGAACACACTTGCAGTTGTGGAGTATATTGATGATATTCATGCTTACTACAAGAAGATTGAGGTGAGAAATTATACCAACACACCCGCACCTTTTGTAGCAGCTCAATAGATTTTTCAGAACTTATATGAATTTGCTATCTAAATATATGTCTATGTACATCCTATCCTCCCCAGACGCTACTTGTGTGACTACACCGGATATGTTGTTGTTAAGTTATTGTATAGGTGCTCTACCTGACCACTGCAATAAGATGATTGATTCTTAGAAGTTGAGCATTTACATAAATGGGATTAGGCTGTAAATATAAAACTGGCTGATCATTAAATATTCACTCTCATGCTTGTCATCTGCTTGTGAACACCCACAAGTCAAGTCCTTGTTCTTTTGTTCTTAAATATAGGTGCTAACCAGATTTCCATATTATACACGTCAATAAGATTTTCGAGAGTGAGTTCTTGATCATAATGTCCAACTAAAGTTTGTGTCACCAGTTGGTAGTTTTTCAGTTTGGGGAGTCAATAGTTGCATAGTTTCTTAGTTGCCCTTCGCTTCATGTATGACAATATAGGTGCTTTTCATACTATCTTTAGCTGAAAACAGACTTACCATGCAAATCCTTGAACAGGAGGACCTACTTTCGCTAACCTTCTCCTTGAGGATGTTCTTTTTACAAGTATCTCCAATTTTGTTTTATAATTTTCTTTTACTTGATCAAGTTCTCTCTGTCGTTAGCTCTGTACAATCCAAGTGACTGAATGAGATAAAATTTGTACAACTTTGTGGATTTCTATTTGAAGGAGTCACTTTTTTAAATTTACTTTTCATTTCAGAGTTCTAGCCGTGCTCCTGCAAACTATATGGAACAACAATTTGATATCAATGAGAGGATGAGAGCTATTCTCGTTGACTGGCTGATTGAGGTAACAAAAACTATGACGCGCAGACAACACAATGGCTTCCAGTTTCACTAATGTCCAATCAAATCTGTGTAGGTACATTACAAGTTTGAGCTGATGGAGGAGACTTTGTATTTGACCATAAATCTTATAGATAGATTCTTGGCCATCCAACCAATTGTTAGGAAAAAACTCCAGCTTGTTGGGGTAACAGCTATGTTTCTTGCCTGCAAGTATGAAGAAGTTTCAATTCCTGTCGTCAAAGATCTAGTTTTGATCTCTGATAAGGCTTACACTGGGAAAGAAGTGGTTGAAATGGTAAATTTTTTATGCTTTATGAAATTAGCTGTATTTAACTAAAATATCATTATATCTTGCTGTATTATTTTGATTTTGTGTACATTCTGCAGGAGAAGTTGATGATCAATACCTTACAGTTCAACCTATCAGTGCCTACAGCATGTGTGTTTATGAAGCGATTCCTTAAAGCTGCTCAGTCTGATAAGAAGGTAAACTATGAACTTACTAGTACTATGCCTCGTTGAGTATGAAACCCTGAGGTTCATTTTTGTGAATCATAACTAAGTACTGACAGTGTTCGGGTATTCTTGGATCAGGTGGAGCTTCTGTCTTTCTTCATGACCGATCTATGCCTCGTTGAGTATGAAACGCTGAGGTTCCCACCTTCAATGCTAGCAGCTGCAGCAATATTTACTGCTCAATGTACTCTAGGCATGGCTAAGGAGTGGACTAAAACTTGCGAGAAATATAGCAACTATACTCGAGACCAGCTTTTGTAAGTATCTCTATTCTTCATTTGCAAAGATGATTTATTCTTACCGAATACACGAAGAAACCCCCCTCTGAGTGTTTGTGGTCCTCTTTTGTTTTCTATATATAACAGGGAGTGCTCAAAACTGATGGTTACTTTCCATCAGAAGGCTGCAACCGGGAGGCTTACTGGTGTACACAGAAAGTATAGCATCTCTAAATATGGCTTTGTTGCAAAGTTCCCACCTGCTTCTTTTCTTCTTGACGCAAGCTTTGTTTAGCACATGATGTTGCTTGCGGCTGCTGCTTGACGATAACATGATGTGGTTCGGAGTACTGGAGAGCAACTGAGCAACATAAGTTGCCTATAGACAGTGGGATTAGATGTGTTTTGCCTTTTTCTTTTTTGTGGTGGTTACATGGCTCTATGTAAGATCCAAGTACTTTTTACAAGTTGTTGCTGCTATGTTTTGAATCTAAAATCCTTTGGTTTACATAAATAATCACTGTTATGAAGCATCCTTGTAAAGAAGATATGTCATGATGCTCCTTGGTTAGATGTGATCGAGAAAATAGTGCCTGTAACCACATGAAAATCACGAAAGCCTAAGAAAAAGGTAGAACATAAATAATACTGTATGATATAGTCAAGGGTGTTTGATAGCGATATTCTGTTCCGTGAAAAGCGTGTGAAAATACTAGAGCTAGTAGATATGACATGTTTAGCTTGTAACGACGATGCTCCTTGGTCAGATCGAGAAAATAGTGCCTACAACTACATGAAAATCATGCAAGCCCAAGAAAAAGGTAGAACATAAATAATACTGGCTGATATAGTCAAGGGTGTTTGATAGTAATATTTCATTCTATGAAATCGTGTGAGGATTCTAGAGCTAGTAGATATGACATGTTTAGCTAGTAATGGCGAGTTCTTTGAGCTTCAAAATTCCTTCAGAACAGATATGATGCTTCTTGGTTAGATGATTGAGATATCAACATATGGTCGAGAAAATAATACCTACAATCACATGAGAACCATGAAAGCCAGTTGCTCTTCCAGGATGTTTCGGGAAGGCACTATATAACAATTAACGACTCATCCATTAAGATGCATTGAAATTAATTAAGTTCCATGGAATTCATAATTGTCTACAAGGATTCACTGCAATAAGAGCTTGAATTTGTTAGAAAATGACTTCAAAGTGTAGCTAGTGAACTTTCAATAGTTTAATCACAAGTCCAATCTACAACAACAACATACCCAGTAGAGTAGAATGTACGCAAACCTTAATGTTATCTAATAGAAATAAAGAGGTTTTTCTTGTGAACCTTCATCTCAAAACCCACAAGTCCAATCTACAAATTACAATTAAATTTATTGAAAAGTGACTCCCCAAGTGGAAAATTATAGTTGATGAGCTTTCAATAATTTAATGATAGATCCAATCTACAAATATAAAAACAACGAATAACTAATAATTATAATTTGACATTTGTAATTTAGTGACCTAACTTATCTAATTTACCTCAAATAAGCTCACAAAAAAAAAAACATGTTTTCTATCAAAAGATTCTTATTTATACTATCCAAATATGGCCTCCCCCAAGGGGCATTTATACTATCCAAATATGGCCTCCCCCACACCCCTTCATGGTATGCCAACTAGGATTTTCTTCAACGAGTTCAAATACACGAACTAATCAAAAGAAGTTCGACATCTATTATATAGACATAAAAAAATTATTTTTATCATATATAAATAGTATAATTTTTTGTCAAAAGAAATTTGGATGAACCCCTAATTACTATGTGGCTCCGCCACTGATATCCCATGTCAATTTTTCTTGTCAAATACTATTATTTCAACCCCAAATCTTACCTAATCTTCAAGTAAGGAACAATTCAAAGATCTAAATCACAAACACACACCCTTTTTGCTTTTCTTTTTTTGTTTCTTCCTTTTTTCAATTAATAATTGATCTAATATATTAATTTATTTAAACTAATATTTTGACATTTTCCAGATTAATTATTCTGGAAACAGTCGCGCTATGTTTTTAAACATAGGGGTCAGGCTGTGTACATCCGACCCCCCCTTATCCCGCAATGGGCGGGAGCCTTTTGAGGCAATGAGATAATGTTGTTGTTGTGTGATAAATAATTAATCTGTCATTCAAAGATTATGATATAATGAATATGATTTTTTTAATCTTAAATATGAATATACAAAAAATTGTATAATAATATATTTATGTTACATAATATAAATTTAAGTTAACTATAATTCGAAATTTAATACGAGAATCAAACATAAGTAAAATTTGATATGTCCAAAAGCTAAAAACAGAAAGTGCAGTTTGTCCTACAAATTTGTATTTCCTATAATACCCCTGAACCCTCTCCCTCCGTCTTCCTCTCGATACTGGAGTGGAGTCGAAAACAGCAAAAACGCTTCCGACCACCAGAAATCGCCGCCGTATGGCTATCCCACGGCGGCGACACCAGCATCACAGCCGTATGCGGTTTCTAATCCCAGCAATTGCTGCTATTTCCACCGTTCTCCTGTTCCTATTGTTCCTATCGTTCCTCGCTCCATCTCCTAATGATGATAATCACCTCCGCCACCTCCGTCGTGATGATTCATTGGTATATTAGTCAATCACGATCACGAGAAAATGCTATTTCATAATAACGTTAGAAATCAAATTAGTTTTGGATTGAGGTGTAGTTAATTGATTGATTAATATATGGTGAAGTGTTAATTTAATTATACAATTTGTTATTTGTAGGGAGGAAAAGCCGGAGGTAGTGAGATTAGAGTTCCTTCATCTCATGTTCAGGTTAGGATTCAATCCGAATCTTATTGATTTCGTTGTAATTTGTTTGGATCTAAGGTTGCTAAATGTGGTGGGGTTGATTGTTGAGTTCTAGATAAGTGCAGGAGTTCATAATCGTGATCTCTGGAGTACGAGAAATTCAAAGTTTTTCTATGGATGCAGTAATGCCAGCAGCAAATTTGCAAGTGCGTAAACTCCAAAAAAGAGCTCAATAGCTCACTTTCTTTTCATCATGCAATGTTAGGTTGTTTATAGCAGTGTATTTGGAAAAAAGAAGTGATCAGCTTGTTATAGTATGTTTATGTTGCAGCAATAAAGGAATTCGTAGTAAAGTTGAATTTGATCATTGAAATGTGATTGTGTATTTGTACTGTTTTGAATTGCAGAAGCCAAAGCTATCACACATCCGAATCGATACTTGTTGATTGTGACCAGTGGAGGTCTTAACCAACAGAGAACTGGGGTAAGAAAATATTTCCAGATTGGTTTTTAAAATTGAATATGATTTTTGTTTTAACTAATTGACTAACAAGAAATGAGATTCTGTTTGAGAATCTTTTTGGTTCTAATATTGTTAGACAAATAAGGTAGTTGATTCAGTGATTGTCATGTTTTTAGGGTGGTTCAAATGAACTTGTCTTTGCTATTTTTAGATAGTTAATGCACATGATAGCCCGAATAAAGGAATCAGGTTGCTTTAGGTTCACAATTGTCAAACTAGTCCATTTATGAGGAATATCATTATGAAATGTATTGGGATGCGCTTTTCTAGATATGGCTACATCGGAATGTGGGTTGAAAAAATTGGCACCTATTTTGTCTTAAAAAGACAAATTACTGTGTATTAAAGAGGTCCAAATGAAGTTGTATGGATATAGAAGACTCTTTTAGCCCACTCAACTAGTTTGGTATTGGGACGTAGTTGTTGGTATAGTTGTAAGCACATGCACATAGTGAAAATCAAGGCATTAGATTTCATAGTGAACAATTGCCCATTTATTATGAGGTTCTCTATACCAGTAGGCGGAGAAGCTTTATGCAGCTGGTGGGACACAACATCTAATGGTTTTCAAGTGTTGCTGAATTTTGTTTGCAGTTTGTGGCTTTCTGTCATATTCGGTTTTGCAAGATATCCTTGATTTATAAACGAGTGCAACTAATTTGGGACCGAATGATAGTTGATTTATTGATCATTGATTTGTTAGCACCTCAAGATGCACTTTATTTGATGGGACGGAGAAGTAATGATCATAAATCTCTAGTACAAATTTCATATTCTGTGATAGCAAATATGTCTGCATAATCATGCTCTGGGATTTGATAAGTGGCCTATACTTATTTGCACTTGTAAGTTAAATTGGCCACAGAAGATACACTTATGAATTACCAGTTCATGCTTACTATAGTTTGTCAAATGCTCCCTACAAGATTTATTGTATTCAAGCCTGATGAATCTAAAGTTCAAGATGCTTATAAATTGAGCAGTAGGCTCCTCTATAGGTAACATGGTTCTGATAATTCCATCTATGCTTTTTCTGACATACTGCCCTTTGAGTTTGCACTCCTTCTGTTACCACCTGTACTTTAGCTTTCTGCTGGAATCAAACTATGAGGACTATGTGAAATGTGGAACCTTCAATGGTTAACAGTGTAATCTGACCCATCTTTATGGCAGATAACTGATGCTGTTGTTGCTGCTCGCATTTTAAATGCCACTCTTGTTGTTCCAAAGTTGGACAAGACGTCTTTCTGGAAAGATTCTAGGTTAGTTTTATCAGATGAATGATTTAGTATTTCTTTCATATTGGTTTCTCCAACCATCTCTGAACTTATTGTATAGGTACATTTAAAATGCTAATATCCTGCATGTAACGGTAAAGTGAAATGATCTCCTTTTCTCTTGCAGTGACTTCTCTGATATATTTGATGTTGATTGGTTTATAAAACATCTAATACCAGATGTTACAATTATAAAAGACCTCCCGCTGAGAAGAGGGCAGATATGGATACCAAATAGAATGCGTGTTCCTAGAAAGTGCAATGAAAAATGCTATATCAATCGTGTATTGCCTGTACTCATGAAAAGACATGTGAGTTTCCAAGCCACTTGTATTTCTTAGATATTGTGAATGAATGGAAACATATGTGAGAAGCACACTTTTATTAAGTATTTACTGCACTTCGAGTTATTGCTCGTTCCTTTTTTGGAGTATTTACATTCAATCTCAGGAGTCTGCTATGAAACCTATAGGATTCTGAAAATTTTGCATCCTTTTCAGTTGTTGTTACTGAACTTCTTAAACATACTAGATTAAGGAGTTGAGGCACTAAATACTTGTGTACTGCCTGAAACTTCTGCCAACTTGAAATTTTTATTCATGCTTTGGGAAAGATCACTGATTCAAATGGAAGAAAATTGCTGGAAGCTTTTGAAGAATCATGAATTAGCTATGGTTATGAGTAGTAAAACCTTATCTATTCTCAAAGCTCAAAAGGAAGGGTTTCTTTTATACTATAATGATATTTTATTAGAGGTGTTACCGAAGGTACTGAAAAAATGCACACTTAAGAGAAGAATTGTTATGTCCAAGTTCAATATTTGTACAGCTGGTAACTGGTTAGGATGTTAAGAAGGATTATTACCCTTGGATGCATGACACAAGATTTCCATCAGAAAACATCTTTTAGGTATCCTTGTTCTACCTCTTTTGGGTTGGAAGTTGAGGAGGGTATTGTTGCTATATCGACTCAAGTTTGTCAGTCTTATTTGAAAATTGGTTTTGGGTCTTAACTCTTTACCCAAAAGAAATACAACTGCCTGCATGGTAAGTGGAGAACCAGTCCTCTATTTCAAATAACAGAGATTATCTAGCTTATTCCTGGTTGCAGGGACCAGGGCATTGTTCCTTTCTTATGCTGTCTATTATTTTTGTTTATTATTGATGTCTCAGACCTGTATTAGCAGTCTGCTTCTTGTGACAGGCTGTACAGATCGGCAAGTTTGACTATCGACTTGCAAATAGGCTGGATACAGATTTGCAAAAGCTTAGATGCAGAGTCAATTATCATGCCCTGAAATTTGCTGACCCTATACTCAAAATGGGTGAGAAATTGGTCCAGCGTATGAGGATGAGGAGCAAGCATTATGTTGCCCTTCACCTCAGGTTTAGTCATAAGATCCGACTTGATTTTATGATTTCTGTGTTTTATTTTATTTCTTTGTCTTTTCCTTTCATCGTCCTCCATCTCCTTATGGCTGCCCCTATTTTTTGTCCTTCAAGTGCAGAACCAATGTAACATCCTGGGTATTTTTCATAGTGTGTTTATTGCATGTTTCCCTTCAGTAAGCTAAAGAGTTTGTCTAATAGAAATTACTGTTCAAGGATGCTCCTATTCTGAAATGAAATGTTATGTTTGGTTTGTAACATATGGTGATTTTGTAGGAAAAATTTGGTCCTTGAATAATTTGTATATCGCATATGACTGGTTCAGAAATCCCATGATAATTTGCTTGATGTACTCTTTTTTTTTTTTTTGGGGGGGGGGGGGGGCTGACATGTTCACTTTGTATGGGGAGAAACGCTTCGCTGCAGTTTGGGAATTCTACAGAAGAATACGTTTGCTTATTTATAGTGTATTGTTTACAGGTTTGAACCTGATATGCTTGCATTCTCTGGATGCTACTATGGTGGAGGGGATAAGGAGAGGACAGAACTGGGAAAGATACGGCGTAGGTGGAAAACTTTACATGTGAGATCCCGAAAGTTTCAGCTTTTGGTCATTTCCTCATAATGAATCATCATGAGAATGTAGTTTAGAGATTTGATTGTTTGCTCCGCTTATGCATTTTTTTCTGTATTTATCTCACTTCTATTCAGATTTTCAATTTTGTACGATACAAAGTAAAAGATCTATCAAAAAGAGAATTAGTGTGACACTGGGATAATCTGGGAAATAAACGGTATTTCTGTCATCCTTATGAGGCCTAGGACACTCTCAAAGCAGTGTTAGGAGACAAGAGAGGAGAATTTTTTTTTAATGATATATTGTTAGGTTTGGAGGCAATTTTCCCTTTCGCCTCACCATATGAAAGAATATTCCAAGGACTGAAGTGTGTGTAAACTCTTCGTTAATACATGTGCAGAACAGCAACCCAGAAAAGGCAAGGAGGCAAGGAAGATGCCCTCTCACTCCTGAAGAAGTTGGCTGGATGCTAAGAGCACTTGGATATGGAAAAGACGTTCATATTTACGTAGCATCTGGTGAAGTGTATGGAGGTGAAGAGACATTGGCTCCATTGAAGGCCCTCTTTCCAAACTTCTACTCCAAGGACACTATTGCCAACAAGGAAGAGTTAGAACCATTTTCTAGATATTCTTCTAGAATGGCTGCTCTTGACTTCATAGTTTGTGATGAAAGTGATGTATTTGTCACTAATAACAATGGGAACATGGCAAAAATTTTAGCAGGACGAAGGTATGCTGCTTCCCTTTCTGGCATTTCGAATTGTTCTGCAAATTTTATTTAGATTCTGGCTAATATATCTTTTCTTTTGGTATAGGAGATATTTTGGTCACAAACCTACCATTCGCCCAAATGCTAAGAAACTAAACCGTGTGTTCTTAAATAGAAATAACATGACAACAGAGGAATTTTCTTCTAGAGTTCATACATATCAAAGAGGATTCATGGGTGATCCCAAGGAGGTGAGGCCAGGGAGGGGTGAGTTTCACGAAAATCCGTCATCGTGCATTTGTGAGGATACTGAGGCTGAAAAGAAAATGGGTTTGGATCATCAAAAAATTGGTAAAGACAATGTAGTTAAGAAGAAAGACGGTGATGATCTGAAGAAAGATATTGAGGCAGTTGCTCATGATGAAAATGTAGACTATGATCCAGAAGTGGCTGATCTCGAGGAAGATGAGGAGGATAACCCTCTGGGTGAAGTTTCACTTGGTAGCTCCAAAGTTGAAACTCTGTCCAATGGAACAATTACCGACTATGACTCTTCCATGTCCGAGGACACAGAGTTGGACGAGTTGCTTTCAGATTGAGAAAGGATCAAAGATTGCCTTTCGAGAGGTTTTGCCTGTATATAAACCAGCCTTCCATAAGAGTTCTTCCGGCATTCACCTATCTTCAACATGTTCAGTTTTGAATGCCATTTTGGTCTGAACTGATCCTGTGGCTCAAGCCTTGACCACACAGTAACGCGGATCCACTTCTCCTCGAGATACTCTGGTAAGAGCTATCAGGAAAGAGCTTAAAACTATAGTAGCTTGGAGGCCTATGATCCACCACTGGTTGCACCCCTGAAGTGTAGCCGCTAAGATGGAGCTCCCCGAGAGAGAATTTTCACCGGTATAGCGTTCAAATCATTTTTGTATACATAGACTAGAATGTTAATTGCTAGTTGACTTGGCAAACATTTGTTGAGAGTTCAAATATAACCTGCTTTAGTTGTTCTTTGACAATAGGAACAGTAGTGAATTTGTATTTTTGTAGATCCGTAGGTTTGATGGTGACATGCGTTTATCTCGGAGAAATGAAAACTTATATAGCGGGGTTCAACTTGTTGGGGATTGAGGCGTAGTTATTAGTGTAGTAGATCCAGAGATGAGAACCAAGAGAACTTAGCCATCAAGAAAAGGTTCAAACATGAAAGCATTCACATACTTGGTAAAAGTTAATTTCCAATATTTACGTGAACTCGATAAATATTAGATAAGTACTTTTTATAAACATATTTATTATTCTTATTTTTATTTAAATTGAGGAGGTAAGAGTAAGATATGTATACACTTTATTCTCAAATCCTATACTTATGAAATTACACTTAATATGTTATTATTACTCTCTTTGTTTCAATTTATGTGGTACGTTTAGAATTTTAAGATTCAAATAACTCTATATTTGATTGTAAATTTTTCAGATATCTTTTGAATTGTTAATTATTGTGAATTATTGCATTTTTAAATTGAGGGTTGTCCATTTCTACGTAGCAAAATATAACATAATAAAAGAACGTGATACGATAAATAAGATTTACTATCTCTTGATCAGAAAAAATACTTAGTAGGAAGCACTTTTCTCAGAGAGGTTCAACACAACATGAATTCAGATTAAATGGGCCTAGTATATTTGCTTATCCACATCATGTAGTTCAAATATATTCTTTTTGTGAAAAGTCATTTTACTCTTGTCCTCATGTTGTAACAAAAAATCATGTGGGAGACCATGTACCATCTGCCATATCACCACAACATTTTTGTTGTGTCAAATGTGTGTATTGGCACTAATATTAAGGGATAATTCCGTAGGGTATATAAAAATAACATTGAATATTTACTTTTAGTTATATATAAATTGAAAACACTATAAAAACTAATATCAAATATTATTTTCTATCATGCACGCTCCCAACAATAATATACCAATATAATCTCACTATAGGGCCCGAAAAAAATAATATGCATGTAATCTTATTCCTACCTTGTGAAAGTACCAAATGACCCTCCAAGTACAACCAATGGCAATGCTTAATCATTTTGTATAAATGTGTTTTTATATTTAAATCTTCTTGATAAAAATTTTAACTTAGACACTATATACAATGAAGAATATAACATTATATAAAATGGAGAATGAATAGTTAGCTCAAAAAATCTGGTGCTGCAGGGGGTTCTAGCACAACTTTCACGAAAAATCATACAAGTGAGTCCCTAACGAGCCCGTGAAGAGTCCTAGTTGCACCAAACAATGCTGGTAGGAGTTTATGGGCCGAGGAATACGAAGCACGCGATTTGGGTAGTTTTTCGTGGGTGTTAGTCAGCCCACGGAATCTTGCGCTGTCAGGGGCTCTGCGCAACTTTCCTAGAGAATTATACGAGTTGGTCCATAACGAGTCCGCCAAGAGTCCCAACTAGCTCGGCATCGCTGGAGGACTCCATGTAGGATTTTATGGGCCAAGGAATAAGAAATGGGCGATTTGGGCAATTTTTCGTCGGTGTTAGCCCACGAAATCTGGCGCAGCCAGGGAATTCAGTGCAACTTACCTAAACAATCATATGAATGGATCCGTAACGATCTCGTCAAAAGTCCCAAAACGCTTGACGCCACCAGACGACACTAGGTAGGATTTTATGGCCAAAGAATAGAAAACATATGATTTGGGTAATTTTTCGTAGGCGTTAGCCCACGAAATCTGGTGTTGTCGGGCCAAGGAACAGGAAACAGGCGATTTCGACAGTTTCTCTTGGTGTTAGCCCACTGATTCTTGCGCTGCACGGGGATCCGACGCAACATTCTAGAAAAATCATACGAGTGGATCCGTAACGAGCCCGGGGAAGAGGCCCAGATAGCCAGTGGTGGCGGTGGGGGACGCCTAGTAGGATTTTATGGGTCAAGGAACAGGAAACAGACGATTTCGACAGTTTTCTGTAGGTGTTAGCCCATGGATTATGGCGTTGCAGGGGCTCCGGCGCAACATTCCCGAAAAATCATATGAGTGGGTGTGTAACGAGTCGGGCAAAAAGTGTAGGTGAATCGATGGTGGCGGGGGACGCCCGACAGGATTTTATGGGCCAAGGAACAAGAAACAAGAGATTTCGACAGTTTTTTATAGATGTTAGCCCACGGATTCTAGCGCTGCAAGAGGGTCTGGCCCAACATTCCCGAAAAAATCATACAACTAGATTCACAACGAACCCGAGAAGAGGCTCAAGTGGCCCAGCGGCAATGGGGATGCAAGGTAGGATTTTATGGGGCAAAGAATAGGAAATAGGCAATTTCAAAAGTTTCTGTGGATGTTAGCCCACAGATTCTAGCGTTGTAGGGGGCTCCGGCACAATATTCCCAATGAACCTGGGAAGAGTCCTAGGTGGCCCGGCGGTGGCGGGAGACGCCTAGAAGGATTTTATGGGCGAAGAAACAGGAAACAGCCGATTTCGGCAGTATATCTGTTGGTGTTAGTCCACAGATTCTGTAAGCAACAGTGGGTTCCATCGGAACATTCCCGAAAAATCGTACGATGGATTTTTTGTGCCAAAGAACAGGAAACAGGTGATTCTATAAGGGGTTTAGTGCAACATTTCCGAAAAGTCATACAAGTGGGTCCACAACGAGCCCATAAAGAGGCCTAGGTGTATAGGAGGACATTTGGTAGGATCTTATGGGCCAAAGAACAAGAAACAAGCGATTTCAGCAGTTTTTTGTTGGTGTTAGTCCTCGAATTTTGGCACAGCAGGGGGCTCCGGCACAACATTTTCGAAAAATCATACAAGTAGGTACCCAACGAACCTAGGAGAAGGAGCAGATGTCCCGGCGACGGCGGGGGACGCTTGGTAAGATTTTATTGAACAAGGAACGGGAAACAATCGATTTCGGCAGTTTTCTATGGGTGTTAGCTCATAAATTCTGGCGTTGTAGCAGGCTTCAGTGCAACATTCTCGAAAAATCATAAGAGTGGGTAAGCAACGAGCCTGGGAAGAGGCTCAGGTAGCCACGTGGCGACAGGGGATGCATGGTAGGATTTTATGGGGAAAGGAACATGAAACAGACGATTTCGGTAGTTTTTTGTGAGCGTTAGCCTACGGATTTTGGCGCTGCAAGGGGCTCTGGCGCAACATTCCCGAAAAATTATACGAGTGGGTCCACAATAACCCCGGTAAGAGGCCTAGATAGCCCGGCGGCGACGGGTAACTCTTGATAGGAATTTGTGGGCAAGGAAAAGAAAAGAGACGATTTTAGTAGTTTCCTGTGTGTGTTAGCATATGAATTCTGGAGCTGCAGGGGACTCTGGTGCAACATTCCCAACAAATCATATGAGTGGGTCCGCAACGAGCTGGAGAAGAGGCTCATGTGGCCCGTTGGCGGCGACGGACGCCTGTTGGATTTTATGCGCCAAGGAACAACAAACTTGCGATTTTGGCAGTTTTCTATGGGTGTTAGTCCATAGATTTTGGCGCTGCAGAAGACTCCGGCATAACATTCCTAAAAATCATATGTGTGGGTCCGCAACGAGCCTAGGAAGTGGCCCAAGTGGATCAGCGATGGCTGGGGATGTCTGATAGGATTTTATGGGCCAAAGAACAGGAAACAGGCGATTTTGACAGTTTTTTGTGCGTCTAAGCCCACGGATTCAGGCATTGCAAGGGGATCTAACGCAACATTCCTTAAAAATCATACGAGTGGGTCCACAACGAGTTTGGGAAGAGGCCTAGGTGGCCCGATGGCGGCGTGGGACGCTGGTAGGATTTTTTGGGCCAAGGAAAAGGAAACATATGATTTCGATAATTTTCTATGGGTGTTAGCTCACGAATTCTGGCACTACAGAGGGCTCCAACGCAACATTCCCGAAAAATCATACGAGTGTGTCTGTAACGAGACCGAAAAGAGGCTCAGGTGGCTCAGCGGCGTCGAGGGACACCTGATAGGATTTTATGGACATACGATTTTTCTTAATTTTATTTAGAATTTATTTTTTTTAATAAAAAAAGGAATGATGTGGCCGAATTAAAAACATAACATGTGTAAAAGGTGGTTTTGCAAAACCATTTTTAAAAATAATGGCATGAATGAGCTTTTTCCTTAACAGCAATGTCATATTTGAGCCAAACTTTTAACAGATGATATAAATGAACCTTTTCTTAAAGTTTAATGACATATTTGATCCTTTTCCCTTACTTTATATTTAACGATAATATAATTTTTTAAAATAATTTAAATATAATACGATTTATACATAAAGAGGCTAAAATATATTTCTATCAATTAAAATTTATATATGTTTAATCAAAAATCAAAATATTACGAGGATGAAGATTAAAATTTATCAATAATTAGATAAAAAATGTTCTTTTCCCAAGTTAAAATGTTTGACTAATTAAAACACGTAAGCCATAATGCTAATGACAAATTCAAAGTTGAGCTGCCAAATTTTTTAATTGTTTTGGGTTATTCATTTCTGAAAATAGAGATAATATGCTTTAGTTAGTTCTCCTACTTACAATTTACAACTCAAATTCCATAATAAACATTAATCATCAATACAACAACAACAACAACATACCCAGTAAGAATCCCACAAGTGGAGTCTGGAGAGGGTAGAATGTACGCAGACCTTACCACTACTAAAAGTAAAAAGGTTGTTTCTTGGGAACCCTCATCTCAAAACTCGTAAGCAAGAACGCACCAGATATGACCGAAAGAAGGGAAGTGAACAGAAAAGAAGAACTAATAATAACATTATCGAGATAAACTAATCGCATAGTAACGCAATACTAGAAAAAAAGCACATAACTCTACCATTAGCCTGCTATTCTAATTCGCAACCTCCATTTTTTCCTATCTAAGGTCATGTCCTCAGTAAGATCAAGTTTCATCATATCCTGTCGAATCACCTCCCCCCAGTACTTCTTCGGTCTACCTCTGCCCCTCCGCGTATCACCCACAACCAACCTTTCGCACCTCCTAACTGGATCATCGATACTCCGCCTCTGAACATATCCAAACCATCGCAGTCTCGCTTCCCTCATCTTATCGGCCACCGGGGCCACCTCTAGCTTTTCCCGAATGGTCTCATTCCTAACCTTGTCACTCCTGGTGTGACCACACAT